>JACEFO010002238.1:0-525243 GCA_015342445.1 Digitaria exilis | reverse complement strand
TTGGTCAACTACTACTGTTACATTGGTCGGATCATTGCTTTACATGTAGAATTTTTCCTTTGAGGATAGACCATGCTGCATCATCGTCTACTAGTTCATCGCCGAAATGAGCATGTGAAAAGCCTGTGTTCATGCTCTCCAAACGCTTTTTTTCAAACATTATTATGCTGTATATTGTGAAAAAAGATTATCTTTTGAATAGATGTTTTTAGTTCTACTTCTTTGCTGTCTGCTAGGTTGAGTTCCAGTTTGTACATCTGTTGGGCCTTTTGGGAGCTCTCTTACATAAAATAAATGCTGTTCTGTTTGGTGATGTGATGAGATTCTTGTATTCAGTAGGTTCAAGGACTACTATGGCGAAGTAATGTTTCTAATGAGGCTGTTGTTGTCTTTTCATTTCTCTTTGTAGCATTGAATTTCCTTTGGCATCATCTTCATCCAAAAGAAACAAGTCTTCAAACCCTGTGCTATCTTGATTTCACATTTTGTTCACTAGACCTCTTCTGCATAGTTTCGTGCAACATGAATTAACTCCTATTGTTCCTACCTACTGACTTCTAAAAAAAAATCTTCTGCAGAGTTATATTGCCTCTTTCATAGCTAAAGAATTGCTCTGTTCCATAAGCTGTTTCATGTTGATAATGAACACGGAACGCAAATGGAGCAGAAATCCAACAGAAGAAGAAGGTAACATTCGCTCTTTCTTTCAAGCAAGTTTCATAATTGGAGATAAAAGGTACATTTAAATATTTATCTCTTCTTTTCAGTTCTTCTTTCCGAAAGTTTTTGGAGGGATAGCAATACTATGTCAAGTCTAAGTAACTGTATCCCAACTCTACAGGTTGGTTCTTAAGTTCATAGCATCATTTTTAATGGCAAAGCGGCCACTTTCTAACTATGACATATCCATTTCTTGCGAGTCTGGAAATTGATGCTTGATAGATGCTTAGTGCACAGCCATGATTGCTTAGTTCCAGTTGGCAAGTAGAAACATCACTAATTCGTCTGTTATAAAAATGACTGTATTTTAGTCTTAAGTATAAATTGCCGGATATATACTATGATGTAGAGGCCGGGATAATTATTATTCTGTTATCTAAAAAAAATGTTTTTTCCAGTTGATTTGGAAGAGTCCCCAGAGCGTCATCACTGACTTCCCCATCAGCATCATCCTCATCTTTCTTCAAAAGTCTTTCCGGTATTACCCTATTTCCTCTTGCTTCCATTGTTCTAGTCCTCTACATCAATCATTAATTAGTTTTGAATTTTTATATTTTATTATTTTGACCTTGGAATTCTAAGTCTAGTTTTCCTTCCCCTTTTCTATTCATCATTGTTCAAATAGAAAGTAGAAGCCTAAAAATTCAGCGGCTTCAGTTCTCCAGCGACAAGTAGTACCCATAAAGCTTTCAGGCTGAGTATAATTTGTATATAAAAGTCCCTAATTTTCAAAATCTCCATTATATCTTTTTTTCTTCCACAGGATTCAAATCTTTGTTTCATTACATGTCACATAAAGCATATTTTTATTACTCAAATTTAGATATTTATTCAGTTGTTGCTCTGATTTTTCATAGGGTATTTGCGGCCACATGGAACGTTGCAGGCAAAACCCGGACAGGGGTCTCAATCTGAATGATTTTCTGCCTTCAGATGACTATTCAGACATTTATGTGCTAGGGTGTGGCCAAATTTAAAACATCACAAAAGCTTCATTATTGCTTAGTCTTTTCAGATAGAGAGAGATTCAGTGTCTTCTAGACAATGCACACCTTCACAGTTCAAATAAGTCTTTCACACCTTTCTTATGAGCTTAAATCGTAGTCATTTTCATATCTCCTTGCACCACAAAAGTCACTATTCAGCTTCTATCATGCAAACCAATCACAATTTTCTTTGCTTGTGGTTGTCCTGCACATGTAAGGTCTTATCCAATTGACAGTTACCTAGCAACCGAAATCATCCACTCATTAAACTAATTTCATCCTGGAAGAATAATTACCGTAGACCGTAGTAACTTGATGAGCATCAAAACTGCAACTTTAATCCATAGACCAAGTATCACCAACCAAAACTACTGTGAAGTTTGAATAGTAACTTCATATGATTTCCCCCCGCCATAATTCCAATGCAGATTCCAAGAAGTCGTCCCCCTCAACGCCGGCAACGTCCTGGTGATCGAGGACAACGAGCCAGCATCGAGATGGCTGGCCCTCATCAACCAGGCGCTGAACCGGCCTTCACCGCCCTTTGAAGCATACCCTCCACCATTACCGAAGCTGCAGCAAGCTTCTCGTTCAGCCAATCAGCAGACACGAGACGGCCTCTGCCTCTCCAGCCTCTTGGTCTCCAAACGCCCAGCTCCAGCCCCCTCGACCCGTCTCTGTTCCACAAGTCATCCAATAGAGAGATCCGCCGCGCCGTCATCACCCGCGGCCGCCGGCTCAAGACGTGCACCTGCCAGGTGGAGCGGCCTCGGAGCCGGAGATCGTACAGGTCACCGTGCATGATGGGTTGCGGCAAGAACACCGATGTCGTCGAGAGCGACACGACGACGTCGGATGAGGAAGATGACGAGGTCAGAACCAGCAGCTTCGTGGTGTCCGACATGAAGAGCCCAGCAGCAATGGTGGTGAGCCGGCGTGAGAAGTACTGCCTGGTTGCGTGCAAGCAGATGGTTGGGCTGTTCGCGACGGTGTGGGTGAGGCGTGAGCTGGTGCGCACGTCGGCCATGTCCGGTTCTCCTGTGTCGGCCGCGGCATCATGGCTACCTCGGCAACAAGGTCAGCAGGCTAATCACTGCAGCTCAACTGTCTGAAGTTCTGAAACACCATGTCATTGCCATTGCCATTGCCATATGACCATATCTCCATTACCAAGATCAAATGGCATGTGTTTGGTTGCAGGGATGCATTTCTGTGAGCATTCACTGCACCAGACGACGCCTGTGCTTCGTGTGCAGCCACCTGGCGTCCGGGGAGAAGGAAGGCGACGAGCTCAGGAGAAACTCCGACGTTGTCGAGATCCTCAAGAACACGCAGTTCCGCCGTATCTGCAGGAGATCTGGCCGCAGGATTCCGGAGAGGATCCTGGATCACGAGTTAATTTCCCAGACACCACTCACTGTGCATACATCTAATGCCAGAATTCAGAAATGGGGAACTGACAAGTGACGATGGTTGCAGTCGTGTGATCTGGCTCGGTGATCTGAATTACCGGATCGGTCTGAGCTACTCGGAGGCCAAGAGCTCGTCGAGGCCAATGACTGGGGCAACTCTGTTTGAGAAGGATCAGGTAACTAACCAATTTCATTGCAGTATGTTGCATACGGTGTCAGAGTTCTGCGAGTGTTCATTCTGGCGTTCTGAATTGAACAGCTCAAGACTGAAAGGGAGAGAGGAGTTTTTCAGAGGGTGGAATGAGGGAAAGATCTTCTTTGCTCCAACGTACAAGTACTCATGAATTCCGATAGCTATGCGGGTGAGGATTCCACCTCCAAGAAGAAGCGAAGAAACACCAGCATGGTAAGTCATCTGCCATACATACTGTATGCCCAAATGCCAGTGCCGATGTAGTTTCAGAACATGAATGCTTGATAGTTCCTTCAGTTCAGAGTATGCGCTCTCTGAACTTTTGTGTGGGGGGACTGAAATGCTCAGTGCTGGATCGAAAAAAATTTGCAGGTGTGACCGGATTCTTTGGCGAGGTGAAGGATAGTGCAGTTGTCCTACATCCGTGGGGAGTCGAAATTCTCAGACCATCGGCCAGTCTGCAGTGTGTTCATTGTCGAGGTTGCAGTTCTCCAGAAACAGACTAATCAAGGCTGCATCAGGTCCCAATATGAAAAGTTGGCGCAGAAGAACTCTAATCCTCCCCAACTAGCAGATTGTAGTACAAGACATGCGGAATTTGATCAAATTCATATACACCAACACTAGAGCGATGCACTACTCAAAGTACATGACGTAACTAACTTTGAACATTGTCTTTCACTACTGACTTACTGAGACTAGGAGATCAAGGAGAGGAGCTACATGCCAGTAACCATAATCTGGTCTGGCTGACAACGCTCCACATATTGATATTTATTGTTAATTTAAGAATCAAGATGTTTCCCTTCTGCATAGGTTCGGAAACCAAAGGTTTCCCAAAACCATAGGTCCATAACTGACATCACACCTTGATTCTATGGCAGTGATTCATTTGATTCATTGATATCAAGGGTTAAGGAGGCTACTAGAATAGTGTTGACAATTCAATTCTTCAGAACATACAGTTAAATGCGTCTTTGTACTCTGTTCCAAACATGTCTGTCAAGTTGCAAGTCAATAGAAGAATGAATGCTCTCATTCGGACTCATTATTTTTCATGTTGCAAACTAGGTGCTGGATGAAGAAACAGAAAAGGTGCACACAATATCGATTTCCCTTTCATAAGATCGACAGTCTAAAAATAGTTGGATATACATGCATGACAAGAAATTATGCGAATAATATATCTCAAATCATTTCAAGACGGATGGATTCAAGCATTGTCAGTCCTGATTCCTTTCTCTCGCATTCAATGCTGCAGAAAGCGCTCTCGCCCCTGCGACAGTAAGGAATTAAGCAGAAGGATGGGAGAAAGATCTATAGGCGAGGGGAATTTCCTTAGCATGCCATAGCTATATCTTACGAAAAATGGCGTGTAAGAACTATCTGCTAGCAGGGTGCAGAGCAAAAACTAATTTGATTAAACAGAACTTTGAAATTTGAAAAAAATAAGACAAATAGTTAATTGAATCTCTAGTAACCAAGACAGCCAAATAACATACTTGTAAACGTAGATGTCTGCATCAGGCCCAGTGCACGGTTGCATGAACCACAATACTGCAGAAAACGGAGCGGCTGCATCTGCATATTTCCAGGTGGCATCGAATGAACACAAATGGCCAGTCTCAGTGTGACTGCCGTGTGTTCCATCCCCTATTTCCCATTTCTGCTATCTGATCAAGCTTCTGAGACATTGAGGGTAATACTTTTGTGCGTGAGCGCTTTGAATTTCTCTAATGGGATGGCACAGTAATACTTTGTGGACAATGTGTTGGTCTGTGTGCTTCTCTTCACAATATATATGCGTCCTGTCAGGTACCTAGCTTTCAGTACATGGTGAGAGATAAATATGTCCGTGCAGTGGCAGTGAAATAGTGATCCTTAAGAGTCGGCAGCCACCCTTGTTTTCCCTTTTGAAGTGGAAAGAGGACATGGTAGGTGGGCTACCATTTCTACAGGTTGATTGGTGATATAGACCTGATGTAAAATTAGTCTTCCGGAAAGCATGGCCATGCTAGTAATGCAACATGTTATCAGTTGGTCGAGTAAACCACTTAATTTTGGACTACTCATGTGCTTGGAGTTATATAGTTGAAATGTTTGAAGATTAATTCATGCTAGTCTTTATTTCAAAAGAAAACACTCATACTAATATCAAGGGCTGAAGTAGTGGTGGCCTTGAGGTAGGTTGTATGGTTGAAGTCCCTTGCTTTCTGTATAATTTCTCTGGATCAATTTTCACGGAGACAGCCTGACAGAATTGCCTCCAGAAACATTACTATGCCTGGGCCAACAAACACTAGTTGATGCTCTGTAACATGTGATAGAAGTGAGTATCCATTATAACCCTTGTGGGTGGGTAATTGCTATCACTCTAATCATTGAGAAAATGTCGTGTTGTTTTCAAAAAGAGAAGGATAAAATCTCACTATCATTAGCATTGATACTTCTTTTCAGATGTCACTTACCCCCTATCTTTTTCGTTTTTTTATTTTCCTCCCACAAAACGACAAGTCACAAGAAGTCACCCTGAACAATGCCTTTTTTCAATGTTGATTGCCGATGTCATCCTACTCAACATTCGCCATAGGAAGGAATTAGCCATGTTGGTTAAAGATTAGAAATTCTAGAGTTTGCTGGTTGAAGATTTGATTATTATTTCCAAATTCAAACTCAAATTAAGGCAATTTGTTTTTATTATGACAAAATTCGCGGACGTTGGATTGGAAACGATTGAGATGTAGAGACTCACCACCCCAGGGAATTGCCGATGTCATCCTATTCAGCCATAGGAAGGAACTTAGCCATGTTGGTTAAAGATTAGAAATTCTAGAGTTTTGCTGGTTGAAGATTTTGATTACTTATTCCAAATTCAAACTCAATTTAAGGCAATTTGTTTTTTTTTATGACAAAGGGCTAAAACCTAAAAACTATTTGCGGACGTTGGATTGGAAACGAGGGGTTGAGATGTAGAGACTCACCACCCAGGGTTGATTACTATTCCAAATTCAAACTCAAATTAAGGCAATTTTGTTTTTTATTATGACAAAAGGCTAAAACCTAAACTATTTGCGGACGTTGGATTGGAAACGAGGGGTTGAGATGTAGAGACTCACTCACCCCAGGGTCACACTTCCCCCCCTCACGTGATCTCCTTCGCCAGTGCCCACGACAGATCAATCCGATGGCGAGCGGCGCTTACCCCGTCCAGATCCTCCACCGCTCCGGCGCAACGGGCGCGGAGGGGGCCAGTGGCGCAACCTCGGCGCGGCCTACGCCGCCGTCACGTTCCTCCGCCCGCAGGGACAATCCCTCGTCCTTACACCGGGGGCCCCAACGGGCAACAGCAGCAGCAGCCGCAGCGCATCGTGTTGGTGTACCCGATCCTCCCCGGCGACGCCTTCGAGAGGCTGGACGGCGCGACGGTGTCCTGGGCGGAGCCCGAGTCCGGGGAAGAGTTCGCGCTCTGCTTCCTCGACGACGACGCGTGCGGCGCGGTGTGCGGCGCCATCGCCCCGGTGGTGAGGAGCCCGGCGGTCGACGGCATCGCGGAGATGCTGGCGGGGCTCCGCGTGGCGAGGGAGGAGGGAGCACCGGCGCCCGGCGGCGGAGACTTCGCCGCGCGGCTGGCGCAGCTCAGCATCGGCCGCCGGTGAACTGAAATCACCAGCTGCTGTGCTTCAGTTTGGCCGTCGTCGTCTTCAGGCTTTCGCCGCTTGTTTCAGCTTGTACATACAACGCAGTATTATCTGATGGGGGGGATCAGTGCTCTCCTCTCATGTTCTCTCTGCGATCGCAAGATTTTCTTCACAGCTCTCGAACTGCAGCTTCATCCATGCTGAGATGCTAGAATGACTGGAACAATTAAAATTTTTCCGGTTTCTCCAAATGCAGATCTGTGAGACTGACTCATGGTTAGGTCACAGTGGGTACTGGACAATTGGTTTTTGATAAGCACAAATCTGGATAACAGATTAACAGAGCAGCATGCGTACCCATGCTTGCTGTAATTTCAATTTTCAATCAAATACACAAGTCTCAGTTTGTTTTTTCAGAATGAAAAATTGAGCCTTGACCCCACATTTAAGCCAATGTGGCAACGTCGCAACATCAGCATTTTATGACAGTATAACAGCGGTCTCCTGGCTGCTGCCAACAATATTTGGATGCTAACTTCTCTTGAGAAGATAAATTATGTCAGTGACAACTCCAGTCAGTTTTCTGCTCTCTGAATCACCTGAGAGTCCTCAAGCCTTCTGTAATCTCCCACCTTCACCACGAGAAGTAATGCATTCAAAGCTTCACGTCAACAGTAATGAAGAAAACAAAGAGCAGTCTCCAATAATATCTTCAGAGTAATGACTCGTGCAAGCTAGCGAAAACAAAGTAGCAGCTTTCTTCACAGTACTCGAACTGCATCTTCATCCATGCTGATATGCTAGAATGACTGGAACAATTAAATGTTACCGGTTTCTCCAAATGCAGGACATGGGAAATCAGACAATGGATATGATAAACACAAATCTGGATAGCAGATTAACAGAGCAGCATGTGAACCCATGCTTGCTACAATTTCAATCAAGTAAAAGTCTCAGTTTTTCAGCATGAAAAATTGAGTCTTGAACCAACGTTTAAGCCAATGTGGCGACGTCACTATATCAGAATTTTGACAGCACAACAGCGGTTTCCTGGCTGCTGCTAACAAAATTTGAATGCTAACTATGTCCTTCTCTTGAGAAGATAAATTATATCGGTGACAACTCCAGCATAAGTGATGATATCTTCACCAGTTTTCCACTCTCTGAATCACCTGAGAGTCCTAAAGCCTTCTGTAATCTCCCACCTGCACCACAAGAAGTAATGCATTTGTAAAGCTTCCACATCAACAATAACAAAGAAAACAAAGAGCAGTCCCCAATAGTATTTCAGAGTAATCATTCGTGCAAAAAGTGCTGCTAGCGAAAACAAAGTAACAACTTTCTGGGCATATTTAAGATTACAAAATTACTGGCAAATTAGACAAATTGATACATGCTCAACAGCGATCAACGTGAATCATAAACATTTGACAATAGATGAAGAAAATGCTCACCGAATGCGCACCAAATAAGGCGATTGACTCCAAGCTCTCTTCATATCAGCAATCACCAATACACATCATATGGAGTAATTCTCAAGGGACAATTGAAAAGGTGAAGACAATCATCTGACTGTCAGTTAAATTATTCAGTTCATTCTAGATAAGTATCTTAGAAGTCCAGTGGCATTCCAAACATATCATTGATCTCTGCCATGACATCACGAGTGGTGATTGTGGGCTCAAATAGACCATTCTCATCCCCAAATTTGCAGGAATTGCTCCGACTGGCTTTGCAGGTGTTCTCTTTTATATCATCATCAGCTAAAATGGAGAAACCAGAAACTGGAGCCGCTTTTCCATTTGAAAGTGCATTAGTCTTCCGCTTTGTTTTCTCACCCTTGAAGTTCAGTGGTTTTCCAAACATGTTGTTTATATCATCCATAGCTTCCTTTAGGTTGATAGTTGGATCGACTAACCCATGGTGGCATGCATTTTCCACCTTAGGCTCATCATCGATAGTGGAGCCAACAAACCTCCGAATAACAGTGTCTTCTTGAAGCCCAGAACTCACAGGATGGGAACCTTCGAGATATCTTGTTCCTGAATTAGCTTGAACTGGATGGAGCGAATTAGTATTATTATGAGTAGGCTGCACAGTTCTGGAATTTGTATTATCAACAGTTTTCCAATATTGTTCTTCTTCATCATCTGGCAATATTGTAAATCCTCCAACAAATGGCTTCTGGAAGTCAGTTTCCTCTTGATGCTTGGATGCATCACACAATGGTCTTGGGGGACGCCTATTATTCTTGTGGCACATGGCATTGTGGGCAGCAACATTTGCCTCATTTTCATCAACAAAGATTTCAAACCCACTTGTTTCCTGATTTAATTTCATGTTATGCTTCTTAGAGTGCCTATTTTGCTCCACGTTATGGTCACTGCTATTAGGACCATCCTCATCAACAAAGATTTCAAACCCACCTGTTTCCTGGTTGTTTGCCTTCTTAGAGTTCCTGGTTTGCCCCACATTTTGGTTGTTGCCATCAGGACCATCCTCATCAACAAAGATCTCAAACCCTCTTGTTTGCTCACTGGACTTTGTATGGCCTTGCTTCATGCTGTTGTCTGCAGCATGTTTGGATCATTACTGTTATGTTCATCTTCATCAACAAAGATATCAAATGCACCCCTTTGCTGATTGTAGTTTGTTTTTCACGCTTCGATCGTCTCTTGAGCATTGTCTCAGGTTCCAATGGCTCCAAAAACATGCTGTTGATGGCATCCAAAGCCTCCTTAGTGTTTATAGTTGGTTCAACAAGGCCATGGTGGCAAGCATCTTCAGTTTCTGACTTCCCAACCAACGCAGAGCCTACAAATCGTACAACTACAGTATCGTCACTATTACAACGGGACAAATGCTTACTAGCTCCTGAGTTTGCTCTGGGCAGCATCCCAACTTTAGCAGGCCCTAATAGAGGACAACAACCCAATGAAGGATTTGAACTGCTTCCTGACTTTTGCATCATATTGGATTTCAGTTCTTTACAGATTTTGCTTTCACCTGGAACATATTCTAAAATCAATAAGGTGCCAACGGGGCAAATCATGCATTATATTTGCATGTCAACTAAAACAGAAAATGTGTTCCGTTGTTTTAGTCGAAAATATTGATAAATAGACTTATAACAGAGAGAAACTGTCAAAGCAATACTGGTTGCAACTGATTTGTGTCTTATACGCAGGCCTACCTTTGACTTGGTTCATAGCTGTAGCACTTGACTCAGCTTTCCTAGGAATTCTTTCCAGCAACTAAAGCATATAAATAAAAAGAAGATGTTAACAAACCGAACATTAGCCATGATCTAAACTGAAGAATATATAAGACGGGGGCTATACTTTATCTTTTCTCCTCTTGTACGATTCCATGCGAAGAATAAATTGTCCATGTGCTTTGTGCAACTCCCCAATAGGCTCTGCAAGACTGTTAAACACTCCAGTAAGCAACCCTTCTTCCCTAATTTATCAATTGCCAACTGTTGCTTAACAATGCACTGTTGCTTTTTAATAGAGCTGTTCAGGTTGGCCATGAGCATACCATATGGCATCTCAGAAAAAGACAATAGCAAGGGATGGATAATTCAATCCATAATGAAAACAGTTGTAGCAGCAGGAGATGGTATCATTTAAAAAAAAACCAATGAGGTAAGAGCTTACTTCTGTATTCCCAGACGGTACTTCTTCTCTGCGTCACTGAACCTCTTGTGCTTCTCATAATATAGTGCATAAGCCATATAAAATGATGCTCTCTTAAGGCCTATTCCATTTGTCTCCATGTTCTTGAGCAATGGCTTCGCATCAGCCACATAGTCCATCTACGGAATTAAGAAACCCGGTAAGATAATTTCTGATAACAAGAGCTCCAAACCCAAATGGAGCCGAGTACAATGGTAGGGCCATTTCCTCAGGAGCCACTATGATGAAATTCACACTTCAATTTCCACTGAGACTATTGTTTTAGTTGAGATTTTTCAGGAAAACATTGAGGCCAAGATAAGATGTAGTTTACAGTATGTCAGTATGAGCAAACAAACACAAAAGGTATTGATGTCATAGCAACGCATCCCATCAAATGTATTGGTGCAGATTCTGGAGTTCAATCCAAAAACCACAGAGCCCCTAATCAATCAATCAAAGTTAGCAACCAATCGCCGTTCTCTCTTAACAGTGAATAGACCTCGACTCCAATGGAGCGCTACAAGCAAGTAGTAAAGGGAAAGAAGAAGGGGGTCGAGACGGCTGATTGCAGCAATCGGAGGGTTAGTGGGCAGCTAACCAACTGGATCCAGACGCGGAGGTAGCATGGGTCGTCGCGGTAGCGTGCGTCGTCCTGGAACTCCTGGGCGCACTTCTGGAGGAACCTGGGCAGCTTCTCGTGCAGCGTCGCCGGCGGCAGCGCCCGCTCCATCTTCCGCATGCCCCTGGCACACGACGGAGCGGATCAATAGATGGATCGATCGACGGGGAAATCGATGCAGGGAGCTAGGGAACACAAGGAAAGGAGACAGCGGGCGGTGGAGTACCGGAGCCATGGGCGGAGTGGGTCGGAGCCGGAGTAGCAGCGGATGTCGCTCACCACGGAGGAGAGGAGCTCCTTCTCCTGCTCTGCGCCTGCGGCGGCGGCGGCGGCCATGGCTCCCGACTGGTTTTGGTTGCCGACCAAACGAGGAGAGGCTTTCGAATTTCAATCTCTCTTCCAAGAGCAACGGCCGTGGGAGGGGTAGGGCCCACCTGCCATGCCTTCCGTTCCCACGAGGCTAGCCACTAGTACAAGCGAACGATCAAAATGTCACATAAGTTTTTTTTTTTTTTCTTTCCATACCACGACGATCACAGGTTATAAGTTGTGTGTGCACGGCAAAGTGCAGAGCTTATTTAGCCCAACAGTTTGCAGAGTTTTTTTCCCCTACTAGTGTTTGCAATATGAAACCAAGAAAAAAGAAACAACAGTGACGATCAGATGTCACCAGCATCGCCATGGCTGTTGGGGTGCGTTTAGTTTTCGGAATTCCTCCTTAAAAAATACTATTCATCCAACTTTTTTCTATTTATCATATCTCTCTCAATCACAGAACACTATTTATCTATAATATTTTTTTTTGAACAGTGGATTTTAAGAGAATCTTTCCCCAATCTAACACACCCTTAGTTGTGTAAACGCGAACTTATCTCACTAGATGATTTCTTTCTCTAAAACAACAAGTGACCACCTCTTTACAAAAATATATTCCAATCTGCACCTCCCAGCTTGTCAATTTGCTCGCATAGACATCAGCTGAATGAACATTCATCCTATACAAAGCTCCATAAGCGATCAAGGATGCGAGAACGACATAATCGAAAGCTCCGGTGCTAACAAGACACTGTAGCGTGGACACCAATCACGCTGTCTCACCAGCAGCTGTGGTTGTGGTGTCGTTGACAGCTCCTGCGAACCGACTCACCTTGGGTCACCAGAAAGGTGAGCCCTCGTAGAATCGACTGCATATCTGCACCTGAATACCAGATAAATGTCCCTGTTTCTTTTTTAAAAAATAAAAATGGAACGTTACTGCGAATTGATGCTTTGCAAAAAGAAAACTTTACACTGGAAATATAGTTAACACAAGTAATCCTAAGATACAATGGTGCCAATGTAAAACCATGGCAGCATGATTGGTCTCGCTACGAGTAGGAATCAACAGAAAGTGGTGGAAATAATAATAAAAAAAAGAATGTTAGGATTACATGATTACATCACATCGCCCTCAAGATGAAGAGTCCATATTTGAGCTGATGCCAAAAGGTGCTTCTCGGCAGTAGCAAGAGCAGCTGCAGAGGATATTTGTCTGTGGGCATGTAGTATATGTTGAACAAAATGCAGGTCAGCATCAAACGCAAGTAACACAACACGTCCACACCAGAAAATCTAGGCAGGAGACGTGCAAATGACAATCAAATCAAGGCAGCAACATTTGATGAAAGTTATTTTCTTCAAGTTGAAAATAACAATCAAATCAAGGCAGTCAGTCAGGCACCTATGAACTATGATGCATGCATCATCAAGTAGAGTTTTTAGACAGAATGGAAGTCATAGCAGAAATGGCAGCTTCGTTTTGGGTATTGCAGGCTTGTATCAGTAACATAAACTATACATCGAAGTGGGGAATTTGGATATTGATTAGCATAATTGATGAAACAAATGTAATACTCATTTTGAGGCAACACGAGCTCCAAGAGCAGAGCGTGTTTCGCATGAACAGTAAGGAAAAAACAAACACAGATCAGTTAAAAACTCACCAGGGGTTGGATGTATCTTGCAGTGAAATGCCAGGTTGGTATGTTAGATGAGATGGTACCAAAGGATTTGGGTGAAATCGGGTAAGATGGTGCTCAGGCTTAAAGTAAATAAATATACCACAATACGAAATCACACACCAAATTGGATTAAAAAGGCTCCCTTTATCAAAATATTACTGTCACTCAAGTTAGCTGTTCAATGCAGCTTAATCAAGCAACCACAGAGAATACCAAGAACGCAGGGAACATCTAGTGGTCAAGGAAGCAGCTTCCCTGCCATGAAGCAGCCGAACTTATTGCTCCGGGAGTACTCGTACGGCACGCCGGCGACCGTGAGCAGGCGCTCCAGCACCGCCTTGACCCGGTCAGGCTCCGCCGTCTCGCACTCGAGCTCGTAGCTTGTCCCAAAGTCGAACCGCGTCTCGTCGAGCTCCAGCACGAGCCCCGCCCCCTCGCCGTCCTCCTCCCCGAGCTCGTAGACGGCGCGCGTGTTCCGGAACCCGCCGAGGCAGACGAACGGCGCGGCGTCCCCTCCGACGCCGTACTCGTCAGCGACGAGGCGGACGATGGGCGAGTCGACCCCGCCGAGCCGCGCGGGGTCGTCGGCGCAGGCGAGGGCGAGCGCGGGGTCGAGGGGCTCCTCGATCTCCTCGACGCGGCTGACGCCGGCGACGAGGCGCGGGCGGCGCTTGAGCGCGAGGACGGCGCGGGTCGGGGCGAGGTCGTCGGGGCCGTAGAGGCGGACGCGGAGCGCGGCGGTGGCGGCGGCGAGGGTCCGCGCGGCGGCGTCGAAGAAGAGATTACGCTGGGCGTGGGTGCGGCGGAGGCGGGGTAAGAGGTAGGTGGAGAGGCGGCGGTGGGCGGCGGCGTCGGGGAGGCGGAGCTTGATCTCGACCTCCATCTAGGAAGAGGGGGGTCTGCTGGGGTTGGAGGAGGGTGTCGGGGTGAAGGAGAGGTTGGAGGAGGGGGTCGGGGTGGAGGAGAGGCCGATGCGCTGGGCCTTGGAAGGCGCGGCGCCGGGCGGCGGGTGGAGGAGGTGGAGGAGCGGGTTGGTGTGCGGGGGCGGCGTGGTGTAGCCGGTGGTGGTGGTGGGTGGTGGGGTGGTGCCGGCGGCGGCGCGGAGGTGCTCCTCGAGCTCGTCGCGGTCGGAGGAGCGGACCTCGATGCGGGTGGGGTTGCGGCGCAGCATTGGGATTGGATTGAGGCCCCGTGTAGATAGGGGAAAAATACACTGTAGCAAAAAAAAACACTGTAGGTCGCGTTGGGAAACGTGTTCTGTGAGATGGATGAATAGAGAAAAGTTGGATGAATAGTGTTTTTTTGGAAAAGTTGGTGAATCTAAACTCACCCTGAATGGGATTGGGGTCGGTGGTGGAGTGGAGGGCTGTGTGCCTGCGTTCAGCGGAGAAAAAATATTTTTTTTTACTAACAAATGTGTTATGTGAGAAGAAAGGTGAAAAAAGAATTTTTTGAAAAACTTGTTATGTGAGTAGGAAATAAAAAATACCTTTTGCAACCGAACATGGTCGATGTCTATTCCAGTGTGCAAGACACGGTTTTTTTCGAACCGGGACCTTGAACCGCCGGCCAGCAGTAGCGGTTAGCCGGTCCGTTTTGACCGGTTACCGCTGGAAACCGAACAAATTCAAATTCACATATCCGGCGTGTTGGAGCGGTTAGCCGCTCGGTTTGACCGGTTAGCCGAACCAGTTTGGCGGTTAGCCGGCCGGTTTGCGTCCAAAAAAAATGGGTCTTAATGGGCCAACCACTTTTTTTCTTTTTCTTTTTTGATTTAACTTGTATTTGCCAAAAAAAATACCAAATGAGCAAATATTTAAAAACATTTTATACCAATAGATTACACACACCTTGAAGTATTTTTAGGAATTTTTACGACATTTTTCTATTTTTAAATTTAAATTTAAAAATTTTGAATTTTGCTCGGTTCAAACCGCCCCGAACCGCTACCGGTGGTTTGGTCGGGAACCGGTCAAACCGGACCGGTTCCCGACGGTTTGGTTAACCCTGGTGCAAGATGATCATTTCGATGGCTAGTCCCACATGTCCGTACACAAAAACTTTGGAAAACTCATGGCTGGATAGTTTAGAAAAAAACTCACGGCTGGTGCCACATATATAAAAAAACTTTTTTTTAGAAGGAACATGCATTGATCTTAGCATATTACATCGGCTCTTTTATAAATAAAAACCGAGAAAAAAGAAAAATTACAAAGAAGTTTAAAACTCTTAATCATCTTCCTCGATGACTTCACGGATCTGTTTGTCACCGCCATCCAAACCGCTTTCTAATTGTCGATAGACGTCAGAGCCAATCTCCACAAAGTAGAAGCCGCAGAGGAGGGCTTACTGCTAGGCGCAGATGCCGAGTACACTGCCTCCCAGGCGCATCGGCCAACTCCGGCCCCCACGAAGCAACCTTCAAATCCAACGCTGGCAACCCGAACAAAACTCGGATTTCCACCATAGATCATATTCCTCGTAATTAAATAGGTCAGCAACATCATCACCTGAAGAAGACGATGATGCGCCGGTCCTGGACTCCAACACAGGTCTCCCCGGCCTCTCCATTGGCGTCGGAGTAGATCGCCACCGGAGAACGAAAAAAGCCGGGAGAAATTATTCCCCTGCAACACCGTCGCTTCCGCATCGCCGACGCCAAGAAGCCGCAGAGGAGCCATGCTCCTCCGGTAAACCCTAGTTCTGTCACCAAACATCGACGGCGAACATGTGGGACCGAACTGGGCGACCAGAGGGTGGGTGAATGGGAGCCTTTGAAAGAATTCTTCCCATGAAGAACTTGGCCTATATCCCGATTGCCACTGGAAACACCTCTCTTCTGATCGCCAAGGTGACACAAGTCAACTAGTGACAAGCTCACCCTAGGAACGATTAGGAAATATCGCGACAAAGCGAATTCTTAAATCAGTGTGGAAGCGATACAAAATAGACCAGAAGAGAACCGCTCACAAAGCAGTTGGCTAAACCAATTGCTCTAATCAAACTTGCTTGGTTAAACAATTAAATTAAGTGCTAGTCGAGATATATAACAGAGCTACCAAGCTTGCAATGGTAAATAATTAAAATACAAGAGCTCAAGTTCAATTAACAAGCAAGCTAATAAATCTGGCACGGTCAGATACAGGAATAGCAATGAGTGAATATACTAGCAGAAGATATTTGCACTTGCAATCATTCGCTAATGATTAAACACTGTAGTTTGATAGCAACCTTTCATGAGTAAATAACCAGGAGCTCGTATGGTCACCTGCACACTGCTGGCGCCAAACTGGTGCTGCACAAGTTCAAGTGCTAGACCGCTGCTTGGGCTGTGTTTAGTTGAGGTTGGTGAAAAGTAATTTTTTTTCTGGAATACGTGTTATGTGAGGGAGATGAATAGGAAAGGTAAAAAAGGAATTTTTGGGGATGCGTGTTCTGTGAGGGGGATGAATAGGAAGTAAAAGGACTTTTACGAACTAAACCAAGCCCTTGCTTGTTGTTTGCCTGGGCTTGATTCGTCCTTGGGCTGCTAGCTGAGACGCACGATCGCTGCTGCTTGTGCGTGGACAGGGCCGCAAGCCTGCTGCTCACCTGGACCGAGTCGCTGTTCCCCGCATGCACTGAGCTGGGCTTGGGCTTGGGCTTGGGCTGCCGCGCGTGCCTGAGCCGAGACGAGCACGCGAGCGAGAGCAGCAGAGCACGCGCGTGGAGCGCCGCTTGTGCACCGGCTGCGTGCCTGCCTGTCCCCGAGACCAGCTCTGCTCGATCGAGTCCTGCCTCCTGCGCGCAAGCAACAGAGAAGAACAAGAACACGAAAGAACGCCGACCAGCTTCAAACCTAAATTACTCCGTGAATACTCAACGAATCGGTGTGAAACTTCAGACACAGATGCGCACACACGACACCTCACAGATCTAGAAAGTGGATTTGAGAAAGGTCAAGTAAATCTCGCGAATTTTGGAAGAACTCAAAACCCTAACACGAAGAACAACTTCGAGGAAAACACAAATTCAAGCCAAATCCGTAAGGGATTCGAAGGGAGATCGCAACAAGATTGCTTACAAGGTTCCTAGCATCACACGCCCCCATAAATTTCACGAATTTCGCAGCACGAACGAAAATTCCTCAAAAATAGCTCCAAAAATACGGAAAATAATAAATTCGGGATGAAAAGATTATGCACGAAATAGATGGTTTGATTCACTCCAAAAGTTCGGTTACAAGCCAATCCTTGCACAAATTCAAACTAGGATGGCTAAAAGCTCAACACAAAGAGCCACTCATCTATCCCTCTCTCCTCTCTTCCAAAGGCTCTCACAAAATAAATGAGAAGCCCACCTCCACTCTAGCTAAAGAGATGTGGCTGAAAATTCAGCCCCCTCATATATATAGGCATTTGTGCTAAAGACCAAAATGCCCTTACATGAAGCATAAACACAAATACCCCTCAGGGGTAAAATCGTCCAACTTTTTATCGGTATATCGGACGGACCCGGTGTCTTCACGGCTTCGCTTCGCCTCGACGCAAGCTTCGCGATGATGCCACGCGTCCTCCGATCCGACGCCGCCCGACCGGACTCGCCCCTGGTTTTGAGGCCCAAACCGGAAAACCCTCCGTCTGGGTGGTTTTGTGGCCAAACCACCGAAACCCTTCCATTCGACGCCGCACGCCGTGACGAAGCCCCGGTTTTGAGGCTCAAACTGGTCAAACCTGCCTCCGTGGTGGTTTTGTGGAAAACCCCCTGAAACCCCTCAGCTAGTCGCCACACGACTTGCCGAAGCCCCGGTTTTGAGGCGAAACCAGTCAAACCCTCGGTGTAGATGCGTGCCCGGCCTCCGCCAAGTGCCACGACGCCTTCGAGCTCTTTCACGCGTCCGCCGCAACGGCAAGCCTACTCGATGGTCGCCATCGCCATCCTTTTTGACTTAACCGACGCCATCTTCACCATGTACTCTTGCTCGTCTGTGCACCATGCGAGCCGCCCGTGACTCCGCCCGGTATCCTCGGGTCCCTCGGCTCAAGCCTACTCGTGTCATCCTTCACCGTCTCGGTCCTTCGGCCTGAACCTTTCGCTTGTCCTCCACGGCCCAAGCCTACTCACGCTCAGCCTTCACCACGGTTCATCGGCGTGACCTTTCGCGCCTGACCTTCACCACGCACCGTCGACCGCCACGTCGCACCCAACACCTGCACATCAAAGCCAAGAGCACATCACACACGACGGTTGTCAATCACTCATCATCTCAGGGTGACCGCCACTGGTCCTCAATCTCCCCCTTGATGAGTGCATTGACAACACACCACTGAATTCATTCATCATCTCAGGGTGACCACCACTGGTCCTCAGAACAAACCCTAAACCTAGAAGGACTCGAATAAGGACTCGATCTACTAAAGGATGGACCCCCGCTCCCCTAGCCACTGGCTAGAAGGCCGACGACGGAGGGAAACGGGGGCCTGAGGCGTGGACGGTGGCGGCGGCGGTGGCCGCCCGAATCCGCCCTGCGGGCGACGCGTGGGCAGGACGCGGGGACTTTTTTATATATACAAAAAAGTTTGAAGAACTTTGAAAAACTTTTTGTATATATACAAAAAAGTTTGAAGAACTTTTTTATATATACAAAAAAGTTTTTGTGAATATGCAAAAACTTTGAAAAACTCATGGTAGGTGTCGGCGATTTATGCTGACTAGGTTCTCGAGGGGGTGCCCCGAGAGAAGGGTTTAGAGAGAAGTCGTCGAGAATCTAGAGCCGAAGGTGACAAGAGACAGTTTAGACAGGTACGGGTCGCCGGAGCGTAATACCCTACGTCCTGTATGTTGTATCTTGTAGTGATTATGATGTTTTGAGGGGGTCCCTGCCTCGCCTTATATAGTCCGGTGAGCAGGGTTACATGGGAACCGTATAGGACTAGGAGACTTTTACAAGTTTATCTTTAATTCCCAAATACAGCATATCCAAACCAACTAGGACTAATCCTTGTCTTGTGCGTCAAGTCTTGTTCATGGGCCGGCCCATAGGATGGGCCGCCAGGATTGTTTAGTCCGTCAGGACTCTACACCCACAAGCCCCCGAGCACCTTATCTCCTGAAGAACAGCCTTGTTGAAAATACAGAGTTCTTTGAGGTCCTCCAGAGTTCTTTGAGACCGCCAGGGTTCTTTGAGACCGCCAGGGTTCTTTGAGACCGCCAGGGTTCTTTGATCTTGGAAGTTGCAACCATGCTGTTCAATAGGTAATGATGTGCTCATAAGTCTTCTCGAAGTTCGGATTGGTGCGCACCGATTAGGTGCGCCCAATTGGGCAGCCCCCGAGCCTCGTTTATCTTTGAAGAAGAAATTCGAGGCTCTTTCGAAGTCCGAACCAAAAGAGAATCAATTTCCGAAGAAAGCCAAAGTCTTGTAAAATTCTTCAAAAATTTATCAATTGAAGCCGAAAGCTCTAAGAAAAATATTTCCTGAAAATATGTCCACAGCCCCCGAGCCTAAATTTGAACGAATTCAAATATAGGATCAAGAAAGGACCAAAATTGAAAATTACCGAAGTAACGCTTCGAAAAGCCCATATAAACCGCCCGCGACCCCTCGTATCCGTACGCTTTCGCAAAACACATCTAGGGTTTGCAGCAATAGCAGTTCTCGCAATCCAGAGATCGCGCTCAAGCATCCGCATCTTCCCCCAATCGTAAATCCAATCCACACCAAATCAGAAGTGATCCCAAATGGCCGGTGGAGAAGGATCCAGCCGCGGCAAGGGCTCAAAGAGGAAGGCAGAGGCGATGAAGCAGGTCGTTACGACCGAGGAGGCAGCATCCGTAGGGGACCTGCCAATCGTTGAAGATCCAATCAGCGACTGGCCAACCAGCATCTTGAAGGAGAAACACATCAAGGCCCTAGAGGCAGACGGATTCGTGCCAGCGCAAGAGATCAGTCAATGGAGAAGCGCTTATGGGCACGAATACCCCACTGAAGAAACCGAGGAAATCACGGTATGGAAAGCCTTCTATGAGGTTGGATTTGGCATGCCCACTTGTGATTTTTTCCGCCGTGTCCTTCAGTTTTATGGGATTGAACTATGTCATCTGAATCCCAACTCCATTCTGAATCTATCCATCTTCATCCATCTGTGCGAAGCCTTCTTAGGGATAGATCCCCATTTTGCCCTTTTCCGCCATCTATTTAGGGTGAAAACCTCCAGCGGACCACTGCAAGTGGTGGGCAAAGTCGTTATCCAGTTCCACCAGGGCATGAGGCCTGTGTATTTGGATTACACAACCAAGGAAAGCCTCAAGGACTGGCAGAAGGAATGGTTCTATGCTTGGAACCACCAGCCACAGCTGCAGAGCCGCTCAGGAAATCCTCCAGTGATGCAGCTGAACTGGAGCGAAACAGTGGGAGTAAACCAAGCAATGCAAATTCCGGATCTTCTCAACATGATCAGAGATCTAAAGGCACAAGGCCTAACAGGAGCCATGGTATATAGGTCATTCCTGCTGAGGAGGATTCAACCATGCAGACAACGCTGTAACCCAGGGTACAAGTACTCTGGGGAAACAGACCCCTCAAGGAATGCCACCGGGAACTTATCGGAAAAGAGAGTGAACCAACTCTTGAAGAAGTTCCTGGTGGTCAATGATGAACAATTTCCAGAGATAATGGAAATTTTCGCAGTTACCATGACACCTGAGGTAAATTACTTATCTGAATACATTTCTGCATTGTTGAAAATATATTGTGAACTAACATCTGAAGCATCACAGTATGAAGCCCGGCGCACACTCTACGTGAGTTTGCCTCCTCTGGACCCGACCAACACCGAAGAAGCTGCTCTGTTTTCTCGATGTGTAGACCCAAAGGTAAGAGATCAAGGTCGCCCAAGCAAGCCAATGGCAAGTGATGACCCAGATGAGCCAATGATTAAATCTGAACCACAGGACCCTGAAGAGGCCCAATCCAAGGCAAGAGCGACCTCCAGGGGAGGAGAAAGGTCCAAGAGACCGGCGCCATCTGAAGCACAAGCACCAGTGCCCAAGAGAGCACGCACCTTGCCCAAGCCCCGAGCCAGAACAATTCCAGAGGGGAGGGCAAAGGTATCCCCACAACCCAGGACAACATCATCAGTGGGGATAGCCATCGGGGAGATTGGAACCAGCATGCCGCAGCAAAGCAGCTCTGCGCGACGTGCATTATCGGATGAAGAAATTCTGCACGAGATCTTCAACCCTGCCTCCGCGCCGTTCGAAGGGACAACGCCAATCATTGAAGAACCCGGTCCAGCAGGACCTTCGGCGACGGAGCAGGAGGTGGAAGAGGAGTTCACTTTGGGGGAGCCAGAGATCCCCATGCGACCCTCCACCATGTAAGTACTTCGTTAAGTAGTGTTGAATTTGCCGTTGTAGTATACTGTCGGGACTAACAAACTTCATTATTCCAGTGTTGAAGAAGCTCCAACAACAACCAGGGTAGAATCCGTGGTTGATCACATAGCTGTGGAGCCAGAGGCCGCCGTGCCCGAAGAACCCAGGGTTGTTCCAGAAACAACCCTGCCGGAAGTTCAAGCAACTCTGCCAGCAGACCCGCCAGCACCAGAAGAAGCCCAAGTCGAAGAAATAGTCGCGGAGGTGCTGGCGGGCATCGAACAACTGGTCACAGAGACGGTGATGGAAGAATCCGAGCAAGAACGCCGTGACCAGTCCTCTCAGAGTACCGGAGCTGAAGAGGAGGGCAGGAGCTTCCGCATCGGGAGCTTCGACCCAATGTTCAATCCGAACCCGCAGACCTTTGAATACATCTTGGACGCGGAGGAGGATGAGCACCACATCGACAGGGGGCTTTACCACGCCGAGAGGGCAGTAGCCTTCACAACATTTCCTTGATGCACGCCAAGGCGGACCGTCTCCAGAAGGAGCTGGAGCGGGAGCGCGAAGATCGCAAACTCCAGGAGGCGGAAGACGCCGACACGATCCGTACCTTGCACCTGCGCACCAAGAAATTGGCCGCAGAGAAGGAGGACGTGAAGAAGAAGCTTGCAACGGCGAAGTCAGAGCTCAAAGGTACTCTGTCGTTACCAAAGTCATATAAAAGATTGTCCATTGCCTGTGTTGAATAACAACTCTGTCATTGTCTTGTGTTCGCAGGGGCGCAACAGCAACTCGCAACAGCCCAGAGCAAGATGACGGATTGGTCCAACGTGGCCAACCGTTATGAAGAAGCGCTGAAGACCCTTTCTGCTGACCATGAGCGCGTCAAAGAAGAACTCAGAGTAGCGGTCCAACAGCGCAAGGATGCCGACGAGCAATTGATTCAAGTCCTCGAGCAGCAGAAGCAATTTGCCAAAAACCTAGAGGGTGCTCGTGAGGAAAATAATCGGCTATCCAGAGATCTCGTCCAAGCACAGAAGCATCTAGCAGACAAGAAGGTGCTGGACGAGAAGCTTGAGCAGGCGGCCAGGAGGATGTCAGAGCTCGAAGAAGAGTTGCGGTTGATGAAGAAGTCGGACAACGACCTGGCGGAAGCCCTGAACCGGATCTCGCAGCTAGAGAAGGCAGCGAATCCGGTGGTGAAAGCCTTGGTGCCCGAAGACCCTTCAGCGCCGCAAACATTCCTGGAGCGCCTGAAGGCCAATGCCAAGACAGCTGAAGGCATACATCAAGAGATCTTCGAAGGCTTGTCTTGTGCATGTCCTTGCCGTAGTGAAGTCCAGGTACCCGGAGGTAGACATAGGTAGATTAGTTGAAGGCGCAGAGCCAAACTGTACTGAGTCTGCCTTTAGGGACCTGAAGCAAGAGGCCGAGCCAGTTGCAGAAGCAATTGCTCAGAGCCTGAGACTGTAAATGTAAACAGATGTTATTGTAATATAAGTATCATGCAATGTAATACATTTATTGCCATATTATGAAGGAAAACCAAGAATTTCTATGAATTCCTGGGTTGTCTCTGTGTTAATAACCAGGACTTAGTCAAAATGTACGCTGAGTAGATTTTAACTTGAAAAACAACCCTGTTAAGGACCCAAAGGAACCCAGAGAGATTTCTTATAGCATAAGCTATCTTATAAAGATGTACCCCGGAGGGATACTTGGGAACTAACTGTATGTGGTCTGCCGAAGCAAGAACCCAGGAAGACCCACGGAGCGGCAGCGTTAAGCTAAAAACTATCACAGAGTAGTGTAATAGGAGGAACAGATCCGTTCTTGGCCTCGAAAGAGCCCGGATAGACCTCAGTTATAGGCTCCGAATGTTCGTAAAAGAAACTTTCCAAGTCTAAAAAGAACACGGAAGTTTTAGGTAATGTCACAAAGACAAATAAACAACCCAGTAAAGGGAGTTTTATTGAGATATATCTCGTTGCCAGAACAACGGTACAAGAGAACATGTATTGCCGAAGCAAGTAGTTCATATATTACCGGAGCAATGTTTACAGAAGAACTCTGGGTGCCGAAGCAATTGGTTCTTGTGGTGCCGCAGCACTGCTGTAGTGACAGAGCTACGCGTAGAATTTGCGTAGGTGTTCTATATTCCAAGGATTTGGTAATTCCACATCGTCTTCTGTTTGAAGTCTGTAGGTGCCTGGTTTGAGTACCTTGGAAACAATAAACGGACCATCCCAGGGTGAAGTAAGCTTGGAGTGACCGGCTGTATTTTGGATCCGTCGTAACACCAAGTCTCCAATCTGGAATGATCTTGTCTTCACATTCTTGTCATGGAATCTGCGAATTCCCTGAAGATACGCTGCATTGTGTAACAAGGCTGCCAGTCGCGCTTCTTCAGCCGTATCGACTTCCAGCATCCGTTGTTCATCCGCCATGGCTTCTTGGAACTCCTCGACACGAGGAGCGCCGTGCATGACATCAACAGGTAGAACGGCCTCTGATCCATACACCAGGAAGAAGGGAGATTGCCCTGTAGCTTTACTAGGTTGAGATCGTAGGCCCCAGACAACTGGAAAGAGTTCTTTCATCCAGCGGCCCTCTGCTTTCTTCAGAGTTCTTTCCATGCGTGCTTTAAGTCCATCGAGGAGCATGCCATTGGCCCTTTCGACTTGTCCGTTGGCACGAGGATGAGCAACCGAGGCATAGGATACCTCGATGCTACGGTCTTCACAGTAGTCCCAGAACTTGTTGCCTGTGAAGGTGGTACCCAAATCTGTGATGATTTGGTGTGGAATCCCGAAGCGAAGAATCAATTCCTGGAGAAATTGGACTGCTTTCTCAGAGGTTGGTTTGACAACCGGAAAGACTTCTATCCACTTGGTAAACTTGTCAATCGCGACGAAACGGTATTCGAATCCACCAGGTGCCCTGGGTAGTTTCCCAATCATATCGAGCCCCCAGCATGCGAATGGCCATGACGGAGGTATAAGTTTGATCTTGTGGGCAGGCTGATGTGAATGATGAGCGAAGTATTGACAACCCTTGCAGTGACGAACAATTTCCTCAGCGTCATGCAGAGCTGTAGGCCAGTAGAACCCAGCACGGAAGGCTTTGCCCACGATAGTGCGGGAAGCTGCATGATTGCCACATTCTCCTGCGTGAATTTCCTCCAAGATGTTGACTCCTTCTTGCTGTGAGACGCATTTCATCAATGCGCCAGAGCGTGCACCACGTCGGTACAGTGTATCGCCGATTATAACATAGGACTTGCTACGGCGGACAATTTGCTGAGCTTCTGCCTTCTCGGCAGGGAGTTTGTCGTGCAAGATGTAATCTATAATCGGAGCACTCCAAATGGCGTCGATGAGCATAACCTCGGGAGCTGAGGATGTAGGATCAAGAGTTACTGCTGCAGAAATTGATGGCTTGGAGAGTTCATTGACGAACACCCCGCTAGGCACCTCTGCTCTGGAAGAACCCAGCTTTGATAGGACATCTGCAGCGACGTTGTAATCTCGCTCGACATGATGGAATTCGATGCCGAGGAAGTGTTTCTCCAATTTCCGGACTTCTTCACAGTACGCGTTCATGTCTTCATGGTTTCGATTCCAGTCCTTATTGACTTGTTTGATGACCAACATTGAGTCCCTGTATACCAGCAGACGCTTAATACTGAGAGTAATGGCCATCTTCATGCCGTGAAGAAGTGCTTCATATTCTGCAGCGTTGTTGGTGACAGCGAACTGGATCTGCAGAACATACTTGAGTTGATCCCCGCGAGGTGAAATCAACAGAACTCCAGCGCCTCCGCCCTCTAGCTTGAGTGATCCGTCGAAATACATGATCCAATGCTCAGGCTTGGTAGTGGCGACCGGGAGATTGTGCTCGGTCCATTCCGATATGAAATCAGTAAGGACTTAAGACTTCATGGCCGTGCGAGAACGGAACTCGATGCTGTATGTTCCGAGCTCAACAGCCCACTTGGCGATACGCCCTGTGGCGTCTTGATTATGAAGAATCTCGCCAATAGGATAACCAGTAACCGCGATGATCTTGTAGGTGTCGAAGTAATGCCGCAGTTTTCTGGATGTCATTAGGACAGCATATAGAATTTTTTGAACTTGAGGGTATCTGGACTTGGAGTCCGAGAGGACTTCGCTCACAAAGTACACAGGCCGTTGAATCTTCTGAAGATGGCCTTCCTCGTCGCGTTCAACAACAATGGCGGCGCTAACGACGTTGGTGGTTGCTGTAATATAGAGCAAGAGATCTTCGCCCGGGAGCGGTGTAGTGAGCACAGGAGGCGTAGTCAGGAATAGTTTGAGCTTGTCGAAGGCGACTTGAGCTTCCTGAGTCCACTGGAATCTGTCTTGCTTCTTGAGTAGTTTGAAGAACTCAGTACCGCGTTCCCCCAGTTTGGAGATAAAGCGGTTGAGTGCAGCCATGCAGCCCGTAAGCTTCATGACATCCTTGACAGTGGTCAGCGGCTCCATGTTCATGATAGTTGCTATCTTCTCTGGATTTGCTTCGATGCCGCGTTCACTAATAATGAACCCAAGGAGCTTTCCAGATGGTACGCCGAAAACACACTTGGCGGGATTGAGCTTCCATCGCCATTTGCGTAGGTTATCGAACGTCTCGGTGAGGTCAGCGATGAGATCCTCGGGATTTCTTGTCTTGACTACCACATCATCAACGTAGGCTTCAACATTTCGGTGAAGTTGTTCTTGAAGACAACCCTGTATAGCCCGCTGATATGTGGCACCTGCATTTTTTAAGCCAAAAGGCATGGTTGTATAACAATATGCGCCAAATGGCGTAATGAACGAAGTTTTAATCTGATCCTCTTCTTTCAGTGATATTTGATGATATCCTGAGTAACAATCGAGGAAACAGAGTAGTGTGCATCCGGCGGTGCTGTCGATGACTTGGTCGATGCGAGGAAGCCCAAAGGGATCCTTCTTGCAGTGTTTGTTGAGATCAGTATAATCAACACACATTCTCCATTCATTGGAATTCTTTTTTCTTACAAGAACCGGATTGGCTAACCAATCCGGGTAAAAGACTTCTTTAATGAAGCCGGCTGCTAATAACTTAGCTAGCTCTTTCTTGATGGCTTCCCGACGCTCTGTGGCGAATCTTCGGAGGCGCTGCTTCTTGGGTTTTGCGCTCTCGTTGAGGTCTAGCTTGTGCTCGATCAACTCTCTGGGTACTCCAGGCATGTCGGAGGGCTTTGTAGCAAAGATGTCCGCCTGGGCTCGCAGGAAGTCGACGAGCGCGCTTTCCTATGCAGGAGTGAGGGTGGAACCGATCACCGCTGTCTTCGATGGATCTCCTGTTTGGAGGTCAATCGTTTTTGTTGCGACCTTCTCCACAGGCTTGATAGCCCGTGTCTTCTTCTGCGTCGGGGCGTCATCGTCTTCTGCGACAACGGCTGCAGCCAAGGGTTGGAGTTCTTGGCGATCTATGGTGGAAGCGGCTCTGACAGCGTGCTCCACTGCTTCTTTGTCGCAGAGGTAGGAGCGCTTGATATCACCGCGAAGGGAGAGAACGCCGTGGGGCCCTGGCATCTTCAGCACCAGGTATGTGTAATGGGGGATGGCCATGAACTTGGCCAATGCGGGTCGCCCGAGGATGGCGTGGTAGGAGGTCTCGAAGTCTGCAACTTCGAATTTAATGAATTCTATACGGTAATTGGATGACGTACCGTACGTGACGGGCAAGGTGATTTGCCCAAGGGGGATGGCGGCCTTCCCAGGCACGATGCCGTAGAAAGGAGTATCCGCCGGCTGCAGCGTGCTCATGTCGAGACCCATGGACTTCAGCGTCTTGACGAAGATGAGGTTGAGCCCACTGCCTCCGTCGATCAGGACCTTGGTGAGCCTGCTGTTTGCCACCACGGTCTCGAGGACGAGGGGATATCGGCCAGGAGAGGTGATCTCGGCCCACTGATCTTCTCGGGACCAGGTGATGGTGGTGTCGGACCACCGTAGCGGTGTAACCACCGCTGGTTCTGCTGCGTAGGCCTCGCGCCTTGCATTCTTGCGATTGCGCGAGGTGTCGCTGACTGCCATGCCTCCAAAGATGACGTTGACAGTGTTGTTGATGTCTGGGAAACCGGTGTCTCCATTGTCGTGTCCGTCGTCGTCGTCGCCAGCCGACTTATGCTTCTTGTTGGGGGTGCTGAACGTCTCCCGGAGGAGCACGCACTCGCCCATGGTGTGCTTGCTGTCGGTGTGGTAAGGGCAGCGCTTCTTGAGAAGTTTGTTGAATTCTTCCCTTCGTTGCTGCGCGGATTTAGCGGCGCGGACGGTCTGGACGGTTGCGACCGTGTTGTGTGGTCGCTTCCGTGGGTTGTTGCCGTTACGCTGGAAGGAGTCGCGCGGCTGATCCCTGTTGTCTTCCTGGTTCTTGCGACCAGGGTTGTTGGGTCTCTTGCCGTAGCGCTCCCGTTCTTGATCATCGGTGTCCATCCAATTGGACACCAGTGCACGAAATTCCTCGAGGTCACGAGGACGGTTGTGACCGAAGTCACGGAAGAGGGTGCGATCGGTCATCCCTTCTTGAAAGTAGTCGATGACTTCTGAGTCGGGGATGGGAACGCAGGATGCTTTGATGGCGAAGAATCGCCTGTTGTAGTCGCGCAGGGACTCGTCTGGCTTCTGTTTGCACGCGCGGAGTTCATACTTGCTGCCAGGGCGCTCGAAAGAACCCTGGTAGTTGGAGACGAAAGCCTTCTTCAGCGCGTGCCAGCTGTCGATGGAGTCTGGATGGAGGGACTCGAGCCAGGTGAGAGGACCCTGCTCCATCGCAACTGGGAAGTAGAGCATCTTAGAGATGTCGTCGCCCGCTGATGCTTCGATTGCAGAAGAATATCTGCGCAGCCAGATGTTTGGATCTTGCTTCCCGTCGAAATTGGTGATGCCTGGCGGCTTGAACTTCCGCGGGAAGAAGCTGATTCGGATGGCGCGTGTGTAGCATGGCAGAGCATCGGGGTTGGGGACGCCGCATCTTCCTGCAGAATCCGCAACGTGGGAGGTAGCTCTCCCCTCTCTGATCCGGATGATGTCGTTGCGGGCGTCGTTTGGTGTGTTATGAGAGCGAGCTGGATGGGGTTCTTCGCGACGCTGGGACCTGGGAGGTTCCTCGCGAGGACGGCGGGGTTCTTCGCGAGGCCTGTTCTTGTCCTTGGATTGGCCTGCGGAGCTGCCATAATGGCTGCTCTGACGCTTAGCAGACGGTGCTTGGTGGCGCGAAGAACTCTTACTTTTGGAGGAGGAGCGGCCTCCGTCCAGGCGATCAACCATGACCGCTGCGGCTTCTAGGCGGGCTTTGGCGAGGTTGATCTCAGGGGTAGTTTGAAACCCCTCGAAGACGCTGACCCCGAACAAGATGTTGGCCACAGGGGAGTTGAAGATGTCCTGCTTGTCGAACTCAGAGTTGAGATTTTTCTTCTTAATGAAGCGACGTCGCAGGGCGCGGTTGCGATTGCGCTCGATACGGAGTTCCCGGTCCGCGTCGGTTTCTCCTTCCTCTGTTGGAGCGTCGTCGGAGACAACTTCTTCATCGCTGTGCTCATTGAGGAGCACGCAGGACTGGCGACCGGGGTTGCTAGGCCCTGTTCTTTTGTTACCCTTGGTAACAAGGAGCTCTCTGCCTTCTTGGAAAGGAAGCAGAGGTAGGATGTCCCGCACCGTGGAAGGTACGTTTGCTTCGAAGAGAGCTGCCTCGGGATCTACGTTAGGCCAATGAACGATAACCCCCGAGGGAGTTGTGGTCATGACAAGATCCGAGGTCGCTCCGCGGGGTTGGAGAACCTTCTTCTTCAGGTGCTTCTGGTGGGCCGCGGCTGAATTTGTTAACCCGAAGGGAAACTGGGATGCGCGCGACTCACGTGGTGAAGTCTTCGTCCCGCGGGGGTTGGAGCCAGGGTTCCTGGGTACCCGCGGGGTTGCTGTCACGGTCCTGATTGTTGAACCCTGGCGGAACTCGGAAGTGATCCGGAGTCCGCCGGGGAGTCTTGGACACGTGGCTTGATCCTGCCCCTTGATAGGGGTTGAGTTGACATGGTCGGCCCGGGATTGGATCTGCTTCGGGCGCCATGTACTCCTCCGAGTAGGATACGATCCATGGATCGTGTCGGAATTTGGAGTTTTCCGAGATCCTTGCGGAGTAGTTTGCGCGCGTGGCGAGGCTGGTGCAGCCACCTCGTCGCGCAAGTGGTGTTGGAGTTCGCCTTCCTGGTTTGCAATGCAAAGCCAGGAGCCGAAGATGAAGGAGGCGCCTGCCTCGAACTTGGTGACGATGGAGGCGCTGAAGGTGGCCATCGGATCTTTACTGGAGACTCGACGAGTAGATCCCACGGACGGCGCCAAAGTGTCGGCGATTTATGCTGACTAGGTTCTCGAGGGGGTGCCCCGAGAGAAGGGTTTAGGGAGAAGTCGTCGAGAATCTAGAGCCGAAGGTGACAAGAGACAGTTTAGACAGGTTCGGGTCGCCGGAGCGTAATACGCTACGTCCTGTATGTTGTATCTTGTAGTGATTATGATGTTTTGAGGGGGTCCCTGCCTCGCCTTATATAGTTCGGTGAGCAGGGTTACATGGGAACCGTATAGGACTAGGAGACTTTTACAAGTTTATCTCTAATTCCCAAATACAGCATATCCAAACCAACTAGGACTAATCCTTGTCTTGTGCGTCAAGTCTTGTTCATGGGCCGGCCCATAGGATGGGCCGCCAGGGTTGTTTAGTCCGTCAGGACTCTACACCCACAGTAGGTGTCACATCTTTGTACACAAACTTTGAAGAACCCACGAAATAGAGACGTACGTGGGAAAAAAAAGTAGGTCAATGGCACCAGAGTGCGTTCGAGTTATTTAATGACATATAGGTCTAGACTATTTTCTTAATGGTATATAGGTAAAAGCCTCTGGTGTGTACTTATTTATTTATTTTTTTTTGCAGGAAAAACGTGTGGCCGTATAGTATTACACATGCACATTTAAAAAAAGGTTAAAACCCTAGAGGGCTTCTGCATACCAAAGATTTCCAATACAAAATTGAGAATTCAATTTTTTTGCCATTCTGATATCACCATGCATGGTTGTACAGAACAGGACCTTATTTCAGTGACAAACATGTTTGTTTCTCTTCTAAGAAAACTCGCTATGATTTGCCAATTTGCTCGTATAGTACAGCAGCTCAATGAACAAAAATGTCAATACACCATCAACACCTCAACCTCAGCAACACCAGAACTCAAGGACGCAGGATGCTAGCAAGACGGAGTTGACGCCAATCAAGCCGTCTTCTGGAAGAGGTCCTGGAGGTCGATTATATCCGCAAGAACACCTGCAGCTGTGGTGTCGTTGCCAGCTCCTGCCCCTTGGATCACCAAAGGAGAGCTCTCGTAACACCGGCTGTATATCTCCACCTGATACACGGCATAAAACACATTAGTGATTTCTGAAATCGTAGACAACCAAATGATATCTCGGACATTGATTGATGCTTTGGGAAAGAAAGGTAGCATACCACATTGTCACTTCCCCTCAATCTACCCAGCGCAGAATCTTTTGGGAGCTCTTTAAGGCCTACTTGGCACCTGCAGAACTGGGGCATTAGACCACACCATGAAATAAACTATGCTGTAGTCTGTAGATTCAGAAAACACTTCAGGCCCTGATTCATGATGCCAGTGGATATTGCACGCCATATCACACTAGGATGGATGCATACCCTGTGCTCTCAATCTCACAGACGTAGCGAAGAATATTTCCTCTTGAAGATGCTGCTTTCACTCTTTCTTCCATGCTCTTGTCAAGTTGTCCTAAACCACTTTCAAGGAAGTCCTTTGTGGATACTTTTTCGGGTCCTAGTTCGCTAGGATATAAACTCTCAACCTGAGAATAAAGAGAAATACAAAATTGGCCTGCTTAGACCTTTTCAAAAAAAAAAAAAAAAGGTACCTGATTCATTACAAATATCAGTGATTCACTTAATTGTAGGCCATTTATATTAATGATGTAGCTATACAGAGCTGAAGTCATAAATCATGAGAAATAGTATAGATGTCATACACTGATATTGTCCATGCTGATCTGTTGCCCTAAAAGCCTAGCCAGGATCAATGCCTGCATGCAAACATGAAGATTTTTCACATCAAATCCTGGGACACAAATAAACTCAGCACGGCAGAAAAAAAAATTCATGCAATACACAACCATTAACTTAGGACATTAAAAAAAAGAACAGAACACCACTTATTGAATGGGAAATTGTGAGGTATCTAACCTTCCTTGCCACATCCAATCCACCAAGATCATCACGTGGATCTGGCAAAAATAAAAACATCAGTAAATGTGCATTTCAAGCTGGTAAAATAATAAACACTTAAAATTTTGCTCCTTGTGTTTAGATTATTTATATTACAGTAGAGATTTTTGCTGAGATCAAGAGCTAAACTAAAAATCGACACACATGGAAATTGTAATGAAAAAAGTTCCAATGAGATATTTTAAGACCTGGTTCTGTATAGCCAAGAGACTTGGCCGTTTTTACGACTTCACTAAATCTCTTCCCATCCTCCAGCTCACTCATCACATACCCAAGTGTACCTACAAACGTATATGAAGGAAAACCTGTGTTATTTTTCATTTTTTAATAAACAGGGCACCCTTTTTAAATTACGGACTAATAACTACATACCGCTTAGACTACCAACTACACGAGAAACTGGATCTCCAGATGCAATAATACGGGTTACAGAAGCTATCACAGGCAAACCTGCTCCAACCTGAAAGTAACAATTGCACATATAAACTCACAAAGGATCGCTAGCAAAAGTGAAAAAACACCATAACGACGAGAAAAAATGCTCAATAGAACTATTTTATAAGTATTCCCTGATTCTTATCACATATCTATGTGTGATGTGTGTTATCCTTTCATTTCGAGAAAACAACACTCAAATAACAGCCAATACAAAATTAATGCACGGTGAAAGCTGAAAGAACGAAATTGCAATGATCTAGTTAGCTTGCATCATAATACCACAACATTCAATATATTACAGGCAAGGTTCTGATATAAATCTATAGAAGCAAAACTCTGGGCATGTATAGATAAGAGTAGCATGTAGGGGCATGAAACTAGGAAAGAAAAGAAGAAAACGAAGCCACAGATAGAAGCAAGAGCATACAGTAGATTCAAATCTTATCCGACGGAAGTTGGAGACCAACTTCTGAAAATCCTCCTGCAACAGTAAAAGAAAAATACACTTGTTAACCAGACAAGTGCTCTTTGTTGAATCCCAGGAGATAGTGTGATTTTAGCATTAAGAATTACTATTAGTAGAAAGAGGAAATAAGTAGCATTACATAAGCGCCGGTAAGAGGTTTCTTGTTTGCCAATACAATGCAGCATCCATGATCCACGGCATCCTTCATCAGACTAACAGTGTCATAGGTTGCAGAACAGTCAACTAGTACCAGGCCTGGAAATTGAATAGGTGTGTGACCATGAAATGTGAATGCAGATTTTGAATCAGAAATACCGTGATTCAAATCTCATAGAAAAAAATAGAAAAGGTGTAAGCTTTTTTGGTGCTCTACTGATTGGAAAATAAATTGCAGAAAGCAAAATATACAATAGTTGGACGAAGAGGAAGATATGTATGTGATGTGCAGTTGACCTGAGCACAGAATAACGAACCAGTTGTTCTTCCAAGCGTGGTAGCAGCGTCAATGACTTTGCTCCTAGCCTCAGGGTTCTGGAATAGCTGATACTGGCCTGAAATTGCACACCCAAGCATCTACTGCTCTACATTTCAACAAAGTTAAGCAAAATAAAATGGTGGACAGTGGAATATCTACCTTGGCCGAGCAGAGAGGACAGGGGAGAGCCGGCAGACTTGGCGGCGCAGAGGTTGGTGAGGAGCGCGTCATCGAGGCCGCTGGAATGGACATCTTCGGCTACGAGCAGGGAGGAGCTATCGGCGACACCCACCACTCGGATGGAGACGCCCTATCGGCAATAATCCAAAAGGAGCAGGGAGGATAATAACAACAGAAACCATCACTCCGTCAGCGATCACCGAATCGATCAGGCATACCAGTGGACGGGCAGGGGGAAAAGAAGAGCAATACCTGGTTGTCGTGGAGGGGGCGGCAGGACACGATGTGGCGGAGGAGGTAGCGGCCGACGCCGCCGCAGCCGAGGAGCACCACGGGGAGCACAGACTTCACCGGCGTCGGCATTTGCCCAGTTTGGATTCGCCCGGAGGAAAGCGACGTCTATCTGGGACCAGCTGAAACCTCCGCGGGCGCACCTCCAACTGCCGTCGAATCCAGCAATCGCCGCCGGGAATCCTTCGTCGTCGCCGTCGCCTGTGACGCGACGGGGAGGGGGAGGTGTGGGTGCTCGTGTGGTGGTTGTACTCGCACAGACGGAGCTCGTCTCTCTGGCGTGTGGGCCCAAAAAGAGTGGGCCGCGCTGATTCAGCCACCACTAGAACTCTAGAAGAGGCGTGGGACCATGGTGTCAGTCACTTCCAGAGACAGACTCGCTCGCTCGCCCCTTGTGGCCTCGTCGTCGCCGGCGGCGGCGGCGACGGCGGCAAATGAGGCCTCGACGCCGGCGCACAAGCCTCGATCTGAAGCCATGGGTTGAAATGAATTGAGGAGGGGAGCAAGCAACGCGCGAGCCTGTACGAGAGGACGGCAGCAGCCCGCTCATTCACCTACGGAGTTGTCCAGCTTGGTTCGTCCCATCCCCCTGATCTCGCATTCGATTTTGCTTGCTTTCTCAATCTGTGTCGGATTGAATTACAATGTCGTGTAGCTTTGCTGGAAATCGATTGGATTTTATCTTAAATCGACACTTAAGTGCGAGATTGCAGACATCAAAACCCTAGCAGAGCGTGTATATAAACATGTAGTCTGCGTAACCTAGTCCATTTGATTTTTCAGAAATCAGTAGTACTCCGTACACGTCAGCACGATAGATAAGCGAAAGCACAATGGGTGCGCATCTCCAACTGATTGTTTATGTCCGAATGTACACAGGCAATCAGGTTAAATGCCCCAAAACCGCAACACCACTGCTCTGGTAGGGGATATTATTACATTACTAGCATATCCCAAAAATTGTTGCCGAGCAACAGTCTTGCCAAACACACATCTAGCCATGATAGGCTCACACTGTCACAAATACATGCCGTCCTGTTGGCAAATGGTACTGGAAGTTCACTACTGCTGATAATTGATTTCAGTCATTGCTTGCCTTGAGTTATCTGGATAGGCTAAACTTCCTTCATTCCGTTCTTGACATGGTCAGAACTGAGATCTGAGAAGGAGTGCGAATCTGCAAAAGGGTTTCCATGCCGATCAAATTTTTTTGAGATCCCACAGGCTCACATTGGAGGGACGGTTCAAGGATTGTCCCTCGAGCCCTGCAGTCTTCTGTTCTCTTCCATATACCATCTCTTCAATCTCTCTTGAGCAGTCGCCACCTGCAAATAGGAATAGAGAATAATTCAATATATTTTTGTAACCTTCTAGCAGGCCATGTGTCAACAATAAAGGTTGCAAATAGCATAGCTAAGTATACAACACCAAGCAAATAGCGAGCCAAAGTTTACCTGTTTGTCCCAGTCGGTCTTTAAGGTTATGATCAGAAGCACAATAGTTTGGACTAGTGTTCCAAGCAGCATGCCAATCCAAATGCCCTGAGGAATGCCAATCAAGTAGTATGATTCACATCTTACAGCTACCAAAGTACCAGACACAATGGTACTGCCAAATTGTATGATCTTACCTTAACTTGAAATCCCACAACATAGCCTAGGACTGCGCCAAGAGGAATGCCAATCAAGTAGTATGATGTAATGTTGACATAGGCAACTACACTTTGCCAGCCAGCACCAACAGCCACACCTACAGATGATGAGCAAACATTTTAATATCAATAAAATAAAGTACTTTGCGCCAATCTCTATCACCCGGCAGACCTGATAAGCATACCTGATAGCACTGGTTGAACACTGTTCAACAATATGGAGAAGGCTAGCAGAGGCGAGAGGTCGGCAACTGCAGCAGCCACTTCTCCGCTCTCAGTAAATATGTAGGCAAGGCTTCCACGGAAGACAAGGAAGAACACAAATAAAACGAATCCAATCAAGGAAGAAGTGAGGACGACGTTGTAGATCGCAAACTTGGCCTTTCTTGCACTCCCAGCTCCAAGCTCATTTGCCACTCGCACTCTGAAGATGCATTGTGTTAGCATCAAAACTGTTGGAAGAAGGATTACATGAAACAAAAAAGCTAAGACAAAGTAATTACCCTGTTGCGGCCAAGAAGCCAACAGAAATCATCATCTCCCAACCATTGATATTAATGCTGCACATTTCACAAATAGATACCACACTGGTTAGTTATGCTATTTGTGACCACAGAAGGAACATGACCAGTACAGCGAAATGTAGCTACTCTACTAGCCTGTTAGTTACTGCCAGTTATAGTGAAGAGACAAGAGTGTGTGGAAGAAGTGGGAACAACAACTATTAGGTGAACTAGTATAGAGTAATCTGTATATTACCATATTGAAAGGGCGTCAAGTGCAACCTCTGCATTCTGCATATATCCTGTGAGGAGCACCAATATGGTGTTGTACCACAGTTCCAAACTGAAAAGGCCAAGCAGATCAATGAATATGTATTACAGATTTATCAAAATATTGATAAAGCCAATAAAAGAAGCTACAATGAGCAGGATAACACCTATTGGCATGTACATTGTTACTATTATTGTTATCAAAGCTGTTTCTTTTTTATCTTGTGAAACTGCACTATGCATACTGAACCATAAACATGATGCTTACCAGAGCATGACACCAGAAGACAGCGAGAGCTTGATGATGGCACCAAGGTCAGTGAACGCAGCAGACGAGAACCCTGTCCATGTGAGAGGGCAACCTCCGAAGAAGACAAAGGCAAGCTGGCCAAACACAGGGATCCACATGGCGATGACCATGGAGCCCATGACCCCAGCAAGGCCGAGCTGGAATTTGACCGTCATGAGCCAGGACAGGCTGACGTGGAGGGCGAGGTTGAGCATTGCAAGGTAGGTGATGATCATATTCTTGCTCTGTGCCTGGAGGTACATCTGGAGCGTGAAGGACCAGACGTAGGAGAACATGACGGGGATGTACCAGAGCGAGATGGTGCCGGCCACGGCGGAGATCTTGGGGTCCTGACCGAGGGCGACGAGCATGGGCTCTGTGAAGATGTAGACCGGGAGCAGGACGACTGAGCAGAGGAAGAGGATGATCCATGAGCGCTGCAGGTAGATTCCCAGCATGTGGTACTGCTTGGCGCCGTAGGACTGGCCGCACAGAGTCTCCAGCGCGCTCGCCATGCCCAGCTGCAGTTGACGGGTAAATAACGTCCATGAAACACATGTTAATTTTTCAAGCTTATGGAGAGTGACATTACTACATTGGTTGGCATGTGCAGTCTGATATGATATCAAGGTTAATTTATGATGTTTTCAGCTGCTGATGTTTCCACAGGTTGTTTTCTTCATGTTGGCGATGAGCCGATGACACCAGGGTGATGTGCGGTGCATAACAGAGCTGCAGAGCTGAGGTTGAAGTCGCAAAAGAAAGAAAAGGTGTAAGCAATTAACGGATTGGAGGAGTCGTCCGTGCATCTTGTACCAAGACTTTTGGGGGCACCACGGACTGGACAATCGATGATTGGCATCAAGGCCGCTTTAGGGACAACGAAGAGAAGAACATGGCAACTCGAACACGAACATATTCGGCATCGTCTCTCTTTTGCACTGCACGTGCGAGAAAATTTCATAGTGATTTGAGCGACTAGTCCGCTGCAAATACATACGGTGAGGTTGGTGCCGAATTTAACTGTGGGCCCGAAATACCGATGAAGGTATTTAAAACTGACGGTGTTGATGGTGGTGGACCACAACACCGTTGGTTTCAATTCAGCTTCAGCCTAATGAACATACTGGTATGGTTGATGCATGTAAAATTACTCCTCATGCGCTTGTACGTCGCGTCACTCTCATGCATTGAGGTGGCCAGTTTTGTAGATCTAGTGGCCAGAAAAGTTTGTAATGGTAGGTCTTTGGTCCTTGTCCACATACTAGTGTTTGTTATGGATGAAAACGCAGGCAGAAACAGAGGAGTTGCCTCGGTTTGGACTTGAGACTAGTCGTGCTTCAAGTCGCTGTTAGGCAGTAAGCACTGGGCTCTCTCCTAGAAATAAAATAAAAATAAAAGTGTGGCTTTTATCATGTGAAGGAGTACGTCTTCGATTTGTAGAGCTCTTTTGTGCGGTGCTCCTGCATGCCGTATCTAGTGCGAACAAATTAAAAGATGATGATGATGACATCTCGACCGTGTTTCCATTGATGCAGTTAGCTCGAGGGAGGAACATGAATGAAGCCACTAAAAGAAAGAAAGAAGAACACTTTCTTTGTGCATATACTAGTCTACTGTTATACGGTATGCATGGTAAGATTATACGACGTAGTACGAACCAGTATGCCGTTGCTGAATCGCATGAGGACGGTGGAGACGAGTGCGTAGGCGGCGAGCTCGGTGGCGCCGATGTGGCCGATGAAGGCCTGGCTGATGACGGTGACGCCGAAGGAGGAGAAGCGCGTGAAGATGGAAGGCCCAGCCACAACCCAGAGCTTCTTGTTCTCCTCCCAAGCACGACGCCCCAGCGACAGGGATGACCATGCCTCTTCTTCCTCTTCTTCCACCTTGCTCATGGAGCCGCCTCCATCCGCCCTCGGCTCAAGCAGCGGCACCTTGCTCGCCTCCACCGGCTGCTCCTTCTCCATGTCTGTCGTTCTCGATCGATTTACTTGCTTGGTTTATGATCGGGCTCTGGTGTGGTGTACTGTATGTATGAGGCAGCACAAGGAGGCAGGAAGGAACCCAATAATATATGACTGATGGCAGCACAGCATAAAAGTGAGCAGAGCTGGCAGAGCCAGAGACGAGATGAGGAGGTAGCTGGGAGCTGCACGGGTGGTAGCTGGGAGGGAGGCTTGGACGAGATTGCCCCTTGAAGGCCTGCATTCTGTGTTGGTAAGGAGGGTATAATGGGCATTTGTCCAAATTGTTTGTGGACTCGGCGATTGATTGATCCTGTGGCCACGAGGTAAGCACGTGTTCCATCTGTCATACAAATCTGCCCAGTCAAACTTTTCTTTAGATTTGACTATATTTATAGAAATATTATAAGATTTTATAACTATAACCATCTATATTGTAGCGATCTCACCCGAGAAATGGGCCCACTTAAGTATATTCCACCGTCCATTGGTGCTAATACACTAAAATGTTCCCAAGTGCGGATTCGACCGTCGAGTCAAGCTCGACCAACGGCTACTGAAGATCGTCCGTCCATACACTCACTCGAAGGCGAGCTTTCCAAAGATCACATCATTCCACAATTTAAATTACAACAAGTCTTAGAGTTATTACAACCAAATTGAAATGATAAGTAAATAAAATAGTTCAAGTTTATGCAGCGGAATAAACGAGATACTAGCGACGATCCATAGTATCGTCACGATGAAGTCAGCCGTGACGCTACTCCTCACGGTCCTCGGGAGAGGCCGGCTCCCACTCGATGCTGTAACCAGGAGGAAGCTGGGAGGCCCAAGCCATAGAGGCAGCTACCTCCTGAGGGGAAGGTCCTGAAAAATTAAGCCACAAGCAAGGCTGAGTATACTAGTTATACTCAACAAGACTTACCCGACTGGTGATCACTACATCACCGACTCCTAAGATGAGAGGCTGTTTGGCTAGTGGGGATTTTTGCCAAAAGCGACTAAGCTGTTTTCTAATTTCTTCATTTCAATTTTTAGTTTATTTGGTCTATCCATTCTAGGTGAGCCTAACTAAACAATCAAGTTTTGCAATACAATTATTTCATACAAGGATTTCATCCTTCCAAGTTCCACTTCATAATATGTCATACATCGGTCAAGCAGTCTCATTAACCGCGAGAAGCGGACAGTTCGAACCGAATTTACTACCTGGCCAGGGAAAAACCCAAACATACGGAATGGTTGGAAATGCCAACACACCCCAATCCTTTCTCCTTTCTCTGCGAGTGGCTCCCGAGTCCCACTGCCTCAGGGTAAAGGTTTACCACTACTGGGACTCACGCAACTACCCTCATGTGCCCATGGGATAACGTTTCCAAGACAAATGAGCTGTCGGACCTGCTCGCATCAATCGGATACCGGGACTTACCGGTCCCATAAACCGTGCATATGTGTGGTACGTTCAAACACTTGACACAAAAGTACCACATGTTTCCACTTAAACATCGATGGACGGGTATCTACAATCATCCGTCCATCATCTATAGTGTTTCTGGTATGAGTAGGCATACAACTCCTATATCTCGCGAGTGTCGGAAAACACTCGACTTCTATCGTTCCTAAGCATAGCAACTATCGAACCTAACATACTAGTATTCAATCAAAGGAACCTATGATTATGCAATCTAGGGTTTCAGTCAACTCCTTGAAACTTAAATGCACAAACATATAATCAAATAAATCGCGTAAGTAAAATTAGGTTATGCTCCGGGGCTTGCCTTCCGGCTCGAAGCGGTACTCCTGCTCGGGGCTCGGATCCACGTGCACCACGTTCACCTCGGACTCCTGGGTGATCTCCTCGGCAGCGGGGACTAGCTCGTAGACTCCGTCGGCGAGACCCGAATCTACACGAATGCATGAATGTTTAAGTATTGAAACTTAATAGTGAGTGTTCACTTAAATCTTGGTTGATAAGTTGGAAAGGATAAACATTAGTTATAAGTGAATATACTCTTTTCATTTGAACCTTTACTTGATTTTTAGAGTTTAGGTTTTCTCTTTTCTTCTCTTTTTCTTCTCTTTTCTTTTTTTTTTTTCTTTTTCTTCTCTTTTCCTTCATTTAAGTCCTTTTTCCATTATTCAAAAAGTGACCTTAGGAACATTATTTTTAGATGCCATTGGACCAGAGGCTCACTCATGCCAAGGCAGAAACTTAGCCCAAGGTTTGGCTCAAAATAATTTTTCTATAATTTATTACAATTTTTCTTATCTTTTTGCCTAAATTCAAACTAAAATCCTACAAAAATAATTACAAGGTTTTTGTTCAAACCACTTGGCACAGTGGCTTTGGATACCAAGAGTGGCATCTCTGCAAGTTTACAAGTGATTTTGATTTTTGGTTATTTTTGTGGAATTTCACCATATTTATACTACCAAAATCATTTAGCCATTTTCCAGTGGCCAAAAATTATCATTTTCATTTTTCTAAGTTTTCTACGATTTTCTACGAATTTTTGAACATCTCAGCGAATTAAACCGCAAATGAAGAATCTATTTTACGCGAGGAACCCTAGAACTTTTGAAAGTCTTACAACGAGGTCCCTACATTTTGCGCTCGGCCCCCTGGAAAGAGGTTGAAGACACACAGAGGTCCTCGAGTTCGCCGGCGTAGTTACGCCGGCCAAACGGCGGCGAGTCCGGGCCGGGAAAGTAGGGGGAAAAGAAGAGGGGCTCACCACGGCTCGTTTGAGCTAGGTCTCGAGGTCGGGGATGGCCGGGAACACGGTCAACGACGACGGTGGCGGCTCGGCTTGCTCCGGCGAGCGGCTGCCGGCGACGTCGGGGTCGGAGGAGCTCGGGGAAGTGGTTGGTGAGCACCACCGTGACACGAGGAAGCTAATGGTGCCCTCGGTTCGGCCGGAGGTGGAGTGGAGCGGGCTGTGCACGTGCGCGGGCGGCGGCGGTTGTCTCTGTGAACTCCGGCGAGCTACGCCGGGGGCTCTGGTGGGGGATTTGGGTCGGGAATGGCTCGGTGAGTTGCAGTGGAGGTTGGGGAAGCTCGAGAGAGCCTCGGTTTGGCCGGGGGAGCAGCGAGGAGGGCTGTGCTCGTGAGCGAGCTCGGCGGCGACGCTGCGGACTCCGGCGAGGTTTTTCCGGTGCTTTGAGCGAGGGGAACTGTTGAGAGCTTATGTAGGAGCGAGAGGGGAGTGAGAGGATGCTCGGCAAGCTCGAGAGGAGGGCTGGGACAGCTCGGTGAGCTGTCGCGGCGGCAGGGCCTTGCCGCGGCCGTGTTGGCGCCGTGCGCGGCGTCAACGCGGCGCGCAGGCGTGCTGCAGCGGCAGCAGACGCGCGTGGGCGAGGCGTGAGGCGACAGAGCGTGGAAAGGAGCACGCGGGGGACGCGAAAGTCGCGGTTTGGACCGGCGGGCAACGGCGGCGACGGCAAGGACCGGCGGTCCGCGGCGGCGACGCGGTGGCGAGCGCGGGGTCAGCGCTACAGTGCGCCTCCGACCGTGAGACCTTGCCAGGCGCGTGCGCGGTGAGCGGGGACACCCAGCCGTGTCACTTGTCGACGCAGGCGAGGACGGACGGCGACGGAAGCTGCCGGCGGCGAGCTCGGGCACGCGCGAGCGCCGCGCTGGCATCCCGTGAGCGCGCCGTGAGCGGGACAAAAGTCAATTGGTTGGCATGGCTCTAATTTCAAAATTTTGAGCATGACTTGAAAATCTTCCAACATGAAAGTTGTTTAGAATTTCATTAGACATGTTACTGCACTGGAAATTTGAAGAAAAAGTTTAAATCTTGGCTGTAATTCAAAAAGGGGTAAATCCCTGTTTTGAACTGAATTTCTGAAATTCGAGGGGCTAAATGGCAAAATTGGTCAAAGTGTCCAAAGAGGCAAAGTTCTGAAATGTGATGAAGAACAACTTTGCTTTTGGGAGATTTTGATGTTCTGTGGTAAAATCTTGAGTTTTGGCTAAGATTCCATTTCAGCTTTTGAATTTGAATTGAAATTTTAAATTTCCAAGATTGGGGTTGAAGTTTTGAGATGCTTCCAAGCATTTTTAGGCTATGGTCTGAAAATGAAAGTTGCTTGGTTTGACTTACTCTACAACTTTTATATTTGCACTTTTTCAAGTTTCTTAGAAATTTTCAAAGTTTCTTTGTTGCTCCTTTTTAAGGTTTTTGACTCAATTTGAATAATTTCCTCATTTTCTTTGATTTCTCCTTTGAAGTGTGTTTAGCTTAGCTTAAACTTCATCTTAGTGTTAATTAACCCAGGGGTGTTACATATATTATATGAAAAAAATATATATTATTAATGTGCAGCTTGTATATACGACTGTCTTGCTGTGGATCGAATTGTTGGTGAACATTAAAAAGAAGGAAAGCACAAGAAGCGCATGCATCAATAATTGAATTAATGGCGACTAACTAACTAGTGGCAAGATACCATAAGTGTAAAGTATCCTTACGTGTGCGCTTTTTAATTTATTTGTGGGGCTGGCCATGCGGTTGCTACTCTGCCTACGTGGATCGAATCGGAGGCGGCAACGACATAGTATGCAAATACTGGTGCAGGCAGGCTCTAGAGGCCATCCAGCTGCGGCTTTGCTCTCGGGCTTAGCTTAATTGCGGTGTAGACCGTGGCACGTTGCAAAAGGCCGGCCAGCAGCTCTTGGTCCTTGGCTTGCGATGTGGACGGACGGCTGCCCGGGCGTCGGACATTCATTGCGTTATTTTGTCCTTCACTCTGCATGCGTGGTAACAGAACAGCTAGCAACGGGGATCTAATATATGAAAGCAGGCGCGTGCGCTGGCCGGAGAGGCTGGCCACGTCGCCGGCTTTTCCCGGCCGTCCGATCGGCCGGCCGGACGGCCGAGATCGTGCCTTTTCCCGTAACTTTACAAAAAAGCCCTCGGGTTCCACCGAAATATAACCCGCAGTCCAGCCTTCTCTCACAGGAAATTTTTCAAAAAAGCCCTCCAGTTTTTACGAAATCAACCCGCAGTCCAACAGTACCGGTTCATGGACATTTGCAGCAAAGCCCTTAAGTTTCCGTTAAATCAACCCGCAGTCCCGGTCCCCTCTCTGGAATTTTTTCATAGGGACCCTTCGACTTTATTAAAATCAAACTATAGCCCGTTCCATCTATTACTTCTATACGAATAACATTATATGTACAATTTAAACACCGAAACGCTTTAAAATCAAAATTTACGCAACATAGAACTTGATCTAAAATTTGGAAGCTACAACTTTATTGTACGATATATTTTAAAATTCAAAACGCTTTCTCAATTGCTTATGCAAATGCTTACATAGACTCATTATACCTAAAATTTAGATACCAAAACATGTCCAAATCAAAAAAAATAATCAACACAAAAGTTAATAAAAATTTTAAAAACTAAATATTTGTTGTGCAACCTAAACATTTTGCTAATTCGTTCAATATGGCACCTTATTTTGCTAAAAATACAATATTATACTACCGTTCTCATATGGCTTGCCACACAACCTCCACAACAACTCGACATCTTTTAATATAAACAATACTTTCTTAAAAATAATACCTATTAGTTGCCTCGCGATAATTTTTTGATTTGGACAGGTTACGACGTCCACGTCGTCAATTTTTCTTTCCACCGTCGAATGCAAATCACACGCCTCAGCAAATGCCACCGATTTTTTTCTCTAATTACAGGAAGTACATTTGCTCCTTTCCCATTGGCTAAGACCTTTCCCGTGTTCTTTACTTCCCTACAACCAATATTATATGTAAAATTCAACTACCAAAACGCGAACTCCTAAAGTTCCTTAGAATCAACCCGCCGGTCTAATAGAGGGTTATATGTTATGAGAATCAAAAAAAAAGTCATATATTTATTTTATTTATTTAGTCAAAGATTAAGCCGCGCGCCAAGGCGCGCGCAAATCACTAGTTTGTTTTGTATGCTCTGGTCTGTGCAAATGAGATGGCCAACGCGCTCCGATCCAATTGACATATGATTTAAGTACACCACTGTCTTATTAAGTATCGATATGGAGTATAGACGATGGCAACAGGATCGGAGGATCATATCGATCAGAAAGGCTGCAGCAGGTAGCCCATGAATGCATTTTGTTGGTGCGCGGGATGCGTTTCACGGTCACCCTACCTACACGTAAGTACTACAGTAGCTAGTACGACACGCACGCCTCATCTTATTCTTATCCATCGATCGTATATAATGCGTGAGTGGATGGTGCGCGGGAGACGAACTTGCTGCCTCTGCCAGGGGCATCATGCGTTATATCGTGCGTGCCCGATCCCTGCGTTAACATATATCGTCTGTATGTGTGCGAGATAGAGATCGATGTACGCCGTCGTCGCCATCAGTACGTACGTACGTATATGGTGCGCCTTTTCTGGTATTTTCACTTCTTTTGGTTAGTGACAATTCGTCAATTCGCACACACCAGATTGGATCGAATAATGAGCGAGGCCGAATTGATCCTGACGTCTCCAACCGACCACATGCATGGTTGCCGCATCTTTTGCCAGGCGCTAGCACACAGCACGGTTATTCTCTGCATATATATATAGAGGGAAGAAACAAAATAAGAGAGATATACGATACATGTCTACACGAGCCACCAACCAAACACCCCTAGCGGCGTATATGCACACTGCCGGGCGCGGGCCGGCACCCATTCCACCTCTACTTACTATACATACGCGGATACGCCTGTCTGCACATGCACATGCACATGCATGTATGGACCATCACCCGCTTATTTATGATTGAGTAGCTAGCAGCTGATGTATGGATCAACTATCTCGCTCTGACTATTAATAGATAGATCGCCACCGTTGCATTTCGATCATATATGGCCGGCCTTCGATTTTGCTTGCTGATGATCGACGATGGAACCACTGCCAATCCCGTCGGACCATATGGTGATGTGAGACAACAAAAAGCGAAAAAGATATAGATTTGATCGCTCTCTCGTCTCTCCACTATCAGGCTGTGGCGTGTTGCACGCACGTGGAGATTCTCTTACCACATACATATATACTTGTTTGCCTTCATTTGTCTCTCTGTATGTGCGCGATCGATGATATATACACTTTTTTATTTTTGCTGCTAATGATTCGTCGTCGGATCCTAACATATGGCATATATCATCCATATATATATGCTCAATATAGCTAACACGTGTGTTATAATAACATTTTGATCTACAGCAGTAGTCCTTCCTTCTCGATCCTCTCAAATGCGCATGCACGGATCGGGTAGTTAGTTGTTACTTGTTGGGGACTTGCATTGGGTCGAATGGCATATAGTACAGTGATACAGATGGCTGCCCATCTCTTTCCAACCTACTCACCTCGTAGATATACTATACATGGGTGTGTGGTCTCAAATAATTGTACTGAAGCTAAGGCATGGAGTCATAAAACACCACCTAGGGCTTGTTTAGATTGGGGGTGTAAAGTTGGTGAAAGTTGACGAAATATCACATGCATCCTTTTGACACTAATTAGGAGTACTATATATACTAATGATAAAACTAATTATACCGATGGACTCTACATCACAAGACGAATCTATTAAGCCTAATATTTGCCGTCATTAGCGCATTTTTAATGATGGGTTACTGTAGCATGGCAGCGTCTAATAATAGATTCGTTTCACGATGTGAAGTCCATCTATGTAATTAGTTTTTTTTACACCTATATTTAACACCCTAATTAGTGTTCAAACATTCGATGTGACAAGTTGACAAAATCAATTGGCAAAAGTTGACGATCTCGAACAACGCCAGGATTCCAACCGTACGTTGTCACCGTCGTCTCTCCTCAATAATGCAGCTGATTCTTTTGATGATGTCGACCGACCCTGCTCACTCCCACTAGCTGGGTTGCTCTTGTCTACTCATATATATTCGAATTCTCCCTTTATTTAGCAAGGGTTATCATTTTTTTTTCTTTTTTGAACTTATTAACGAGGGTTATTCTTTCAGGGGTAAGGGTCATGCATGTCGATATCGAGATGCCTACCATGACTTTATCTATTTCGAGATCTGCCGATTGGGTGGTGCTCAACCATAGAATTCGAATTTGCATGGTGTGAGCGTCTGCCTCTCCGCTCTAACGTGATTTAGAAAAGAAAAAAAAAACCAAAACCGTGCAGCGTCAGTAATAATAATTCTGTAACATGCATGCACACATGCAGACATACGGATCAGAGTGTGTGACGGGGGAGCTCAGCATATGCAGCTAGGGCATACTACACGGTCTGCAACAGTAACATTTGTGATTGTACCGTGTCGTGATCCGGCCAGAGCATCCCATGCATGTTTTCAGCGTGCAGTGCATATGCAGCTGCAGGATACCGACGAAATACAATGTCGATCGATCGGTCTTGAGTCATGAAATCATGCACGCAGCTCGATCATCAGGTCAGTCCATGAGCTGCCACCAGCTGCTGCAGCGAGACGGGAGTGCAGATGTTCGTCGTCGTCATCGCCGTCGGCGGCGAAGACCATGACCAGTCGGCGAGGAGGGTGGCCACGGCGTCCGTGGGGGTGTAGAGATCCCACCACACGTGACGCTCCGGCGTGGCGCACGCCATGTCCTTGCTCAGGCAACCTACCGACGCCTTGAAAGGGCCCAGCCCGCAGCACGCCTCCCTCGTCTCCTCCAATCCTGTACAATATACGTACGTGTGTGTTTGTCGTCGCCCGGCGACATCACACAGCAACCATGGTCAGATTTTCTTCAGCAGCACTCACAGATATGACAAAACAAACCTAGCTACTACTATTAATGTGTACTACTAGTGTTTCACACGCAAGATGCAAAAGCAGCCATGCATGCATCTTTTCTCCCTGGTCGCAGGAAAGAGAAAACAATCATGCATGTATGCATGTCCTTTTCAGTATGACAAAACCACGATGCTTTGCTTTGACAGAATTGAAAGCCAAAGGGGAATCAGTCAGAGAGATGCAAGCATCTCGTTTTCACCTCAGTTTCATTTTTAGCGTATTTTCACCTCAGTTTTGGAATCCTACACCTAGGACAAATTAGTGGAAGCTATTTCGCCCAGCAATGCAACGCAACGTATAGATGCACACCAACTTCAACTTTATGCATTCGCAATCAATCAGGGATCAACCACAGTATCGGCGCCGGCCGCAACCAAGTTACTACCTTTCTCGCGTGCTTGGAGATTGCTAATTCTGCAGTAATCCGTTGATCGATTTGCATAAAGAAAATGCATGCCCACCTGCCGCAGCAGTAGCGGAAGAATGTGATTTGCCTGCTCCGATGATATACGGCCCACCATCACAATTCTCTGACATCTCTTGTAGATGGCACCGATGGGGGAATCCGGTGCCGGCGGCAATTGGCTTGGAGGCAACAACTACCTCACCAACGGAAATCAATTCCTTTTTATTTCTCAATCCACCTTCAGCAATCACACCCACCTACAGTGAATTTTACTGTACCTCACATTCAACGCACCAAAGGCACAGGTACATGCTTATTTTCGTGGTTGGTCAGCAAGGGCGCCATCGTTTATGTCATGTCTTTTTCCGTGAGAAAGAGCTCAAGGGAGACCAATCTCTTCTTAGCTTCCATTTTCACCAGAGTCCAGAAACTCTGGTTTGTATTATTAGCTCCTTAGGACAAACCATGTTCATATGAAGGAGACACCAGTTTATTGGGAGCAATTGGGTTGATCTCTAATGAGGCGAGCATCTTTGGCACGGTAGCATGAAAATTGTGCTGTTTCAGCAGGTTGGATAAACATGGTCAGGGGTGCTAAGATACAAATCCCTAGATCCTAAAAGATTACCAGGGAAAATTCTGATCGATTTTGTTTGCCCAATTTGTTATCTGCTACCAATAATTGTTACTTTTCTAGTGTGCAAACAGTTTATGAGGAAGTTAAAACTTGAATTAGCGATAAGAAATTTACTGTTCTAAACATTTGTCAGTTCTGTTGCCATGTGTAGGGACTATGGAAACTAAGGGATTCAACTGGGTTTCAGTTTAATGTAGCGAAAAATGGGGAAGCTGAAGGAAGACCTGAATATGGAAGAGCTGGAGGATGGTGGGTTTAGAACTTCAGATGATTCCCTGCTTTTCTTTTTGTCATTTGCCGTCAGATGATGTGGATTTGAAGTATGATATGAAGGGACATATATCGTCTGAAGTACTGAAAGTGCACTGAGACATCATACATGCTTCCTTAGGTGTGCTAGTTGAATTTAGGACTGGTGACTAACAAATTTGGGACTAGCCTAGTTGTGCAGATAAAACATAACAGTCCAAGTAATGGTTCAGATTTCAGAAATAACCTTACCTAAGACTCCCTTATGGAAACATCACTGGAGGATACAGAAATGCTGGCAGCAGATTTATAGATGAGCATGAGCAAGGAAAAGGGTCGCATCCCTTTTAGGCATGCAGAGCAAGTGCCTCTATTTTGCAGCCATACCGAAACAAAGCATGCCGCAAACTATATTGATACACGAGGATAATTTCAATACCAATTAAATTAAGTTGATGTTCTAAAACATGTACATTATTGTAACGACTACAAACAGAACAAAGAGGCAAGTTTTAGTATTGAAAATATGCTTTCTGGTTTTTTAGGAACTTCTGAAACCTAATCTTTTCATATGCTCTTAGCAGGGAGTAGGAATGGTCTGAAGGTTATATTCAAAACTCAGTGCCTTACAGCAGATAATTATTGATGGACTATATACCTCATCGTAGTATGCTAACACCTCTTACCCTTAGCAGCTGACCATTGTTCTGCATAGCAGGCTAGTAGTGTATGGCAGAACATAAGCAAGAATTGTGCAGAGTCATGATGCAGAGCATGCAATTCCGTCATGACATGATGCATACTTGCAGAGCATGCAACTATGTAATCTAAAACGATTTAGAACCTCTGAAATCAAGAACCACGCGAAACCAAATTGTTCCAGTATGATCAGCTTACCATATTTGCTGGGGTTGGAGATGATCTCCATCATCCCTTTGTAAACGTCGCAGAACACAACGTCAGCACCAGGCAGCTGCGGCCTCAGATCGTCCAGCCTCGCCGCGAGCCTGGCGTTGAACCCCTCGATGAGCTCGTTCGCCTCCTCCACGCAGCCGCCATGGCCGCCGCCAATCCCCTCCCACATTACGCGCGGCGCGCAGCCCAGCGGCGCCACCCCCATCACCGCCACCCTCCTCACCTCCGCCTCGTACAGCTCCGAGACCACGCGAGCGATACGGTCGGCGAGGAGGCGGCCGAGCCCACGACGGCCGTGCTTGGGCGCGGCGGCGTCGGCGGTCTCCGCGCCGCCGCGCGAGAGCAGGCGTGCGTAGGCGTCGGTGCCGAAGGAGAGGACGAACACGGCGGCGCCCGCCGCGGCGGAGGAGGCGTCCTGCGCGGTGCCCGTCTCGAGCTGCAGCAGCTGAAGCGTCTCGGCGGCGAGGCGCAGCTGCTGCCCGACGGCGCCCATGCGGAAGATCCCGTGGTCGCCGCTGTAGTGGTAGTACTGCGGCCCACCGAAGTTGACGCCCCTCGCCGCGGCGGCCGCCGTGCCGTTGAGGGTGGAGATGAGGGGCGGCGATGGGAGGCCCATCTTGGCGGCGAGGAGGTCCGGGAGGAGGCGGCGGGTGGAAGGGAAGAGGAGGCACGGGCCGCCGGCGCCGGAGAGGGAGGGCGTTATGGTGAGATTGAGTGGGAGGATGCTGCCTGCGCAGCTCACGGTGGAGTCGCCGAGGATGAAGAGTGCCGTGGCCGGAGAACGAGCCACGGTGGCGACGGTGAAGCGGAGTAGGATGGAGAAGAAGAGGAGGAGGGGCGCCATGCCTACGGCGTTGTGGCGCGAACAGGTAGTTGGCGCTCGTGGCGAGGTTGAAATGGCATGCGGCCGCATGTCTGGCCGCCCATCCGTGCTTCAATCTCGTGCTGGTCAACATCGCTCTCATTCCCATCTCTTTCCCCCCGCAACAGAGTCGATTCCCAGGTTCCCAGCCTCCGCCGTATTGCATTCCCGGGCTCCTCCCTCGTCTCCACGCCGCCGCCGGGCTCCTCCCTCGTCTCCACGCTCCCTGCTTGCAGCGCCAGCCTCCACGCCCCCGCCTCACACCGCTGTCCTCGCCGCTGCTCGCAGCCCCTGTCGCCATCCATGGCACCCTGCTGTCGATCTGCTGCCATCGATCTGTCTGTTCCCGAACTCGGCAAGGCGCAGGAGGTTGTTGTCGATCTGTCTTCTACACACTTCGATTGTTCTTTGAAGTTCCAGAAGCGCCATTGCTATTGGTCCTTCCAAAAGTTCAGACCTTCTGATTTTGTGTTCGATTTAGTGAAGGTTTTGTGCTGATTGGATCGCAAGTTCAGACCTTCCAATTGTTCCTTCCAAAAGTTCAGAGGAACCCCGCCTGATGCCCCGCTGAGACCCTGCGCCGCCAGCATTCCTACCGCTGAAGTCAGCCCAACTTTTACCCCAAATCAAAATTCTCTGACAGATCTCTACAATCGTCACCACGGTCAGTCGACTTTTCTCTGATAGCCCATTCAATCCTTCGATCTGTTCTTATCCTTTGTAATTATTTTGGTGTTTCTGTCCAAATCAGAGCGGAGGGATTTCGTAATACCTTTGCTACGAATGTCATAGAAGAGGTGCGTAAAGAGTTGAATCCAGAACTTCTTACAATAGAGTGAACATCCGATCCAAATCAGAAGCTTGATTTGAGGCAGCCTTCCGATCCCAGTCAGAAACCTGGTTCGTTTTTGTGATTTATTTTTTGTATCTTTTCCCAGACTCTTGTTTATGACAGTTCTAGTTGACCTGATATTATTTTGCTGTCTGATTTTGATAGCCAAAAATCCTACTAGTCAATGTGCTACGTGGACATGCCAAGAGGAGGAAAAATTTCTTCAATGCGCTGTGACACTTTGGAAAGTAAGAAGCATACATTCTGGATGCAATGCTGTTATGCTATTTGCTATTTAGTTATGTCATACTAATATATTGATGGGGGAATCCCAGGTTGTTTTTCCCAGAACTTTGAGAAGATCACACACCGTTTTCAGATAAAAACAAGGATCAGGTACTTAATTTTCTACCAAGATCTATGCCATTGCACATGATTGCTTGTTTTCAAAGAAAAACTGTACTGCTCTATGTTCATAAATATGAAGTCTTCTACTTCGCTTGGATATGCTCCCACACTGAGCACAAGTTTTGGATATTGAAATCTTGAACATAAAAGCATGCATTTGAAGAGAGAAATCATTGACTGCATTTGGTAAAGTTCTAAGAAGTGGCTTTGTTTGTTTGTGCAGGACATAATGGTCAGCATTTGGTAAAGATGGCGTAGGTGCAGTGAGGACGAGGTGGAGTAGAAGTGCAGGCTGAGAGCAGCATGCTCCAGCTATTGTGTTTGGTGAACTTGGCAAGATTTGCTGGTTTCTAGCTTCCATCCAGTGTGGAGCATCCAAATTTGTAGGTTCTTCTTTTGCCTAACACTTGTTCGATCTAATGTCTCTATGTAGTTTTAAGAATTTGTCCTGTAAATTGTAATGCTACTTCAGATACTAAATTAATGTCATGGTGATGAAGGGGCAGTTGATAGTATGAACAGTGTGAGAGAAAAGACTTCACATGATTGGATATTCCGTTCATGGTGAAGAGATGAATAACACAAGCTTCTAGATAGCTAATAACTTTTGCCATTTGGTCATAGAGATGCAGATCGGTGGAATAATTGTCATATAAATGCTAATTGGTAGAATAATTTAGGCGCCTTGAGTGCATTTTGCTCTGAAACTATTTAGTGTGCCGTTTTTTTATCAATTTAGACAATAACTTATTTTCCTTTTCAGGATGCCAGATGGGTGTGAAGATCAATATTACTGAAAAACATAGAAGCAAATCTAATTTACACAGGAGGACCTTGTCAGTTTAGAGCAGACTGCTGATAATACTTTTTGCTAAAATGAAATGACTTCTTTTTTCTAATTTTGAGTCAGACTGTCAGTTTGGCGCCTCTTATGTGTTATTGGCATGCTACTTATTGGATTTTTAGCCACTGACTTCAATTTTGCTAATGAAAATTATACCTGTTATCATGATACTAGTTGCACACAGTTGGCACTCACTCACCTTTCATGTCACATCCTAGTATCGCAGAATTCTCTTCAAGATACTGATAATGTGGTCTCATTTGAAACAGTGTCATATAGATAAACTGTTGAAATAAATAAGAACCATAAATGTTACAAGCCACTTTTTTTTCATACAATCATACTGCTCCACTATCATAGATATCATGCATTTTGAAGCATTCATCTTGAACAAATAAGCATGCATTTTGAAGCTTAATTTTTCAACAGTTTATCTTTTGTGCGTGCATTTTGCTGTGTATTCACCATATCTGTGTGCTGCTACTATTACAATCAGGTTGTCAGCCATGTGATTCATGCACTACTTTTCCTGGAGGAAGTAATGGTGCTAGCAGTGTGTCAAGTCAAATCGTCAAAGCTTCAGCTTTTTGGCAGCTCCCAGCACGGCATGTATTTGATCGTACGAACTGTGAAAAATATCCAAGCGGGCTTTGCCTGCGCATTTGTCAGGCTGCTTGAGGCATGGGTGCATGAGACAGCCTTAGGCTAGGCTATGTTCAGTTCCAAAAATACTTTTTACTTTTTATTCATCCTTTTTTAAAAAATTATTTTTTTTTCTTTTCCTACTTATCTCCTCACATAACACATATCCCAGAAAAAATATTTTTTCCCACTCTCTACTTAACACAGCCTTAGGCGTTGGAGACTTAATATCTAAACCTTTATGCTTTCCTATTCTTAATATGATTCCAACAAGCATACAAACATTTTTTTAAAAAAACACAAGAGTCGACTCTGAATCCCTAAAAACTAAAGATAATTGACAAAACTTGATACCGTGTACTATAAAACAACACTGTATTAGGGCAATCTCAACCTAATAATTAAGATAGTTTTCATAGAATTGGTGACATGACAAACAAATTTTAAAGATAACAGAAAAAATGTTTCTCATACAAGAAACTATGTCTATACAGGAATTTGTTTTTTAAAAAAAGGAGATATGACATAAAAGAAGAGAGAAGAGAGGAGGATTTTGTATTAATTAAATTTCACGAAACTATCAACGGATAAGTAGGAACCATGTTGGTAAATATGTAAATATGAAAACTAACAAGTGGTGTAGGAGTTGAAATGGCTCTTTCAAGATCAGCCAAGATAGCACCTTTTACCATATTTTAATGCGGATGCGGATACGAATTCACCTGCGGAGGTGGCTGGTCAGGCGCGGGCGACAAATTTTACCCACGGGTCCCGAAATAATTTTGTACTACTTTCTTCTCAATTTTGATTTTTTCATTGAATGTTAGCTTCTTATTAACATACCGGCGGGCGACCCGAAACCTACGAGTCACCCGCAGGTGTGGGTACGGGTGCGACATTTCACCCACGGGTCTCTTGAGGGCGGGCATAGCCAAGTGTCGCGGGTGTCGTTGAGGGCGGGTTTTTGCTCCAACCGCACCTCACCCGACTCGTTGCCATCCCTATTTACGGATACGAATACAAAACGGATAATGCGGATGCGTATATGAATGCAGATATTTACTTGATTAGAAACATAATTATATTCATTTGTTTTATTTATTATAAACATGTTTTGAAAATATCGCTAAGTCATTACACAATAAGAGATTCAAGTATGATTATCTAATTGTTAGGAAAAGACATCGTATCAAAACATATATATCACAATCTAAATAGTTAATAAATAATACAAAATGCAAATAAATAATTATTTTAATGGGAATACCAATAGTTACCATGAATAAATAAAATATAGTATATATGTAATTTTAACAATAAATAGATAAACTTTGGTTAATTATATACTTCGTAGTTAACAATAATTTTAACAATAATCTAATCAAGCCATATCAAAATATATCTTTGTGTATAATAGTTTTATTTAAAAACATTGTTACTATTGTTGTTGTTGTTGTTATTATTATTATTATTATTTATACGTCATTAGTAATATTAAACATAACAGCACATGTCATTTAGTATGGATCACTCTTAAACAGTTTCACTTAATACTTTATTATTATATTAAACTATTATCACTAATAATTAGTTATATATATAATGTTTTAATAGTTTTATGTGTCTATTCTTATTTTGCGGATATTTACGGCTATAAATGGTAAATCAAATAGCAAAAAGTAAGAGAAAACATATGCGAATACTTCCACTTTCGTACCACATTCAATATGGACGTGGATACGGATGAAAAAAAATTGGGATAACCATTTTACCGCTCCCAGCTTGTTGGGTATGTCGCGCAGTGAAAGTGCTACTGGCCGGATATGGGTCATTAATGGGTCCATCAACAAAGGAATAAAGTGCTACTCCACTAAAAAAAATATTTGGCAGTATAGGAGAAAGAGTTGAGGAAGGTAGCGACTGACTGACTGAGCAGTGTCAGAGTGCAGGCTGCATAGATGGGAGCATGCTACTGCGGTATTGCCGGTATTGCCCCTGGTCCTGCGATTTGTTTCACAATTATGCCTACTGCTGTCAAACTAAACACATAGCTAGGCTTTAATTGTCTATGGCCCCCATGGCCCCATGCATTATGCTGCATACCAATATACCATGCGCGCCTATGTGAGTCCAGGATTGCTTAAGGGGGTGTAGAGTATACTGATGGGAGGATAAAAAATAAGAAACATAAATAATTAATAAATGGTATACAACAATGTACAAGTCATTTGAAATGTAACTAACGTTTTGAATCAGTAACAAAATTTTCATGGTACAATGTGACCATCGAGAACAATGATCTATTAAAGGGAGCTACAACTGTAGGCAGCAACAATTGGAGTGAATGAGCTCCTTAATTATACACAGTTCAAATTAACTTGTTTCTGTCAGATAAATTCCTTTACTTCTAAAGCATATTCCTTGTACTCCCTTCCCAGAACCTTTTCTTAAATCTTTTGTCCATATATAGGATCTGCCTGCTTGAATAGTTGAATGCAATAAAAAATAAAATCATAAGTATGCCATCACAGATAAAAGCAAATAATTTAATCATAATCCAATTGTAAAGTGCTATTCTCATACGATGAGAGTAGAACGAAACAGGGACGGATTTGGCCCTTTTGTCAACTGCATACATGGCATAGCTCAAGGCCCAAAGATGAAACCTCTCAGTTTGCAAAGAACTGCAAAGGTTCAAATTAATGAGACTTCTTAGCAAGGTACATTTTCACTATGTTTGCAAGTAGTAGAATTAGTACAACTACTACTTGGACAACATTGATGAAACTATTGAAGTAGTAGATAAAAGTGTTGACGTGGTGGCATGGTGCATGCATTATATTTTCTGATCTGCACTGTTAGCGTTAGATAAAGCAAAAGCAAACGGGCGATTTGACTGTAGTGTTCTCGTGAGCATGCCCTGGCTGCACAAGGATGAAAAAAAATCTAGGGATGTAAGTTGGATGGATATGGATGGAAATATATTCGGATAGTACCTTTTACCACATTTTAATTCGGATGCGAATTCGGATGTTGACATATGCGGATGCAAAACGGATGTCTCGAGTGCGGATATTTACTTGATTCGGCACATTGCTATATTTGTTTATTTTATTCATTATAAACCCATCTCAAATGTATCACTAAATCATTAAACACTAAAGAATTAAAAATATGATTGTATAACCGATGTAGTTAAGAAAAAGACAACCCGTCAAAACACTCTTTTTAGGAACGGATGGAGTAAATAGGTAACGTAAAATTTTTAAAGCTTTATACTTGTTATATTTTTTTTAAATATGTAGGAGATGTGTGTATCTTTTTTTAAACACCAAAGTCAAAAGGATCCAGCTGCGCAGAGCGGACAAAAATCCTTCCTTCCTGTGACTTTTGCAGTCCTCACATAAGGACAGTTTACCCTGGTATGGCAGTATGGTACGGGGCGCAACCGCGCAAGTAAAGAACAGTGGCAGGAGGCCAGGGTGTAGGTATAGATGGCCATGCAGCCAGTGGCCTGTTGGCACGGCCCACGGCACGGGAGTTTGGCCCGGCCATGGCACGGCACGGCACGGTGGCAACGGGCCCGTGCCGGCCCGCACGAGGTGTCGTGCGGGCCATGGGCCGTCACCCTGGCCCGTGGCACGGCACGGGCACGGCCGTTGCGACCTGGTAACCCCAACATTTCGGTTAAATAGTTGCAACATTTATATTAAACAACTTCAACACTTCGATTAAACACGTTCAACATTTACATATGTTCAACTGTGAATGTTTGAAAATGTTGAAGCAAGAAAAATAAAATGTTGAAACAGAGAGAACGTAATGTTTAAAACGTTATAACGGGATGTTGAAAAGGAGAAAATAGAGTGTTGAAAATCAAGTACATCTTCTCCATGGCCGGTAGCGGGCTTACGGGCCATGGGCCTGCACGGGCGGCACGGCACGGAAAATCGACCCATGGGCCGTGCCGTGGGCTGAGACCTTGACACGAGACACAGATGCGGCCCGGCCCGGCCGGCACGACGGCACGGCACGGCCCGGCGGGCCGTCGTGCCGGGCCGGCACGGCCCGCTGGACATCTATAGGTGTAGGGGCCAAAGCAGCATGACACGCACAAAGCAGCAAGTGGAGCAGGCCAGGCCGTCGTTCGCGGAGAAAGAGGTCCGGGACTGTGCTACTAGCAAAGCATGTGTGAGGGAAACGGCGATTCGACCATCCTGTGACGTATTCTATTCCATTCCTACCATGACACCTGTACGTATTTTACTAGTTGGGAGATATGGAGATGAGGCATCCAGTTTAACTACTTGAGATATATATAGCCCAAACCGTTGAACTATGAATAGTAGTAGTGGGACCATGTCTCTGGCTGCTAAAAGTGATACAGTACGTCAGTACGGGTAGCATTCAACATGTGCGCTACTGCTACAGTGCCATCGTATGTCTTGACAGACGGGGAGGAAGCACGTGAGTTATCAATGAATGTGATGTTTAGATGGTATAAAAAACACGGTAACATCAGAAAGACACTAGCATTTGCTGATGATAAACGTATTTTGTGAAGAGAAAATAATGAAAAATTGAAATAAATAATGAAAAGTTAGAGAATATGAAGGGAGTGGTCCATGCCTGTTTGGACTAGCACGAACAGTTGGACTGTTTGAGCCATATATACATAGCACAGCGCATCCAGTTGAACCATTTGAGCTCTATACCGGCAAACAGTTGAACTATTTCGAGTACTACTAGCTCGCTAGGATCCACGCTCGCTAGGATCCTCGTGTGCGCAAGCGCCTGGCCCGAGATAGGTACTGTAGCACATGTGCCTCCAAAAAAGCGGTCAGAAACATGGGGCCATCCGGTGGCGCTAGAGCCACTGGACACTAGTACCTGTGAGTCAACTTGTGACAAGTTGGTGCACTTGTCACATCAATCATTTAGACACAAGTATTAAATGTAGACTAATTATAGAATTCACTACACGGTTGGACTCTAAATCGTGAGGTGAAGATTTTGAGTCTAATATTGATCGTCACTAGCATATTTGTAATGACAGAGTTACTGTAGCATGCTAGTGTCTAATGATGGATTAATTAGACTTAATAGATTTATCTCGCGATTTATAGTTAATTTGTGCAATTGATTTTATTTTTATACTATGTTGGTGAACTAAACATGCGTGAGAGAAAAGGCACCATGGATCAAGAAAAACTCTTTAGGTCGCGCTGGGAAGCATGTTGTGTGAGCGAGAAGAATAAGATAAATACGGAAAAGTTGGATAAATAGTGTTTTTCTGGAGGGTTTAGTAAATATCCATAAACTAAACAAAATCTAAACACTACACAAGTAATGCCCCCAGACAGGAGTATTACATCTATCCCAATTTATAAGTCATTTGACTATATAGACATAACTGACTATATAGTTTACCAGATATCTTAAATGATGGATGTCCTCGCGAAGTTTAATGATTTCTTATCATAAGTGAAGAAAATAATCAAGCTTCAAGCTAAAAGTGTAGATAAAAATAAAATATGAAGCCTGCATATTTTTTTGATGCCAACAGTTCCATTGAAGCAAAAATATGTAATGCACAAAGTGTACCTGCAAAATTACATTTAAGATTTAAACATAAAAAAGATAATGGAAGTAGGTTTTGGCAATTTAATAAAAGCAATTAAAAGCATTCAGGGTGAGTAAGTTCACATGAGCGAATTATAGGGCACCATGAACAAAAAAACCATTTGATATTACCAAAGGAACAAAAGGAACATTCATGTGTAGCTTTAGTCTTCCTACAATCTCCAGTAGTTGCAAGCTTTAAAAAAAACTAGTTTGGTGGGCGCGCCATGCGCGCCGGCACATAAAATCGTTAACCCGAAGTAACTATTTTTATGTATCAAATTGGGTAAGAAAATAAACTACCGAGAAATATCGAATCAAATTTTAAGTACGTAAAATATATCTTGTTTTTTCTACATAAGTCTTGTAGTCTGTAACTATAGGTAGTATTGTTTTTTTATGGGCGTCATGGACTTGTGAGGTTGTATAGTAGATGTTATGCTGTCTTTTTTAAGTTTTGTTTAATACATTTACTTAGCTAGATGGTAAATATTTTTAGCGATTTAAAGTCACATAGGATACCCCTTTATATGATGAACCTTTCATGCAGGTAATGTTGTTAGAACTTGGGTCTTATGAGCAACCTAAGTTATGGGAAGATTTTTTTTTTTTTTAAAAAAAAAGTAGCAGACCTACACCGGGGAAAAAAATTATGAACAGTACCAGATGGGGCCCACTTGTGAACAGTGATTAACGGTGTCAGATGAGCCCACTGCGAATAGTATTATGTGGGGCCCACTTGTGAAACCATGCTCAACAGTGCTGTGTGGGCCCCACGTGGGGCCAGAACTCACAGGAGTCCGCGGAATCTTGGCGCGTTAGTATCTGTACTCAATACACTGAATATGATGCTGATACGAGCAATCTGTCAGAAATGGTTGTTTTTAAAGAAAAACACCATGACACTTATTTGCAGCTAACAACGATCATTCAAACATATAGAGGGAAGCATAATGCCACATGAAAAAAAAGGGCATAACTTGGAAAAGTTGGTTGTTGCAAAATTTGCAATTGATAAAGAATTAAAGACGTAAAACAAAGGGAAACATTTCTACGCCTAACCATTTTAGGACTCAAAGCCGATACACAGCTACTCCCTCCGTCCCAAATTGTAAGTCATTCCAAGATTATTGGAGAGTCAAACTATCTCAACTTTGACCAAATTTATATAACCAAGTACTAAGATTTATGGTACCAAATAAATACCATTAACTTCTTTATTAAGTATATTTTTAGATTATATCTATTTGGTTCCATAATTTTTTGTGATTCACTCTATAATTTCGGTTAAACATAAAAAGAGTTTGACTCTCCAAGAATCTTAGAATGACTTACGATTTGGGACGGAGGGAGTATACATTTAAGCACCGGGTCAAACATTAGTCTTCAAGATCAATATATTGTTCTTTGACCTTCCAACGTGGTTCACTATTGCTGGGTCTTGTATGAACTTTCGTTTGAAGGATCCAATGTAATCCCAACTGCTTGTAGCTTGCTGAAAAATGTTAAGAAAGTGCGGTTCAGAAAAAAAAAACATTTGGGCAAAGGATGTAAAGCATGCCATCATCTAGATTTCTATTTTCAGGTAAAAAGAATAGTTAACCTTATCCAGAATGTAGAATGCAGAACTGGAAGTCATGATTTAGCAGTGGAAAGAAACTAAATGAAATAAGTTAAGGAAAAATAAGTGCAGAGTAAAAATTCCATGGTACATATTGCAACAGAACATCATAGATGTGTGATGCTTCTAAAAGATTGCTCACAAGAAACAATCAATGGATAATGATTTATTACCACAAATATGAATATTTATCTCATGGTAGTCATATTAATAATAACATAAGTCTTTCCTTATTCTGAGCAAAAAAACTAATATGGTGCCATGAGATGGACAGGGAAAATGACTCTCACTTCAACAAACTCGCATTCAGAGATAAAGCAATTATTAGCTTGTTACTGTTATGTAGAATTAAAAAAATAAGGTATTTTTTTTGTACAACACAGTATGTGCCTCCGGTGAAGTTTGTTTTCACCTTTTGGCAGCGGTTCTTGGCTGCTATCCACATAGGAGTCATTTGCACTATCTTGAAAGTCCACTCGAAAACAAAGCATCCAAAGGAAATACTTCACAACTATAAAACATAGGAGTCTTTCTTAGTGAAGCTTACTCTTTTAACCTGTAGACTATTTTATTATAGCATCCAAAGGAAAAACTTCACAAGTCTAAAATACACTATATTGTTTATTATATTCAGTGGTATTATCACAAAAACAAAGCATGGTCTAAAATGGTTTCTTCCTCAACCGGATAATACTAATACTCTACTTTGACTATCTTGACTACAAGAAAAGGCAATCAAGTCAGCAAGGAAAGCTTTCAAACATACTCTCCTTTTATTCAATTATGAAATTTCATGAGCCGGGATCATTAAGAGCATACTGCGAGTAGGAAGTGGTATGTTTGAGTATACTGCATAACCTCTACAAACTACAGATCGCAGACAAGAGATGTAAACATGATGTCAAAGTTTATCTTATGAATGTTTGAATGCAAATCGAAAAAACAACACAATGCGGTAGCTAATGAACTCTCTAGCTAAGCAACAATATATTCAGATGGGAGAAGTAGTTAATACAAAGTTGTTTACTACAAGCACTACTGAAAACGCATTCCTCTTTCAATCACTATTGACAGTGTATATACACTTGCAGCTTTATGAAAGCATAGTGAATGAATAGAAATAATGTTTTATAGTCATAGTTGTACATGTTAAACTAACTGAAACACAAAGACTGGCATTCGCTATTCTTTTCATGAGCATTCCTAAAAATCACACAACAGTCAGTAATATATGGCCATCAGAATGAGTACTTTATTAATTATGTGTTTTGGACAAGACTTGCTTCTATGGTTTCAGTAATATTGATCTTCACACCTTGCATCCAGAAAAAGAAAATAAATTATTAGTATTCCAAAAGCTAGTATGTCATATACGCATGTTCCCAATAGCTTTGATATGTTAGATCGATTCAGACATGTTTATTTTGAACATTTTTTTTAAAAAACCTTGTGTGCAGAGTTTTAACATGATATACACTCAAAGAAAGGGAAAAAATATAACGACATTGGGTAAGTGACATTTTTCAGTGAACAGAAAAAACATTGCTATCTAGGCATGCAAAGTGGGCGGATACAACTTAATGGTTAAACGCATTGCGGACAAAGTCAAAAGCAATGTAAAATTTGAAAAAGTTCTTTTGACAAGGAGAAGGGCATGCTTACATCATAGATAACCTTTGTTATGGTAACTTATATGCTAGCAAGTCATCAGACACGTTTAGGGAAGCATCATGACCTGCATTTACCATACAATGAAATTTTAGTATTTAGATCGCACCAAAAAAATGATTAGTTATCAATGGCTGCATCTACGAATAACTTAGTTATCATCTCACAATGTAACTGGAAGAGAAGATAATTTCTTATCTACCAATGCTTGGTACACCTCGTTCGTATACATGATTAATTAAAATGCAGTCTTGCTATCCAAAGCTGAAACAACTATGTTTTCTGATCACTGTCACATATGTTCTTTGCCGTTTTCTATTAAATGAGTTTAATATAGTAATACTAACCAAAATGCTCAAAGAGCCTTCAATCATGTAGCGATACAAAACTGCTCCCTCCTTAGAATGCAGAATGACAAGGAACACATAATATTTGAATGTTTTTTCTTCTGCATATTTCCAAAGAAAAAAAAGTGCACATTGTCATGAAAGGGCTCCAGCCGACTAATACGCTCTATTTAGAAATTTAGATCAATATAAATAACAAATATAGTAAAACTCCTTGTACGTTGTAGATGGGTTGGAACATAGAGACATTAGATCGAACAAGTGTTAGGCAAAAGAAGAACATACAAATTTAGATTGCTCCACACTGGATGGAAGCTAGAAACCAGCAAATCTGATGCTGAATTGAATGGATCAAGAGCACGCACCTGGAATGTGAAGACCATCACATAGTACCAAGATCCAAGACAACCTGATTACATGGTGACAAAAACGAGATCCAAGTCTTTAGATTTGAGTTGGGGACTCACCTGACAGAAAAAAATTAGAACAAGTGAGGGAAGCAAGCTTATTCTTACAAAAAAATTGAAATCTGCAATCCCTCTATGGAGATGATGGGCAGACGAGAGAAGGAATGGAAGGAAGAGAGGAGTGTTAGAATTAATCTTGATGTCATGTTTAGTCGAGTCCATGTAATGGTGTGAGTCCGAGATAGCTGGCGTGTCACTGCAAGGCGTGGGGAGTTGATCTGTTTGGAAGCCAGGAAGCATGGTGAGCGTGCTTACCCGGTGGATCGGCACGTCGGCAGTTGAGTGCACGTTTGTGTGCTGATCGATCGGAGTCACACTAGTGCATATGGTTCAGTTAGCAGGCTCTGCGTGAGTGCCTGGCCGGATAGGGCGGCCAAGCGTGGAGTCTGTTGGAGTCTAGGGTCTTAGCTGCATGGTGTTTTAGTCAGTGCGTGCATGTAGGAAGAGTGGAGGTGCTGCTGCATGCGCGTCTAGTTAGTTGAGTTAGTGGCGTGAGTCTCGGATCGGTGGCGAGCTGTGTGAGCTGCTGCCGTTGGGCTATTTAGTGATCAGAGTTTGTACTGTGTTTGTGTGGCGTGCAGTGAAGTGAAAAGAGAAAGTGTTGGTGCTGGTGTGCAGCACCGAAGAGACCCTGTGTGTTGTGTTCTTGTGTGTGCTCTTCAGGGATACGTGTGTGTTTTGCATCCATCCGAGAGAAGCTAGTAGTACTTGTTTGCATTTGTGCAGAGAGTTCGTGAGAGGCAGAGCGTGAGAGTTGAGTGCGTGTGTGAAGTCGCTGATCTTTGCTTGATCAGTTCCAACAAGGAGGGGCATCGGAGCAGCGATACTCGTCGAGGACTTGAGGTGGAGGGTCTCCAGCGTGTGGGAGGCAAGGGGAGGATTGGCGGCGGCGTACAACGCAGACGAGGTGGCGGCGGCGTACAACGCAGACGAGGTGGCGGCGGGGTACGGAGAGAGTGGCAGCCGTATACGGCGCGGACGAGCAGCGGCGACGCGGTACGACAGAGATAGGGAGAGCCGGAGCGGCGGCGGCGTGGTCGTGGAGAGGAAAGCAGCGTGCGGCGTGGGAGGTGGGCGAGCAGAGGGCGGTGGTGGAGAATATCGCGGCGCCGGCGTGTGGAGGGCGGCGGCATCGCGCGGAGAGAGCAAGATGAGCGCGAGAAGAGAGAGAACGGAACGGGCGAGATGAGACGGGAGCTGGCGGCGGGGAGGATGGGAATGGAGGGGTGGTAATGAGAAACAATAGGACTCGGGAAACAAGTGCGCGGGAGGGGTGTTAGACTCGCACGAATCTTGAAGCCTACACAGCCGTTTGATAGTACATGCGGCCGCATACCAATCCGGAAAATTGACATGTGGGGCCTAGTCCATCGTCCCCTCTCCTCGCCTCGGAGCCAAAGGAGCAGGAGTTATATGTGATTGATTGTATGTGTTTTCAGGGGCTGCTGTAGAAGTATAGCATGTCTGATGACCTATTTGCACGAGCACCCCTTCAGCGACAGGAAATTACCGTTGTTGGAAGATCACAAAGCCAAAGGCCAAAGCCGTGCCCTGTAGGTGGGGATCTCTGAATCTCTGACGCTCAAGCACCTCTCCGCTGACCGAGGAAAAGGGGAGGACGAGAAAGCGCGGAGACTGCAGTCGGGGTCCTCGATCGGGCGGCGAGTACTGTTTTTCTTTTCTTGTAGAAATTTCAGGCAAACTGGGCTGGTGGAGACGACCTAAGTTCTGATTTTTCCCTTTGATTTCAATGAGACAATGCCTCCAGCTTAGATCGAGATGATAAGAAGGTTTTTAATAAAATTTAACAGCGGGGGCCTCCCTCGCTGTTTTTTGTTAAAAAAAAAAGATGATAAGAAGGCCCTAAATTTGCGAATTTTGATGTCAAACATGCTGCCAGTGTTGTGGCAAGTGGCTGCCATTTAGTGAAAATACTATTCCTCCAACTTTTCGAGTAAATAGGCTTAAATTCGATTATGTCTAGGTGCTCCAGTTTGTTCAACACCTGGGTGAAATTTTCTTGTTTTGATTAGTTTATGTATTTTTTTGGGTAAGTTTCCTATGAATTTGGTCCATTCATCATTACTGCTGGGAACAGTCTAATCAGCGTTCTCTTTTTTTTTCTTGAATACGTAGGAGAGCTACGTATCATTGTATTAAGAAGGAAATTGAAAGTTTTTACAACGCGGGCCGGAGCCACGCTCATTATATCAGCGTTCTCTATGACTTGTTTTGTGGTGGAATTCTAAATTATTCTTGGATTATTTATTTATTGCTGACCAAAAGCATACTCGTTAGGTTGGTCCTGCTCTCTATTGGTTAGTTATCTTTCACCAGTCAATATATAGTTTCTGATATCACTCAATTTTATCTCAGAGCAGGCATGATTCATACAACCAGCTAGTATGGCCTCAAAAGCTATAAAAAGAAGGCCTTGCAGTTCTGAAACTGATAAGTCAAGTGAAAAACAAATGGAGACAACAATATCACACCCTGTAACAGAACCTCTTCTAGAAAATGGCCCTCATGAAGATAAATCCAAGGTTACTAATTTCTCAATTACTTGGGTTCGTTGACCAACTTCTATTTCATGTTTTCTCAGTATGCTCTTTCTTTTATATATTTGAAGAGATACGAGCCTGCTACGTGGTCAGATTTCTGGGATGGGACAAGACAAGAGTGCCTTCGTTGGGCGCATCTTCTATCAATTTTTATTGCTCAGTCTGCAAGAAAGATAGGTAACTCAAGAAGAGATAGATGTTAATGTTTTAGTGTCATGCATATATATAAATAGCATACTCCGATAGTCCTACCTGATAAAATTCTTTCATCTTTGGCTATGTGTTTATGAGTTATCACTTGGGTGCTGCTGGCAATAATCATTCTAGTGAACATATCCACTTAACTCACTTTTCATTTCTTTAAATGCTTTTAAACCATAGATAATCTATGTAGTGATAAGAAAAATGTGCGACACATCGTATATACAAGGTCATCTAGTTTAAAGATTTGATTATATCCAGAACATCTATTTATCGTTGTGTTGAAATTCACCTTTGTCATTCTTTTTTTATTAATATGCTGCATTTACAATTGTCACACATTCCATTATGAAGTGCTGTTCTGAAAAATACCCACTTTTTTCTATGCAGTAAATGCTATTTCTGAATTTGGATCTTTGATTGCAAGACTTTTTGGTTATTCTTCTGCTTCCCAAAGTTCACAATATGGGCAGACAGCTCCACTTAATCTCAGTCCATTACAGGTAATGTGGTGCTTGCAAAAAGGCAATTTTCATTTGAACTGCTATACAACAGAAAGGGAAGGGGATCATTTATTGAAAGCATGAGTTTAGAAAGTAGTGTTCTAATATGGAAGTTCGTTACAGTATAAGTACAATTTTCTCATATTCCCTAATAGGTTATAAGCTTAAGTTCTTGAATATAAGTTGATTGGCGGGTCAAACCTTTTTCTTTCCTCTGCATCTACATATCCTTTTTCCTAACCTTATTCACAATCATGCATACAAATGTTGGTGTATCCATTTCACATCTGGTATTAATTTCTTTTTTCAATTGACTTTTCCCTTGGATGGTGACATCCATGTGTCTAAAGGAAATCAAAGGAATCCTTCTTCCTTACTTTCAACCTTTTTAGAGAGCAACTTTATGCATTATCCTTGACTTCTCGATTGCTATAGTAGCGATTACATTGCCCAACTTTGTTAAGACAATGTTTCTGGGTTTTCACTGTTTCACTTTGCAGGTAGAAAGACTGAGATTGTTGAGACAGCGGTTAGATGTGCCATATGACTGCTCCTCTGTCAAGCATCAGGTTCTAATTCTTTATATAGTTTACCTTTATGGTTTCCTTTTTCTTATCAAGTGATTGCTAATTTTCTCCCTTAGAGGAATAGGATAAACAGAATGTATTTGATATGTTGGTATTCGTGACTGAAAAGGTAGTGTGAATCAGAAAAAGTAATTTCTCTTACTGTTACAGGATGCTCTGAAAGAGCTTTGGAGGCTTGCTTATCCTAATCGACAACTTCCTCCTCTAAAATCAGACCTGTGGAAGGAGATGGGCTGGCAAAACTCTGACCCGTCAACAGATTTTAGGTTCTTATAGTGATGACGTTGCTATGAATAAATTATCATGCATTATGTTGACACCAATTGAACAAATATGATTTGTATGCTGAACTTGCAGGGCAGGTGGGTTCATGTCCTTGGAGAATCTAATATACTTTGCTAGAAATTACCCAGTATGTTTCTGTTCATCCTGGACACTTGCTCTATAAATCGGTTAGCGAGTGTGACTCAGTCGTGTTTAACCTCTGGAATTGCTTTTACATATAGGATTCATTTCATAGGCTACTGCACAAGGTGGAGGGCAAGAGAGCTGAATGGGAGTATCCCTTTGCAGCAGGTGGAGTAAACATATCTTATATGTTAGTTCAAATGCTGGATTTACAATCAGGTGATTTGTTGCGATGTTTGCTAAATGTTTTGGTATTCATTGGGACACATTTTCCCTCCATGGATTCACTGCCTTTGGAGTTTCGTTCGTAAGCAGGCAATCGATTTAAAACTGAATCTTAGATGATTATCTCTTTGTAGGAAAAATGAGTACAAAAGCTGCTGTCCACTCTGTTCAACTACTTGAAGATGACGAGACGGCTTTCGATAACCTTTTCTATGTAGCTTTTCAAGTGCTTGATTCTCAGTGGCTTGCAAGACGAGCTAATTATATGGAATTCAATGTGAGCATTGGAGTAAAACAATAATCTATCCATGTTAATGATTTTTCGTTTCATCACCAAGTTTGAGCTGATGATTAATTATTTCCATTTTGTAGGAGGTTTTGAAGTCTACACGAGTTGAATTAGAGAACGAGCTAACTACAAGGTGCATTTCTAGCGTCCAAGACTTGTCATCATTCAGAATGCTAAAAAGGTAGTCCTGTTTGTGCTTCGCAGGAAAAGAGATCCTTTACACTGTCGATATGTTATTTTCATTTTGTTGTCCATTCTTTTACTGGATGTTGAAGATGTATACTGTGTACATTCACATATGATTCCTTGAAAAGAAAAATCCTTAATTAGTTAATTGGCAAGTTGTGACATCAAGATGTGATACTGGTGTATATTCGTCATAATATAAAGCTCCACCTTCATATATGATGCCTTGGGGGGAAAAAACTTGTCTACAACTTCCTAATGTTTTTTAACTGTCTCTGGGTAAACTATCTGCTTTCGCAAAAAAAAAAAGTCACGAGTATAGAGTAAAAATTATGGTAATCTTCTTTCAAGATTAATTCTACAAAAGAAGCTATGTTCCTTAAGCTGGAGCTACTAGGGTTATGGCTTTGTAAACTGTTGAAACACACATTTGCTTCACTGACAGCACTGCCATGCAAAATTGTGATACTGCACAAATTTGAATCACATTTCAGATTCATCAGGATGTGATTAGTTGAATCTAGGCTAAGTGAGACAATCTCTCAAGGTTAGGCAAGCAGCCTGGAGGAAATTCAAAGAATCAAGGAACGTTAACACACTTGTCTAATGCCTAGAAAAATGCCATGGGGCTTTTTACAAGTTCAGCTTCTTTGCAGTACTGGCATTATGGCACTGGACAAATCAAGCATACCCAAGAAAGGACACCTGAAAAGTGAAAACCTCCTTGGATATCTCAGATCCTGCAAGACACTCACACATAGGTTTCAGGATCAATTGCACACACTGATCACTGTTGGAGGATGTATTCCTTCTTCCATGTCTGAAATAACATCCTTCAGCTTACCATCACCTTCTTCAAACAAACTGAAATCTGCCAGACCTACACCATCCTTGCTGCCTCCATCAACCAAAGAACACCCATCAAACAGGCAGCCCATGTTGCTCTCAAAGTCTTCATCAGTGAACCATTCGCTTAGGTTAATTGAGCTGCCAAAGTTAGATCTTGACATGGTATCTAGCTCGTAATCCATGCAAGGGCTCCATAAGCTCTCTTCGATGCTGTCATCAACTGTGAGGGGATCTGCATTAGCATCAGGCTCTGCAATATCATCAGTTTCTGCATTGTCATCAGGTGTCTTTGCTTCGCTTAAGTCAGACTCTTGGACTGTAGTAGTTTCACCCTGATCAGGTTGAGATTCTTGGCTGAATGCTGGCACCACCTGTGGCTCCTGTTGGAGCTGTGCCAGTAACAGCGGGTGGTCCAGGTAGCAGCTAATGTCAAAGTTGGTTACAGCATTGGCACCTCGGTATTCAATGGCTGCAAGATCATAGGCCTTGGCTGCCTCCTCTTGAGTGTCTGCAGGAAGAGAACAATGATAAGTACGTCTGATTGAGTGCATAAAACATGCTAAAAGTTTTGGCATAATGGCCTGAGTAATATGTTGAGAAATTCCACAATCTGAAATTTGTTAAGTGCCATTGTTCTTAGAGTATAGTGCGTTTAGAAAGTAAGACAAATATTTGGTGAAAGATTACAATGGGTATATTTTTGTTGGTTTGAGAATAAAACATGCAGGAGATGATCATATATTCAATCTCTGTTGTCCTTAATAGTAGATACTGAATTGCAGTTGCAGACAACGGCTGTTCACTAATTTGAATGGACGGTGGCTGCTTCCTTGCACATGTGCCAGCCACTGGACATGCCCAGTATCGGTGCAAGCTTCGTGTTTTCTTTTATCACTGGCCCTTTTATGATGTACTAGTGGTAAGTGGTGTGGTGAAACAAATCTGTGGTCTGGATCTTGAATCTTGATCTAGTTTTGACACGGCCACACAGGGGCATGCTTGATGCACGTGAAGAGATCACTGGCTGCTGGTGCTGAGTCACACAGGCAAGTGAAAAAACAAAAGGTCGGCAGTGCTGATGAATTGAAGATCCCTAGGCACCATCTTATTATTACTGCAACTGGCAGTGGCTGGCAGGTGAGTGGTGGCTACTTCGGTCACGTGCCTGTCACATGAGTTCGGAAGCCATGTACTTTTGGCTACCAATAAGCCAACAGTTTGCCTGTTTTATGCTACTAATTATTAGGGCAAGTTGGACTGCTGGAGGATCAAATTTCTGGGGATTGCTTACATGCCAGTATCTTGGTCTTATGGTCTTGATCTTGACAGTGAAGAAAGGGACACTTTTTTTGCGTAGGAAAAGCGCACCAGTATTATGCTCCTGTAGTATGATCTGATAGATGATCAGATTCAATTTTTTTCCTTAATTTTTTTTTCGAAAAAGACAGACCATCCATCCATATCTGTATAGGACAGTACAGCAAGGAGATTGTCTAGTGTGCATTGAAGGGAAACTAAGAAATATGAGCCATTAAATTGTGTCAAAGTTAGGTTCATGAACCTTCATAAAAATTGCTTAAAAGTAGGTGGCCCTTGCAGTAAGTAGTACAATTCTACAACAAACAAGCGTAGCACTTAAATGCTGGCATAAACTAACTTTTTAAAAGAAGTGCAAAGAGCATGAAACTATAAATATTATTGTGCAATATAAGTATTCTAGTCCATACCAAATGTTCCCAAGTAGAGGTATTTGTTCCCAAACACTCGCCCAATCCGTGCCTCCCACCTCCCATTGTGATGGTGCCTGGAACATCAAAACAATAAGAATATTAAAATTCAATTCTTTTAAACTACTATAACCTTAAAGTCATGCATCTCTGAACAATGAGAAAATAAGGAATGTCCTGGTTTCAAAACTAAGTGATGCATGCAATACAGAACTGGCATTTCTAGGCGCACAATGCTGATGAGTCATGCATGCGTGACATGGCTGGCGTGTGACGTGTCATAGGTCCAGGTGATGCATAACAGTCAGGTTAGAGGTGGACCTCATATCCAACATGCCGTGTCAGGCGACTAGAGAACACTTCGCCTTCTCCAATGGTATATTTGTGCTACTTTCTCCGTCCCAGAATACATGAAATTCTCGCTTTCCAATAAATTTCAGAATCTTAACTTTGACTAATTATAAATAAAAAATATAAATATTTATCAGATAAAATATACATCATTTGATTCATTTTTAAATGTAGTTTTTTAACAAATTTATTTAGAGCCATAAGTACGAATCCATTGTTCTACAAAATTGATCAAACATGAACTATTTTAACTGACACGCATCCCAAACGTGCATGTTTTTTGGGACGGACCAAGTAGCTCATATGCTAGCTCATAGATTGTTTAATCAATGAACAGTGTCAAAATAGTACAAAATGGATTGACTCTTTGCAAGTGGGTTGGCTCTTTGCTAGCTCTTAGCTAGCTCATTGCATTTTGTATTCATTGAACAGTGCATCTTTTGATGTGACCGGCTCAAGAGCCGGTCACATCACTTTTGCACCCTTCAATAAATATGAGACGGCTAAGAGCTAGCAAAGAGCTAACCCATTTGCAAAGAGTCAATCCATTTTGTACTATTTTGACACTGTTCATCGATTAAACAATCTATGAGCTAGCACAAATATACCATTGGAGGAGGCCTCAGAGAAATATTTCTGCCTTTGAGTCAGCCTGCACTTTCTACTGGACCCCATTCTCAGTTCCATTTTTGGTACTTGAGTTGCACAGTTTTGCCAGGTGTGGTTGATGGACATTGTTGGCTGTTGCATGTGCTAGTGAAACAGAGTAGAACGCTACGTGCATGATCATAAGTGAGGGATTTTAATCTAATAGGTGATTAAACCAGGAGGAATGAATTGCAAATAGTACCTGGCGACGCCTCTGTACTTGGAGACACCTCTGGAGAAGCCACTGCTCCGGCGGCGGAGGGAGGCCAGGTATTCCTCCCGCGATACCCCCTCCATCTCAGACATCTCACTCGAGTAATCCTCTGCCTGCATCGATCAAATCATTATGCTTAGTTTGTTGATTTAATCTAACACTATAGTTAACGTGCCTACCATAGACAAACAAACAAACTTTAACTGTCAGTTATTACCCTGCTTGCTTACCACTGCACATTAATGAAGGCTAGCCTTGCCTGTGGTTGTATAATGTCCTGTTTCCTACTAGTTGCAAGAGGCCGACAGGGGTGGTGAGCTTATTGCTCGATTTGACATCATACAAATTAATTACTAGCTGGTGACTTGTTCATAAATAATTGAGCACGAAAGAAGCCATTTTCAGTTCACGCTCTTTTCTCTGGGTTTGGTCATCCAGGAGTTTGCTAACAATATAAACCCTTGACAAATTGTGGACATTTTATTTTCTATGATCATGCAGGAACTTACGGGGAAATTCAGCACTGTTTCAGGACCCCAGTATTTGAGAGCTGCAAGGTCATATGCACGAGCAGCTGCCTCCTCAGTATCATAGGCCCCTGCAGATCATAGACATTTGATTGGTTTTCATACCAAGACAAGGATGCAGATCACAGCTTGATCTGGCGACAAGTAACATGAATTTGGCAAAGACAGCTTATGTATTTAGTACTAGACTGTGGGACTTACCCAAATAGACTATTCGAGGATGCCCAGCAGCAAGCAGTAGATCACGGTCACATGCAGATCACCAGGCAAGGACCCCCCACCAAAGATAACAGAAAGAAAAGGAGATAAACAAAGCCTGATCAGAATGTCAGCCTTAAGAAATTCGGTGCACTTTTGAAAACAGCTTTGTACTACTGGCAGATGCATCAGGATCCTTGCAGAGAACAAAGGGCCTTATTTGGGTTTCTATTGGTATTACTGCTCAATCCTCCTCGTATTAGAATTTTTTATTTACTCTTTGAAAAATAACTAATGAGATGAAAAGAACAGAGTTTTCATAATAAAAAGATTATAAAAACAAATACTTGAAACCCTTTGAAAAACAAGGTGAAAAAGAATAGACTTTTGAATTTGAGTGCAAATGCAATTGTGATACTATACCGAGAGCAATGCTACTCACCTTGCCTGCCTTTCTTCTTGTTCTGGACGGAGGTGAGACAATGCTTGTCCCAGAGATGGGCCTCGAACCTGCCTGTCCACCTGTGCCTGTGTTACACGCATGCATGCGACGCGTAAGTGGGTGAGCAGCGACGGCATTAATAATTTACAAGCACTCACTCGCCTTGAAACAAGGAGAAGAAAAAAAAATAGAAGAAACACAAGATGGCTGCAAGATGTAGATGAACTAACTTCCTACTTCCTAGCTATCTGAAAACGACCTCTCCCATCCTTCGTGGAAATGGAACAAGAAGAGAGAAAGAGAGGCATTTAATTTGGACTTAAAAAAAAAAAAAGAGGGAGCTTGCGTTGCGAGTCAGAACTTGGTAAAAATGAGAGCAGTGGAAACAAGAAGTGATATTTTGCAACCCAGAATCGATGGATGCAACATGCAAGCGAAGAATCGCGCTGGAAGCAATGGCAAACATTGGCAGCTGTGGGCTGGAGATCAGACAGAACCTCTCTTTCCAGTAATTCTGAAATCTGAATTGCCTTGACTGACCATGCAGTGCAGGCAGGGCTCAGCCGCGGAGAATTGCGATTGGGATCGAAGAGAGCAGCGATGTCAATCGAAGGAGGAAAGGAGGATAGGACGGCATGCAGATGGCGAGGCGCGTACCTGGTGACTCCCCTGTAGACGGAGCTCCTCTTCCCGGCCGCCGATGCGGCGGTGGCATTGGGATCCTCCTTGCTCTGCCGGTCTTTGCGGGGCCTCTTGGGCTTGTCGGGCGCGCCGCCGGCCTTGGCCCTCCTCTTGTTGCGGGGAGGGAGAGGGATTATTTCCTCCATGGAGATGGTGGAGGACGAAGACGAGCAAGGAGGGGAAGAAACAGGGGGAGGAGATTTCTCCACCATCATGATCTCTCTCTCTCTTTTTCTCTGAGAACAGCAGGCAGATGCTCCTAGGACGGACGTCGTCTACTGGCTGGCGAAACGAGTGATTGTGGTGGTGGAATCACCGCGCCGCCGGTGCAGCGAGCGAAGGAAATGAATTCGCCGGCGAGATGGATGGACGGAGCAGCTAGCGGGGGGTTTTATTTATATATATAAGTAGTAAGTAGTAGTAGCGCGCAAGAGGCAGGCAGCGGTGGGGTTTTTGGTCAAGATCTCCGTTACTACTACTGTAGAGTAGGAGCACATGACAACCTGTTGTGGTGTGTTTGGTTTCGCTGGGTGATGTTGCATTGCACGCTCTCCCCTGGAAACCCCGTTGCTGCCGTTTTCACTGTGCGACGCCCAACGTGTGCAGTTTTGTTGGGAATACAGGTGGCTGCTCACCTAAGCTGGCAATTCAATTACTCCATCGAGCTGTAAAATCGAAATTATAATAAAAAGAATGTTTTGAAATACCCCCTGCATCTCGATTCCCTACGGTCTAAGAAAACATTGAGATTATTGATGAATGAACTATCATGGGTGATTTGGCTTCTCTCGGAAGAATTTTCTGATAGCTCAACACATTCACTATTGAAATTTATCCTATTTTGTCCCAAGTCTAGGTTTCAGCTTAATAGGAATAATTTTAACCATGGTTATTGGACATACAGACATATTGCCTTTTTTACTCCATTAGCCTAACGGGCACTCGCACATTCTTTCTTCGTTAATCTCCCTCGTGCCTGGCTTCCCACTCACCATCTTTCAAAGTGGTTTCATAGCCGTCGCGTACGTCTCTAAATCCAGTCACCGACGTACTATGTAGAGAATGCATCTAAAATAAATCAAGATCGATTTCAGTTGCCTATAGAAGAGGAGATGTGCATAATTATTCGTAAACGGAGAATAATAAGCACAAAATATTAAAAAATAAGACTTGTTAAACATAAAGACTTGGTTAGTATGGTTTTAAAGTACTTCTAGGTACTTTCTACGTCTCCACCGTCCGATTTTTTTTCCAACGAATGTAAAATTTCCCTTAAACGTAAGGAAGTAAGGTACATGTACTTATTTTACTTTATATATATATTAAAAAAGGTATATGGTGGTTTCTGTCATTTTTTGTATGTAAGTGGTAGATTTGGATTTTTTTGCATGTATGTTGTAGGATTTGTGCAGAGTTTGGTTTCGTTTACGCAGCGCGGACGTAACGGAACGGAACGGGCGTCGCCTCGAGCAGAGACGGAAAAGGACACGATGCATAAACACGCCTCTGGCTCCGAGTCGTGTGCCTGCACCTAGGCCACAACGGGACAAAAATCGTGTTGCGATGCTTGCGTACTCCGGCAAACGTATACACATGTTACCTGCACGCGTCCAAATGGCACCAACAACAGCATGCACTCCCTCAAGCCGTTGGTTTCTCTCGATCAGCGAGCGAGTCGAGTCACGGCCGACGACACTTGTCCAAACACACCAGAGCAGAGCCAGAGCTCCCCTCCCCTCCCCTCCGCTGCATCTGCATGCCCTTGTGCCTGCACATTGCAATGTGTTGCAATAACATTGCAATGTGCAACTGTGATATGCTTGCTCTAAGCAACTATGATTTGTGAAGGCCCGAGGATCATCCATCCAAAGTTGGCACGGCACAAAGCGATCGAGCACTAAGAATTCAGATAATTGACAGCCACTGACGTTAACTGCCTCTTGTCATTTATCATGTGGAACATATGACTGCCACTGCCCACTTCCACCATGGGAAAAAATGAATCCCAAGTATCTTCCTCTCGTGTAAACACGATCCCCAAATGTGAATATTAGCAACCTTCACCACGCCGACTGTTCATTGAAACCGCTAGCCACGTACGACCTTCCGTTCCATTATTCCAAATTTTCAATCCATCAAGACCGTCAATGCCTTACCATGCTGCCTCATGCTGTGCAACAAGAGCTCCTTCAAATCCTCTGTACTGATTGGGAATTCAGGCCTGAGAATTGCCGCACACTTGCTATTGTTTGCTTCAGAACGATTAAGCAGACTCCTTCAGTTCTAGCTTGCTCATATGCATTCAGATGCACAACCGTGCCATGTCGAATAATCCAAACAGGAGTTGAAGAAGACGGGAAAAAAAAACACTGCCACAACTTGAGTATTTTGAAATGCAAAGCTTGAAGAAACTTATAAACGTGTTGCTAGTGGTTGCAGGTAATGACACGGCAGCAAGTGTTTTTTTGGTTTAGTAGTTAAGCTGGTTTCTCATCTACCTTTTTTCGGTCTTTGAGTCGACCAATGCAAGTAAAAAGTCTTAGGTTGCCAGATCCTGAACCAAGACAAAGAAATTCCAAACCTTTCATCTAATCTCTCACCCGTTATGCAGCAACAAGCATCCTTGCTTGCAAGTTACCTGCAAGGACGTCTGCCCACGTACTAAAGGAATATCCTCACCAAGAGTTCTAATTCTATAACCAAATCAAGAACTGGCATGGACCACTCAATGGAATACGATCCAATAATATTCCCCGCTGAATGAGAAGCTGGAAATAGTAGGAATATAATAGTATAAGATTATTAAGGCAGCAGAAGTCAAACATGGATGCAGTTTTCACGGGAATGGGCAAAATCTAACCAAACCAAGAACTGACATGGGCCACTTAATGGTATATGAAACCTAGCAATCCAACATGGTGTGTGGTATATCGCCTCTGAAGAAAATGATAACATGGCATGCTGTCACAGCAAACGAAACCGCGACCTCGATTTCCTTCAGAAGATGCAATTATGACACTCAGTTTCCAGCGATTCTCTGATTATTTCACTTCAGAAAACAACAGTAATTTCAATTGTTCTGTGACCTGATAACCTGATTTGGTAAAACTATAGGGATTGAGGCGACGTAATTTTCTTCTTCTAATTAAGAAAGCTTTTTGATAGAAGTCATTCCCATGTAAACAAAATAGAGCATGCAGTTTTATTGGTCAAAGTATTTCATTAGCCAGAATGCATGATAGTACGTCAAGCTGATGCCACGCCGGCTGAGTCTCACCGCACGTTTTCACTCTCCCGTGTTAATAAAATATAAAATACACGGTTTAGACCTCACAAACAAACAAACAAATAAATAAATAAATAAAAGCCATGAAAAAGTGGGTCTATGAGGAGTGGAACCCTATGCCTCTATCATACATTCAAGTAGATCTCTATCAATTAAGCTACATCCCAAGGTTTTATTTAATTTTGCATCTCAAGGTTTTATTAAAAATTGAGAACAATATCATTTTTTGTTATGGCTCGCTTTACTTAAAGAATGACTTAAATTTGCCTATATTAGCATAAATTTCTTTTGATAAAACGAGCAGTCAAATTTAGGATAAAAAATTCAAATAAATTATAATTTCGAACGGATGGGGGTATAAAATGTAGGGTTTGGATCTCTCATGATAAAATAAATAAATAAAAGTCACGAAGTGGTCCAGAGAATGGAGTTATATCCCAAGGTTTTATTTAGTTTGCATCATAATAGTTTTTGTGTCTCATGTGAAAATAAATAAATAAATAAAGAAAGAAAGAAATAAATAAAAGACACGAAGGGACCGGATGAATGGAACTATAGCCTCTATCATACATTCGAGCTCTATTAATTGATATGCATCCCAAGGTTTTATTTAATTTGAATCATAACAGATTTTGTTATTTTTGTGTGTCATCGGATCAAAAAATATTTTTTGTTTCGGTCAAAAAAATATTTTTTGTTGGAGATGCAAGGAATCAAACACTGTACCTCTATGCATGCATTTAGATAGTGCTCTACCAATTGAGCTACATCCCCAACTCATATTTTACTTCTCGCCATAATTATGTTTGTTTTATGCTAAGGGACAGAAATAAAAAATATTATTTTATTGGAGATGCAAGGAATCAAAGCGTCCTGCCTCTATCATGAATTCAAATAATGCTCTACCAATTGAGCTGCATTAGAATAGTTATGTGGTATAAGTAAATTATAGTATTTATTTATTTTATTTTGAAACTTAAACTTGTAAATTTAATAACCGGCAATGGAATGAATCTGAAACCAGATCGTATGGACCAATGCTATTGGTTAATTATTCTATCTGGTTTATATGGAATGTGTAAATTAAACTAAGTACCGTTTGTGTATTTATTTCTTTTTTTGTGAGGGTGTGTATTTATTTCTTAGCTGTTAAGTTTTTCTTATATTACAGAAAATTGAATCTTTACTTTCCGATATCCTTAGGATATATCTGGCATTAAAGTTCAAGTCTATGGACAACATAAGATGATGAATGCTCAATTAAAACACCCAGAGATTTTTTTAAAAAAAAAATTGTTAGTTTTTATGGAGATGCGAGGAATTGAACCTCGTGCCTTTAAATATGCGTGACTTAATGCTCTACCAATTGAGCTACATCCCCAACTTATATTTAGTTTTGCACAACAACTAATTTATAATTCTTTATCTTTTCTATAACCAGCATCGACACCGTACCTATCCAAATAGAGCCGCAGGCCCGCAGCTAGCAGGGCGATCTTCTGTATAATTGTTGTGTAAGAATTCAAACATAGTAGGATCGGGATCTGTTACTACAGGCGAACCTGGCATTCGTTATTACTTGTTACAATCAACCAGAAAAGAGCAATTACAAATCGACTATGCAGATTAAGCAGCATTAGTTCTTCAGATCCAGCTTATTCTCACGTTCATATACAATGCGTTTGAAGAACTCAAAAGCACGTTTGCTTGTAGTGCAGGTAATCAGCGAGTGTTTGGTTTAGCAGTTAACGTTGTTTCTCATCTACTTTTCCCCCGTCTTTGAGTAAAAAGTTGTAGGCTATCAGATTCCTGAACCAAAGACCCAGAAAACTTCAAACCTTTCTATCTGATCTCGCCCACTATGAAGCAACATGTTTATTTCTTTACAATTACATCAGATAATTAATTGCAGAATGTTTATCTCTTTACACCATCCGCACAAATAATTGCACAATGCCAATCTCTTTACAATTACACCATGATACTAGATACTTAACTTCTTTGGCCAGTAGGCACTACTTGCCCTGTTCACTCACTCTCAGAATGTTCTAATGTTACATATAAGAAGCCCTCCATATTGCATTCGATTCTGAAAGGTTGCCGTATCCTTTAATAGGTCCAGATTAACTTTCTGGGAGACATAGTCATCAGCAAAATAAGTAGACCTTGTTTCTCTTTGCTCCATATTGTTCCCCCTTCCAAAATTCCCAAGGTATTGTCGAACATCACAGTTTTCAATATTTTTTAATGGCTCATGGGTGAACGAGAAACAAGAACTTCTGCTCCGTGGAGTGTCAAAACCATCGAGATCTTCAGTAGAGTTGCTTCCAAATTTCAAGTGGGCTTTTGTGTTACTGAAGATAACACTGTCAGATGCATCAGATCCAGTTACGCTAATTGAGCACTGAGTTTGCTTGTCGAATCCCTGGAAGTGAAGGAAAACAAAACATAAATGCCATTATACTAAAATGCCGTGAAAATTTCAAGGTGAGGATATCCTGTCAATCTATATGTCAGGCTGAAGATAAACTAGAGGAGGAGGATAATTACCAATGATATTATGATTTATGACAGTCTATTGATACAAGGGTAGCAGTTTCAGGATGATCCCCAGATAAGGTACTATTTAAATCTTATAGGGCCTCTATAAGATGTAGTAAGAACGATTAAAAGGGTGTTGACATTTTACATTCATTTATCCACAAAAGTGAAATATATGTAACTTCTAAAATAGAATAATGAGCTTTTGCGGTGTTCCCTATGATTCAGAACATTTAGCATGCTACAGACCATATCATGAAGTAAGGGTGCACAATATATTCCAAGAACAGTTCAAATCTCAGTCCTAATACCGGGTCATACTACTGTACACTTCCAAAAAAATGAGAGCATATTAAGAGGACTACAACGAGCACTTAAACAACACTCCAAGCTAAGAGAAAAATCAATTCACTAACCTCATGATGGGCATGTTGATCAGATGGACTGTGGGGTTCCTGAATGCTTGATCTCCCCTTGTGGGAAAATCTACTATTGCTCTTTGTTTGGGCATTCAAAATCGATTTTGACTGAGGGTCCTCATGTGATGAGAAATCAGTGCTATCCATTGTTGAAATTGAAACACACTCCTCGAAATAATTCATTGCCTCTTCAGCTAAATGCCTTGACACTTTCAGTCTTTCTATGCTACTCTGTGATCCCAAATCAGATACAAAGGTAAGATCAAAATTGCATATTATTAACACAAATCTCTATAATACATGGATAAATTGATTGTATTTAGTGTCTGCTGTCTGGATTAGAAATACATTACCTTTCTTCTTGGCCGTTTTTTATGTGTCTCAGTAAAATTTGGAGCTGTTACTATGCCCTTCAGCATTCTACTCAGTTCTTGCTCCCGCTGCTCTTCGACTGCCAAATCTGCCCGAAGCTTCCGAGCACGTTCATGTGACTGCAATCAAGCAGTAAAAGGTTATAAATTGAGTGGTGACTACAATTAACTAAAGGCACAACACAGTTGGCACACCAGTTAACAGACCTGTTTGAGTTTTATTGTATATTCTGTAATGTCAGGGGCCAGCCCACAGGTGTCAGGATCAAACTCAAGAGGAGCTTCCAGTTGCTCCAATCGTTGGTTTGCTTCATGCTGCCATATTTCTGAAACCAGGTCAGAAGCATCTGTATCGAACTCAAGGGGAATTTCCAGTTGCTCCCAGTGCTGACCGATCCTCATATCAGAAACCAGCTCAGCAGCATCTGTATCAAAATCAAGAGGGATTTCCACAACATCTTTCTTTCTGTATTCTGTAGCATAATCACATATGTCAGAGATAAACTCAGCAGAATCTGGATCGAACTCGGGAGGAATTTCCAGAACTGGATCCCTGAAGCTGCTAAATTCTGAGTTGGTAATTTCATTCGTTTGCTGGCAGCCCTGCGTATGGTAAACATTCTTTTAGTCACTGACATGTTCATGTTGCAAGTAAACCCTATGCATACATCATTTGACCAAAGTACTAGCAAACTATTTCACTTACCACTCCAGTGGTTGACCCCTGAGAAGAACAACTTGCATCAGTCCCCCTATGCTTTCCCTGTGAAGATGTTATCAGTTTATGACAATACAAGTTCCTCTGAAGTACACATAAACCATGCAATCAAAAGGTTCAGAACCAGTGTACGTACCTCTGAAATTGAATGCCGGTTCCTCCATGATTGCAATTGCCTTATTGCATCCTTAGTTTCTACGTCTGTCTGTCAGAAGCAGAAAGACAAAATTTTGTATTAGCAATTCCTGACGTCAGTCAGATTATGATTTATGGATGCAGAGTGACTGACTGAGTATCAATTAGTCTGCATATCTACACGGGCATACACTAGTGGATCATATAGTGGAGAGTAAAAGAAAAAAACAGAAACTTTGCAAACCGAGTTATGAAAAGCGGGGAACTTTTCTGGAGACGAAGTTTCCAGGTGAGATGTGAAGCAGAAACTGACCTCCGAGCCCCGGTACGGTCGCGCGTCGTCGGCCACCAACCGCGCCCGCGAAGCCTTCCTCCCATCGACAGCACCGCCCGCCGACGGCGCCGAGGCGGTGTGCCGCCGCTGAGGCGCGACGGACACCGACCGCGCTCTGCCCCCGCCGGCGCGTCCCCCACTCTTGACCGGCTCGCGCCCTCTGTCCCGCCTGGGCACATCCCCTCCGCCAGCGCTAGAAGCGGCTCCCTGCGACGGGGATGGAGAGTCGGAAGGAGAGGCCGCGGCGTCGAAGAGCGGGTTGGTGCGGGTGTTGGCGTAGTCCTCCTCACGGAGGCTGTCGGCGCCGCGGGCGCGGGGCGCGGCGCTGACGCTGCGGGAGCGGGAGCGGCGCGGGCAAGGGGGCGGGTCGGAGCGAGAGGTGGTGGTGGAGGAGGAGGAGTGGAGGTCGCGGCGCGTGGTGGACCTGAACGCCGACGAGGCCATCGGGTAGGGTGGTGGTTGACTGGGATTGGGCGGAGGAAACGAAACGGCGAGGATGGAGGGAAGGAAAATGCCCAAACAATGGAGCCGCGCGACGGCGCTAGGGAGGGACAATGGATGAGGATGACTTGTGGGCCCGGTCACCACGCAGCCGTGGAGGGAAACAGAGCAAAAAAACAATTTGAAAAATGGAGATGCGGGGGATCGAACCCCGTGCCTCTCGCATGCAAAGCGAGCGCTCTACCATTTGAGCTACATCCCCTGCTCTTGTTAATCTGTTAAGTATACTTTACTTAAATGGGATACGTTATCCTCAAACAGCAGCTAAATTCCTTCACAGAGATGCGAATCGAACCTCGAGCCTCAGTCCCTGCTTTAAGCACAGTATACTCTGACAATTGAGCTACAACCCCTATATTTATTTATATTTTCAACATAATTAGTTTTGTTTTATTTTTGTTCTTGCTTAATAGCACCCACAATTCATAAGAATCAACGATATAAAGTATAAAACATGTGGCTTCTTATATTGTCCATTGGATGTCTCAGACCTTCAATGGGCCTCAGATTTTGTTTTCAATGTGAAAAAAAGTATTTTTTTTGGAGATGTAAGGAATCGAACCTCATACCTCTAACAGCATAATTTAGTGCTCTGCCAATTGAGCTACATCCCCAAGCTTAATTTACCTTTTTTTGTATAATTAATCTTATTAATTATATTCTAATTTTTTTACATTACCAATGGATGTGGTCATTAGTCAATATGATTTAATGGATGGAGACTGAGATGGTAATTTGCACTGTAAACTCGAATTTAGTAGCATTTGTCATTGTTTTTTCGATAATGGAAGCTTTATTGGTTTCATGATCATTACATCGAGTTGATACAAAGATCTTAAAACACTCTTGACCACTGCATATCCAGGATGCACATAACCTTACGAAATAAATATAGTGAAACTGGCAAAGTAAAGACACTCAATCCGTCGAGTGAAACATAAAAGAAGCAGGCAAGCAGCCTTGTGTGGGCAAACGTTTTGAAATCCCAAACTCGTCTATGAACTATCATCGAAAGCTCAATTGTCCCTAAACTACGAAAATGGCCATTCTCGTCCTCAAAGTTTTGCATCTGACTTCATTTTGATCCCTTGTTCATGCGCGTTGTCATTACCCAGTTAGCTAGAAATTGTGAATTTCTGTTTTTTACCCTTGGCCATGTCTCTCCAAACCCGAAGCCTTCCCTTTCGTATCCATCCGCTCGCGTGCTATTACCCACTATTGTTCGTTGCCGAGCGCCATGGCCGGCATTGTCATCCGAAAGGGAAGGCTTCAGCCTAGACAAAAGAGAATCAAGGGTAAAAACAGAAATTCACAGTTCCTCTCTGATTAGACGATGACGAGGTGCACCATCGTGGTTGTCCATGTCGGACCAGGGATCAAATTGAGCCGGATGCGAAATTCGAAGGACAAGAATGGTCATTTTTATAGATCAAGGAAGAAATTGAGCTTTCGATAATAGTTTAGGAACGAATTAGGCTATTCTGCCAAATTCTGAAGACGGAAAAAGAAACCAGGCCAGTCATTCAGTAATCCGTGAGTCCTTCAACGGTGTTGTACAAATACATGACCAGACTATATGCAGGTGGTTTCTAAATATTATTGTAACCTTTACACTATGGATCTTCTTTTGAGGTGTATTGGCACTAACTTTCTCAAGGATGAAAAAGTTACACAAAAATATAGAAAAATTATGTCCATAGTTAAGTACGATGGGTTGGCATGTACTTTTTTTCTGATAGCGAAATGTGAGATAAAACCATAAAAGAAATGTAAGAGAGTGTTGGTGCCCCTAGGGCTTAAAATAAACTTAGTCGTATCTTATGTTTGATCCTAATTAGGAATATTAAACATGGACCATTGACAGAATTTCATGAGTCCTAAATATTTTTCGGGGGATGAATATATGGAACATAATTATGCCATGATCACCCCATCTGATGCTATGCTGAGCATATGCTAATCATGAGTTAATTAATCTTGATAAATTCATATTTATGGGTTACTTCACCTTAATAGATTTGTCTCACAAAGAAGTATAAGGCTTATGCAATTAGTTTCATAATTAAATTATATTTAGTCCTCATAAATTGCATCAAAACATTCGATATGTAAAGACCTATTTTGAGCCCTTAGGAACCAAAACCACATAGAAGAGTAGCTTGGACTGCTGACTCCTCGATTTCCTCGTGAGGCAACGATGATGGGAAAGCCCTATCGCGTGGAGGTCGTCGCGAGGCAATGATGATGTGAAGGCCCTATCCGCACGGAGGCTATAGGGGACATAGTACGTTTTCCAAACTTTCACGCGTTGTCACACGGCATATAAAAACGATGTACAAAACACGGCATATAAAAACGATGTACAATTGATATAACTATAGATTTAAAAGAAAAAAGAATGGAAAAGGAAGGAAAATAAAAAAGAAGAAAGAAGAAAAATAGTCAATTCGTCATACAAATATAAGTATATGAAAGGAGGCCAAGGTGGTAATTGTGGTCGAATATTTGTTTCAGAATTTACTGTCACTCATTACGCCGTCTTCAACGGGTGTTGTCATCGAGTCCATGTTGTGCTAAGATTTTTAGGTTGCCTGACGTTCCTGCTGACATTTGCCTAAAGACGAAAAAGCAATCAGGTCTGTCATTCACTAATCCGCGCGTCCTTCATCGGCATTGTCGTTGAGTCCCTGATGTGCTAAGATTTTAGCATCAGCTGTTAATATCCTGGTTTAGTCTGTCCAAAGGATTTTTATTTTTCCACTTAAAACAAAGTTTAAGATATGAGTTGACATTTGCAGCCGTCCAATTCTAAATAGCATGTGTTGCGGCATCCCTTAGAATTATTAATATACACCAGTTAGCAGCAGCAGCAGCTCTAGCACAAGCACTCCCATGATACTTCCATATATGCCATTTACCACACTGTTGCGTCCAAGAGCAAAAGGCCAAAAATTGCAATCCAAAATATTGTCCACTGGATGCAGTTAGTTTGGAAGTTCCGGATTCCCTAGAATCAAGATTTTCTTAAGGCCAAAAACTGCCAACCTTTGCGCATTTGTTGGACACCCTCACTCGAATCAAGGTTTTCTGTTGAAGGCGCTCAATCAAATCTAGTTTATTAGAGACTTTGTATTTACTTGCAGATTATTTGATACCTTGTGTTGGACTGAAGAGTTACAGATTATAAACGAAACTGTGTGTTTTCAATATGAACAAAAAAGGTTAATTGGAGATGCGAGGAATCGAACCCTGTGCCTCTAACACGCATAATTTAGTGCTCTACCAATTGAGCTACATCCCCAAGTTTATTTAGTTTTAATACATAATTAATGTTATTGTTTATATTATTCTGGTCCATCACTTATATATATATGGTAGAAGTTCGATATGATTATATGAAAAGGAGGCCAAGATGGTAATTTGTTGTCGAATTCAGTACTCTACCCACTTATATATATATGGTAGAAGTTCGATATGATTATATGAAAAGGAGGCCAAGATGGTAAGTTGTTGTCGAATTCAGTACTCTACCTTTGTTACAGAATCTTTCTATTTTCAATGGGTGTTGTGCTAAGATTTTTAATAAGTTCCCTAACGCTCATATATAGATAATCCTTTTGGGTTAAAAAACATAGAGTTTGATTGGAGATGCGAGGAATTGAACCCCGGACCTCTAAGAAGCTTATCATAGTGCTCTACCAATTGAGCTACATCCCCAATTTATTTAATTATTATAATTTTCACTATAATTAAATATTTATTTATGCACAAACAGATATCTCAATCAAACGGAAAAAAGAGGTGGATGGAGATGCAAGGAAATGAACCCTAAACGTTTAAAAAGATTATCATGATGCTCTATTGAGCTACATGCCCATTTTTTTATTACAATATTCACTATAATCAGTTTTATAATGTTTTTATATGCAGGGCCAAAACATAAAAAAAACAAAAGATCTCCCAAGTTGTTACTATGTAGAGGTGGCGTCGATCCCGGGCATTTTTGTGCGATCCTGCTGCGGCCCTGCGTGACGTCCGGCCATGCATGCATGCCGCTATATGATCTATCGAGATTGTTAGGCGTCATCCTTTTGGATTACATCTCCATATATAAAGAAGTAATATTTAAATAACAAGTTTTTCTGTATAAAATAAAAAATAATAAAACTGAATGTTATATTCAAGAGAATGCCGAAGCTGAAGCCCTAGCCAAATCGTTGAGAAATTAAGGCAAAATAGAGTTGCAGCTGGGCGATGTTATGGTGGGCTGGATCAGGTAACATAAACTGTAGCCCATCTATGTCCAAGCCCAACACACAAACTGCTTTGTTGATGCGGACGTTTTTTTTCTCTGTCACGTAAATGCTTAGAATCAGTTATTAGGATGCATTCCCCTCAAAAAAAAGTTATTAGGATGCATGGTAGAGATTTTGTGTATATATAGATAATGGAATTTATGTTGTTGTCTGAAAAGAAAAAAGTTTTAACAGGTAGGAGTTGAAGTTTGCAGAGCATAGGTAGTTCTGTTCGAGAGAGAGAGAGAAAGAGAGAGAGACTCATTTGCATCAGTCCAGCACATGCTAAACAGCATGTAGCGGCATGCATCTGAAATGCACTTGTTTTTTTTTTAAAAAAAATCAGAAATGTGGACTAGTGGTATATTACATCAATACTCCAAGTGCCGAACCCCATGTTAGTTTGAGTATGCTATCTATCTACCACTGTGGTCCAAGAGTAAAAGGGCCAAGATTGAATGTCCCAATGATTGGAGAGGACTAGGGGAGCAAGAAGCCAAGAACATGGCAAGAAAGAGCCGGTCAAATGTGTGGTGTTTATGGACAGATGGTCCTTGGCCAACCCCTCTTCCATGTGCAAAGAGCCACTTAGCTTGTGGAGGGGTTTGGTAGTTGGCAATGCATTGTTTAGTCTTAAAGGATCATGTGATCTTATTTCTCATGCTCGTATGCATGACATGGTCATGAAATTCAGTGTTAGGAATTGACATGAACGCAAGTGGATTTTTACAATTTATTTAGGAATCTGAACTGGAACATTGGAAATGTGCTGTGTCCAGGTTTGTCCGGCCGGAGTGACCTGACAGGCACAGGCACAAGCACAGTGCGGCTACGAGAGGAAGAGAAGCAAATCTGTAATATACGATACGCTTGTAAGCTAGTGGCCGTACATGGCTGACAGTGCATATCGATCTGAATCTGAAGCTTGCTGCATTGCATTATTGCCTAGGATTGTTGTAGACTTGTAGTCTCAGCGAAACGACGACAGTATTCTCAACCACCCTAACTACTATGTACTCCATGAAGCTAGCGAGTGCCTCATCTCATCACATGATCACAAGGCCTCAGCTAGCTACTAGCTTTTTTTTGTTGAGATTTGATAGCAGAAGCTCCTCCAGTTTAATTCTGATATACCGCCAGGCATGAATAAATACTATTCAAACATGAGCACCACATGGTCGGCATTTAGGACTCCGTCTGTATTGGTTCAGACTTCAGATGATCATATATATGCAGATGTCTCCTTATTCTTTCCCATTTATTTGTGTGTGAAAGGAAGGACGGCAATATGGTATGCAGATGCATACAATTATCGATCGTTTAAGTGCCTATTTGGATCAGATATGGTCAAATCAAGAAAAGGAGGCGTGTACTTGTCACATCAGAATGAAAGAGAATGAAACAACAATAGTACCACTTTTGCTAGCTTCATGGAAATTCAGTCAATGCAGAACTCAGGGGGTACGTGACATGCATGTTCACACAGCTCAACCATGTCGCTGGTCATATGCCTGATGGCTCGCCCTTTTGTTCCAGTCCACCACTAAAGATATCATATGGAGACGAGGAGCAGCAAGTAAGCCTGCATGTTCTCCGCATGTTCCCCACTAGTGGAACTTCTTCCACTCTCATACAACATCTTAATAACACTACTGACGATCGATCGGGCATCCACACTATATATACAAGCCACAGTTAGTCAGTTACCAACACTTCATTTCCAGCTCGCAAACAGTGTACTCTGCAAACCCCAGAGATCCATCACTGTCCCAGTAATCCCAGAGATAGATCCACTACTACAACTCCCACTTCTAGTCTTCTTTGTGTCTGGAAATCAGAACCAGTCGACTCTGAAGGCTGTATACAGCAGATGAAGGCTCTGCGCGGCAGTGTGGTCATGATCAGTTTCATGCTGATCTTCCTCCATCTTCTGCTCCTAAGCAGTCCTGCAGCTGCAGCAGCAACACTAACCGGGACGACTCTGCAGCCACCTGACGACGGCAGCAACACTGCACAAGGCTGGGCGGCTGCCAGGAGGTTGCTGCTGCGGCAACCGAAGCCGGCCACCACGGGCACCGCAACTCTCTTCCATATCGACGCTGCTGCCCGTCAAGCAGCGACGACATCGCCGGCGGCCAAGCCGAACGTGGAGTTCAACGCCAGCACGAAGTCGGCGCCGGGGAGCAGATTCAACCCCAGGCAGAATTAGCAAGGACGGCAGCAAGGTAGCTAGCACCTAGCCGGAGCACCGAGGCGCCCCCTTTGAAGAAATGGGAGCTCTGCTGATCCTCTCATGTAGTTGTAGCTGCATTTTCTTCTTCTTTTTCTAGTCAGTCATCATTCCTATCTTGTGTAGTAGGAAGCTTAGCATTAAACTGATGATAGGGCTACTACTACGAGCACACCATGTAATTTTTTGTAATTTTTGTGCCGTGTTGTAGTTTGATCATATGATCAATGCCTTCATTAGGGGGCTCTTTTTTTTGTTGTTGTGGGATTCCTTTGCACCAGAAGATGGGATTGACGAAAAAAAAAAAACTGTCAAACACCACTTCCAAGTTCCAACCGGAGACCAATCGTTGCCCTTATCTGAGCATTATACATAGCTTACTGCTGCAACAGGTTGCCTTTGCCTCAACAGACCATACAGGCCGCAACAGCTTTATTCAAATCTGCTGCTGTCAAACTCCAATCACCTAAAACTTGTCCAAAGCGAAGTAAAACCGCAATTTTGCAAAATAAATAAATATAAATAATACAAGGGCGCAAATATTTGCAGTTCTCAGCATCATATCTATGAAGACTATAACCAGTAAGTTATACAGCTGTTTCAGCCCTAAAGCTGTTCTATCAGGGCAACTCTTAAGCAACAAGTCCAGTGTCACTTTCTTTTGCCTCAGTGGAACAATGCAAATGAGAAGGAAAAAAACAAAGTCTAACTACTTCACAGAACAAGAGTTAAACAACAACTCCTACCAAAAGGAATAGTTGTACATCACAAAAGCCACATGCCTATTCTACAATCTTTCTAATTTTCGTGACCATTGGTCCTGCTTTGCTTGCAGGACCAGCCACGGAAAAGCTCGATACTCAGTGATTATTGTTTAATGTACAAAGTTAGCACAAGGTGCTGCCTTTATAGCTCGATGAATGCCATGCCACCATTGAATCACTGTCGTTGGGTAGACGGAGATTGCTGCACCTGCACTGATGGGATGAACCCCATGCCTGCAGATGACTGGAAGAAGCCGGTTGACGTTGGTGATTGCTGTGGCGCCTGAGGAGAATGCTGCTGCTGCTGGGGCTGGCTCTGAGCTGGTGGAAGTGGAGGTGGAGGAGGTGGCCCACTTGGTCCTGGGAAACCTGGTGGCAGAATGTTGGACAATGAATGTGGAGGTGGCATAGAGCCAGTCATCATCCCGAAAGGTCCTCCCATTCCCATCATTCCTCCAGTATTTTGACCGAATTGTTGTTGCAGAAGCGGTGGCAATAGAGGTGGAGGAGGTGGAAATGGACCTGGCGTTGGTGGTTGTGTGCCTCCAAGAGAAGTAGCGACTGCTCTAATCTGCTGTTGCAACTGTGGCACTTGCCCAAAAAATGGAGAACCCATATCACCTGTCTGCATTGTTTTCTCAAGCCTAGGCCTCTTTTCAATCTGGAAGCCTGGTGGTCCTCCAGAGATTTCTCCAGAAGGCGATCCAGCATTTATGGAAGCAGTTTGCTCAGCAACAAGAGATGAGATAATGGAGTTCAGCACAGGTTTTGACAAAGATGCAAGCTTATCTGCCATAGCTGCTGCCGTTCTCTTGGATTCCTCATCCACTGCACTGACTGTAGGGGTATGCGAGGTTTCTGGATTCAGTGATTGTGACTGTGGAGGTGTCGACCTTACTCCTGAACCAACAGATGTTTGCTCCAGTGGAGTAATCATGAGTGGGCTAGAATTAGATTGTGTGCCGCTTGTGGCAAGGGCACCACCCAGTTGTTGTCTAAGTTGAATGGCACGCTCAGCCTCTGCTCGTGCAACCTGTTTTCATAATTAATCAAAGATTAGCAAGGAATCACTATGCTAATGCCATAAAATGGGTAAAGCCTGATTACAGTTGCAGAATAAGTACATATCAAATACAATGATATTTACCAATATTAAAGAAAGTTAATTATGACCTCAGACAAATTCCAGAAAGAAAAGTAATTGAGGCAGTGATAGGCAACAAGACATGCATAACTCCATTACCTCGGGTACAATTCCTTTTCCATTACAAAATAAGACCACGGGCATTTTTGTTATCAGTTCATCCCCAATCAGCCAGACTAGGTGGATGTCAAGACCACGGACCTTTATGGCAGATTGGCAGGTGATGTACAGGGACTATCAAGGTGCTAGGGAAGCAGCCTAGCTGTGTTTTTTTTCCAAAAATATAGCTGGCTTTAGTTGGAACCAGGAAGCAGTCCAAGTGAGCCATGAGATTGTAAGTTTGTAACTAGTGCTGTGGGTGGCCAGGTAGCACTAGGAGTAAGAGACAGAGGAATGCTAGATGGCCCCAACACATGTGCTCACTGCTCACTAGCCCAGGTGCATTCAACAAACAAAGAATTCATGTAGTCTAGATTTTTTTCCCCCTAAACTATAATCTGGATGAGTTTAGCATTGGGAACTGGTTACAGCTAAACTGACGCCAATTTTATCATGTTATGTCCATAACAAAAGAGGAACACTACATCCATCCAACACTAAATAACACATGTAAGATCCACGGTCTGCTGGCAAGGCAAGCCGCTAGGATAATTTACTTTTGTCGCTATGCATTTGCTGCTGCTAATACCTGTACTTAGCCAGCTACAGCCGCTAAACTTGGCTGTTCTAAAATCAGGAACGTGCTATGTCATTGGGTTTGTGATTGAACTGATGAAAATATATGTTATGTGAAACGCCTTGGGATGGTCCTGGAGCCATGTTCCTGTGAACTCATGAACAATGACTGCTGAATAGGTGAACTGATTACTAATTTTTGCCTCTCTTTTTTCCTCAAAACTGCTAAATGGTAGCTGTAGCCATAGCCAGCTATAGCTGCTCCTGGCTGCTGCAAACTTCAACCGCAAAGAGGCTTAGCCGGCAATTTTAATCACTTAAGATCCCATATCCGCTTGGCCATGGACAGATAGGTAAAATTTTGATGGGGATGGATGTTTAGTTGGGTTCCCCCATACCCTACCAAAACACAGAACAACTGAAAGCAAAGAATAGTCCAAGCCCAAATGCATGTGACCATGCCACAAAAGACTGTCTCAAGCATAAGGTGCACCAAGTTATGAATTATGATCACTGACATATACATGCAACAATCAAATATCATTGGATAAAAAAAAACAATCAAATATCAAGCAAACCAAAATTGATCTGCCTTACATCACAAAAGAAAATTCTACAGTACTTAACCATGTTAGGGCTTCCATGTGGATCTGTGCACGCCTGTCTCTATTTCTAGTTACATTTAAAAAAATCTTGAAAAGAAAGGAGAGCTGCGAATAATTATATCAAGAAGATAAGGGCAAGTGCCCTTGCACACACACCCATGAACATGTAATGGAATGCCAAAGATTGATGAAACATTACTACTTATGGCGACATACCATGGGGCATCTCAGGCAGTACCAAGATAAAAGAATAGTGTCTAGAACTCCAGAAGATTAAGAATAGATGGGACAAGATAGCTAAGATTAATAATGAGAATACTTTGAGATCCTACAACATGCTCAGCACTTATGGCCTAATAAACCCCATTTAATTGGCATTAAAAATGTATCATATGGACGAATGACCTAGGATGTGATTTTGCAAGGAAATAACAACAATGAAAAGGACGACAGCATGCAGTGAGATTTAAAGAAAAAATCTTACTTGTAACTGACCGCGAAGAATAATTAACTTCGACTCCTGTTACAAAAATAAGAAAAACATATAGTTCTGAACAGCATGAGGCTTGTAATGGAATGGAACATTGGGAAAATAATGAAAAGCCTCAAGACCTGTTCACTGAGAGCTTCTTTTAATTGATTGATCAGGGTTGTCCTTGCCACATCTACACTTTCAAGTTGTCCAATGCACTGCTTTAGGTTCATTTCCTGTTCTTGGAGGTCGGAAATCAATGTTGATGCTGGCTGATTACCTTATGAAGAAAATACACAGGGTAAAAATAGCATAGTGCATAAGAATGCTGTCAAACTTTCTTCAACAGCAGAAACATCATTAAATAAGTAATGAGCAAGGCAAAATCCTCACCATTGGTGCTACCATCGTCTATATCTTTATTTATCCTCTCCAAAACACCAACAATACTCTTACATTTGTTTAAAGCTGTGTCTTCATCAAAATGTTGATCAAGCACTGATTGGTATGCAGTCACAATCTTTTCAGGCATCCCGCCAACAGTCAGTTTCTACAGTAAAAGCCAACAATAAGAAGGTGCTCTAATATGTACTCCCTCCATCCCAAAAAGAAGGTAGTTATGGGATGCGTGCACGTGTTATTTTCTCAACTTTGACTCAATTTGTAGGAAAAAACTTGCAACATTTATATCTTCAAATAAATTTGTTAAAAAACTAGATTCAAAGATCTTTCTAATGATACTAATGATGTATTATAAATATTAATATTATTTTATATATAATTGGTCAATGTTGTAAAAAGCTGTTTTCTTGGGAAGCGAGAACTACTCTTTTTTTGTTACGGAGTGAGTACTATCTAATTCAATATGTAAGATTCACCAAGCAGAATAAATAACTTACTTTTACTATTGTACCAGAACTTCGTGCAGCTTTAGGATTTGAAGAAGGGTTAGAGCTAGGATTTGAACTATTCCCGTTGTTATCCAATATAGGGGGGTTGTCACCAAGAATTTCATCTTTCAGGCCTTCAACACGGGTCCCAAAAACCTTACGTTCATCCCAAATTCCAATCTGTAGTTCCAAAAGGTAACAAGATAGAATTATTTATTTTGGACTTACAACAAAAGATAAGTAAACGATTAAATTTACCATCAGGTATTTCACAATTAATCTAGCCACACTATGAATAGGAATTTTCCTGTTGATGAATGTCCAAGCAAACTATGAGTCTATGACTAATAAACCATATGCAAATATTTATACACACATAACAGTAGTGGAAGAGTCTGAATCGATGTTTCTGGCAGCTGACTACCAACATACCAATCATACATTATTTGAGAGAAAATGTACTCATTATTTTTCAAACTCAGCACTCCTGGAAATAGAGGAAATAATGTAGAAACTGAAAATGCCATCTTCTATCTTACTAATTGATGCTGCTCTAGTACTATTTTTAGCTCGCATTTTTTGTATGTGCAATTATGTGGAATCCAGATAATGTACCAGGGGAGTATTAAGGACAGTTTGATAACATAAAGCAGCAATACCATATGACTCCAATAGTTTGATATAACAACTAATCAATGATGGTATTGATCCAATGGCACAGTACCATGATTGTACTGACACATTCAGATCCTTCTGTATTCTTGGACAAGGCTCTAGAACAATTCTATAATAAAAGGAGCTGCTGGACTGCATAGAATTAATTACGTAACAGTGTAATAAGATGAAACTTACTAATCTTGCGACCACTTTCTTGCCATCTTCTCCCCCATTTTCATAGACATGTTTCAGTGATCTAGGAAGAACCCTCCAGAACTCATTCACAAAGTCTCCTCCCTTGCGTTTGCTGTTTTGCAGGATATCATTTGATAGATACAGGAATGATACTTTCTTATCCTTCGTTGCACTATGAAACTGCTTTTCCCATGTGTCAACAACTCTTTTGGCCCTCTTGCGGTGAAAAATGCACCATTGGGAAAGTGCTGCACAATAATTAAGGGATACAAAACGAACTAGTAGTGGTGCAATCTCTAGATGCATAATTACATAGGAAATTAAAGACAATTATGATTATATTTTACATCATGAATAGCCAGAAGAAATGAGGAATAAATAATCGGTATGGTCATTTACTGCTTGTGAAAACTGGACCCAACCATATAGCAGCATGACATATTTAAAGCACGCAAGGTATATAAACCACAAATTTAGTCCACAAACATGAAGAGAAAGGAGAACATAGTTTGCAGATTATTATAGATTCCATTTTTTAGAACTACCTACCATGTGGTTCACTAAAAAGTGGTTCACAGTAGCAACCATCTCCTCCCAAGTCAACAGTTATGTTATATTACATCTCTAAAAGCAGAACATTTTTAGGTCAAACAAAGAGCAGCATTTCTCATAAAACATAGGTATAGTGGTGGAGCTCAAATTAGGTGTGCAAGCATGGAAAGATAACAAGGGTGAGATCTGCTGTGTGTCAAAGTAAGTTAATGGAGTGGCCTACACATCCTATGGAATGAAATTCCTCACAAAGAAGCAAGCACGATAATATTTAAAGAATCATATGGTTCTCTTTTTCTATGGTCAATAGAGAATGACATGAAAGCATGCTAATACTGAAGGCTGCACCATAACTTCAGACTCCAAGCATATGCCTTGCATGATTTGTTTAGTCAATGAGGATTATGTGTGTAGGATATATCTTTACTTCTCTGTTTCACTCAAAATGAAGATGTACGGACATAATGTATGAGTTTTGACCATACATTTTTGGTGCAATAATATACTGCCACAATTTTTTGGTGCAATAATAACATAGATCACAATACCATAAAGTTTAAACAGTGTACCAAGAGTAAAAACAGGCTTACTAGTTACTAACGTACTAATACAACTAATTTGACAGTTAGAACAAACTGGCTAATATTTAGCTCCTTACTTAAGTATGTGGCATATAATTGTTTAGGTCACTTATATCTAATAAAGATAAAAGATACTTAAATTCAAGGGCAGTACAAAGCTCCAGAAATCCAGAACTTTTTCCATGACTCGTTTGCATTTACATAAGAAAACTATTTTTTCGCAAATAAACTGCCCAGTAAAGGCATTGAATGAAGAATGTCAGGACAGCACAGTAACAGTTGTCATAGAGATCCAATAAATTCATACACGAGAGGAACTTCTATTCATGTGAACCAGCAAACTAACAAGACAGTAGCCACTGCACAGGACAGAACCCAACGAAATCTCCTGAGCCATCCTACTCATAGACATCGCAATTTGTCAGTTCGGGCTTTGCTTAATCAAAGAACAGACAGCAACACCCAGACTACAAAATTGGCGAGCTTGCAAGAAAGTAACTACGGAAAAAGGATACTCTGAATGCTCGCCGCTGAGTTGTTGAGCTTGTTGAGCTTCTCGACCAATCTCTGCTCGCTGAAGGAGCCGCCGCCACCACCTCCCGCTCCACCAGCGCCGCCGCCGCCGTCCGCCGTTTCCGCGTCCATATCCGCCATCGCGCCCGCTATCACGAAGGCTCAACTACTTCACCTCCCTAGTAGATACGGCAAAACCCTAGACAAATTCGTACTCTTGCCACGCCAATCTTACGCATAAAATTGAAAAAAAAATCCCAGAAAATCAGAAATTTTGGGGTTGTGGTGAGAGATAGGAGCTAAAGTACGGGGAGAGAGATGCGCACCTCGGTAGCGAGTTCCTGAGCTCAAGCTTGCCGCCGCAGACGCGTGACGGGAAGGGGAAGTGGAGGGGGGCTGAGGAGGGGCCAAAACGAGAGAGGGTTTGGTTTTGGTGTGGTGGCTTCCTCGCTTCGACCCTTCCTTTTCCGGTTTTCCCCCTGGCCTGGGTATGTTTTTCACTTCATATTCTTCTATTCTTTTTCTTTTTTTTTTCCTGCCACCTGTTTTTGCTCGTGAAACTGAGATGGAAAGTGTAAAAAAGGCAGAAAAGTTATTATAATAGTTGTGTTAGCACGTCTCTTCTCACGTGAGCCGTCGGGCCGTGTGTAGGTGAGAAAGGCTTGTAGCGCAGAATTGTGTGATGTTGGTTTAAAAGACATCCATGTCTAGAACACGGAATTTGATGGCGTGAGTGTTTTGCTTCAAGACGATTTTGGGACTCAATCTTCCTGTTGTTCATTTTCCTCTTATGATTAGTTCTCACATGTATCATATATCTTTTAAAAACCAAACTAGATGTTAATATTGCTATTGTAATTTCTGGTTGTGAATCGATTGAGTTCATGGCATATGTTAGGCTATTATCGAAGGCGAGTCACATTTCACATACACATAAGCATCGGGCGATAAAAAGTAGCGTGAATCTTACTAAAATCAAAGAGGAATAATGCAAAAACATATGGTTAGTATAGAAGAGCACCAAGTTTACTACTTGGATGATGATGCTAAAGTCCAAGGAGAAAAACGTGTTAATGAGTTGAATTTGGCTCAAACCATAATAAATATAGGACCAATGAGAATATGTATGGTAGACTTTTTTCTGACAAAATACTCCGGTTTTATTTGAATGGTGAAAAACGTAATATGCTGGCTGGGCTACGTAAATATGCATAGATGTTGCAGTGTTGTTAGATTTTGCTCTATGAGACGATAGGCATAGAAAACATAAAGAAGAAAAAGGTAGGTCGCTGAACGGTACTCCCTTAGTTTCAAATTACAATTCGTTTGATTTTTTTACACCATTTTGAACACTTGTCATATGCATTGTAAAATTTCATACCTTTGTTATGGCTTGGCATAAGTACTTGAAGAATAGCTTAAATTTGACGATGTTTTCATAAATATTCTGAATAGAAAAGTAGTTAAACTCGAGGTAAACAAAGTCAAATGAATTATAATTTTGAAAGAACGAGTATGTTAGACCGTTAGTGTAGTAGAGATGTTGTGTAAATACCTATGGTACTTTGTTTTACATGCAAAATGGCTCATTTGTACCAACTGGCTAGAAGTTTTTTTTTTTGTTTGAGGGGAGGATTAATTTGATGCAAAGACCATTTCATTGGATTTGATGTCAATTAGGCCGAATTTAAGATCGACGGGCCAAATTTTTGGCAAAATTACTCTTTTTACAACTTTGTCTTGAATCAAATACTCTTTTATATATAAGACTGATAACTAGTGGTTCTGGACAAATGGCTGAGCCACGAACTACATAAATTTGTATGCACGTTGAAGGTCCGTCAGATTTTGCTCCGTGGCGTGTAGCGTCGGAAGTTTGACGACAGTGTGAGGTGCTGCAGGTTCTGAAGCACGATCGTCGTCAGATAGGGAGAAGATAATGCTCATGGAAACGCCATCCCCTGTATCAGCAGCTTTCAAACGGTAGAGTTGGCGGCCGGCGGCGAAGTCGCCGAGCAGTTGGTACGAGGTGGGCGAGCCGTTCATGGTTAAGCACATGTCGTCGGTGCCTGAAAGAATCATCCATCAGCGGAGCAATCAAATCACTAGTCTAGCATTGGGAAACAGGATATTATTAGTTTATTTATGTGAGAATGAGTGTACATGCGGCGAGCTCCTTTTGGGTGCGGTAGAGGAATTGAAGCACGGAGGAGACGTCGTCCCGGAAGAGGGAGAAGGGATTGTTGTTGTCGTCGTCGAGGTTGAGCTTGCGGAGCTTGCAGAGGCCCTCGCCGAGCTCCATCATCGCGCCGCGGTGGTTCTGCGTGCACAACAGTAGTCCATGCATGATTCAGGAAGAAGGTCAAATTGAGACCGATGAATCAATGAATGAACAGGCATGCAGAAGAAGAAGAAGGACCTACCTGGTTGAAGAGGTGGTGGAATCCGACGGCGCACTGGAGGAGGCCGTGGAGGAGCGTCCGGGCGGGGTCCTCGGCGGCGTACCAGAGCTCCTCCACCACGTCGTGGCAGGCGTGGTACTCGCCGCGGTTGAAGAGCGCCACCGCCGCCTCGAACCCTGCCACCTCGTCATCGTCCTCGTGGCTGGGGCGCTCGCCTCGCGCCGTGAGCAGCCGGCGGCGGCAGCGGATCAGGTCGCCCCCGGCGCGGCCATGGTTACCACCAAGGGGGCAGCTTGTTGGCTGCTGCAGGTATTGCAGCGTGGATACACGTAGACGACATGATGAGCTGGCGGGCAGCTGTGGCGAGGTAGTGGTCGCGGCCAGCATGGCGTGGGTGGCCGCGAGCGCCATGGATGGAATCGTCAGTCAGGCAAAGCAAGAAAGGATGATTCACTCTCCTACTCGCGTGTGTCATCGTGTCGTCGTTTGTGTGGCCATCTTATCATTGGACTCCTCCACCAAGCAAGTCAAACCAACACAAATATCTATACCGCTTAATCCAAAAGCATTTATAGGATGGGCCATAGTTAATCATGGGCCTTTATGGGCATATCCAACTCATAGCACAGAAACGGACCGTGGCAAGCCGGCGGCCTGCGCAAACTTCAGGCCCACGGAAGCCCAACCCATTCTTTCTGGATGGATGGAAGCAACTTTCCCCGCGAAACGCCAAAAAACCCACCAGTGAAAACATTGGTTTCCCTCCATATCCTCTCCCGTCCCCTCCCCTCCCCTCCCTCTCTCTCCCCCGGGCGGAGGGATTCGGTTCCCGAGTCGCCGCCGGAATCGCTCGCCTGCTCGGGTTCCCTTACTCGACCCCGGCCGGATCCCCTCCAAGCGAGAGCGGGAGCCCATGGCGCCGCTGACGTGGCGCCACCACACCCTGCTGCAGGCGCTCCTCACGCGCGGCCCGCTCTCCGAGCGCGAATTCCACGAAGTCTTCGCCGCCGTCTCCGGCAAGAAACCCGGTGCGTCGGCCATCTCCCTTTTGCTCTTCTCCTGTGCTATCCTCTTCTCTTCACGCGTCAATGGTCCGACACAACAAGTGTTCGACGAAATGCACCTTTGCCATGCCGGCTCGCCGGGAGGGCCCCGCCCTTTCCTTTCACCTCCTCCTTCCAGAGTACGCCAACGCTTTGAAAATTCAAACAAAGTAGAATTTTTGTCTCATCCAGAAGTTACTTTCTCAACAAATATGGAACTGTGCAATTTGGAATGTTCACCTGCTGATCACAATCACTGTAAAGTTTTGCTAGAAAAACAACAATAACTTCAAAATCTCGTGATTTAAGTGGCCTTCACACATGGGGTTGGAATCATTTTAAGTTCAACTGATGCCTGGTTGCCTATTTGGGTGAATCATCATATATCTAGTACCAGTTATATATAGGAGAGTAAACTGCCTATGCGTCACAAGCTTCAATTTCATTTTGCCAAATGATTAGCATCCAATCACTTACTTCATATCATTTCGTGCAGCCACTCATCAACAGCTGTTCAATGATACACTTCTCAAGATCAACAAGGACCTTGCATATTTGCAGTTTGAGTTGCGAGCATGCATAAACCAGTATGATGGAATGGTGTACTACGGAATTGTTAATAACATCGCTGATGAAGAATCAAAGCTTGGAACGAAGTATTCTGTGGCCCAGATTGCATTCTACAAGGGACTGGTATGTGATAACTCGTTTTGTATTGTTCAATCTGACATTGCATATGCTTCATTGCCTTTCGCATATTGATGTAACTAATGATTCCTGTGGCAGTTAGAAGCAATTCTTCATGAAACTGGAAATGATGGGAGCATAACCAGCATTGATGCCTTGAATGTGCGGCTAGACAACCAGGTCTGTTGTACAGTAATTCTGGGAACATGATATGTTGGTTTTCATGTATTTATTCACCGCACATTGTCGTGTATCAACATTTATTAAACGGCCATTTGTTTGGTGTAGCTCCTAATAGATACAATTATGAGCAGTTAGGCATATAAGAGTCTCATACATTATTTTGCAGTTACCATGTCATCAATGGTAGCACCTTTCAGCTTTTGTGTGGCATGGCACCGTCGGCTCGGTCATCCCGGCCGCGACGTTTTGGCCCGTCTTAGTCGTAGTACAGGTCTCCCATGTACTAGGGCTCCTGATGAGCATCTTTGTCATGCGTGCCAGTTGGGTCGTCATGTTCGACTTCCTTTTTCTTCTTCTTCGCATGCGAGTCATGCTTTTGATCTTGTTCATTATGACTTATGGACATCTCCTGTACTCAGCATTTCTGGTTATAAATATTACTTGGTGGTGGTGGATGATTTTTCTCGTTACTCGTGGACTTTTCCCTTGCGAGCAAAGTCTGATGCTTTTCCTACCCTTCTCCACTTCTTTGCTTGGGTTTCTACTCAGTTTGGTCGCACTGTGAAGGCTGCTCAGTGTGACAATGGTCGTGAGTTTGATAACCACACCTCTCGTGACTTCTCTCTCTCAGGGGATTCAGCTGCGTCTGTCCTGCCCGTACACCTCTTCCCAGAACGGCAGGGCTGAGCGGATGATTCGCACCACAAATGATGTCATTCGCACCCTTCTCATTCAGGCCTCTCTTCCAGCCCGATTCTGGGCTGAGGCTCTCCATACAGCTACTTATTTGCTCAACCGCCTCCCCTCCACTGCCATTTCTGCCCCCACTCCACACCATGCTCTCTTCGGTACTCCTCCCAGCTACGATCACCTTCGTGTCTTCGGGTGCGTGTGCTACCCTAACACCTCGGCTACTACTCCTCACAAGCTTGCGCCCCGCTCGACTCGTTGTGTGTTTCTCGGTTACTCCCCTGATCACAAGGGGTACCGCTGTTTTGATCTTACCTCCCATCGTATCCTCATCTCCCGGCACGTCGTCTTTGACGAGTCAGATTTTCCTTACTCCACCTCTACCACCCCGTCTCCCGACCCTGAGCTGGAGTCCCTCTTTCCGACTGACCCGGTGGTTCCACCACCAGTTTCTATTTATCCTCCCTCTACAGGTGTTCCTGGTCCGGTGTCACTGCTCCCGGTGGCTCCTACCGGCCCGTGGGTGGCCCTGGAGCCCCCCATCGTGCCACGCGCAGCGCCGGAGCCCCCCGCCGTGCCACGCGCGGCCCCGACGTCCCCTGTCACGCCACGCGCGGCCCCGGAGCCACCCACCGTGCCACGCGCGGCCTCAGAGCTCCCCGCCGCGCCACGCGCGGCCCCGACGCCCCCCGTCGCGCCATGCGCGGCCCCGGAGCCCCCCACCGCGCCATGTGCGGCCCCCGATTGCCCGGTCGTGCCACGCGCGGCCCCGGAGTCCCCGGTCGTACCACACGCGGGCCCGGAATCCCCTGCCGCGACCCGCGCGGCCCTGGAGCATCTACCGGGCCCCCTCGTGCCCCCGGGCTTCCCGGCACGCTCCTGGCAGCCTTTGCACGTCTACCGGCGACGGCCGTGCCGGGGCCGACGACGTCGCTCCCGCCACCGCCCCCTCCCTCGGCGCCGCCAGCCCGCCCTCGGATCAGCTCCCGCGTCGATCCGGGCGTGTACCACCCGCCTGTTGTCCATCGGGATCCTGGCCATACCCATTCCATGGTGACACGGCGGGCGGCGGGCGTCTCGCGACCTGTGGCTCTCTCTGTCGTCGAGAGTGAGCCGGGGGTCTCTCCGGTACCCTCCTCCGTCCGCGAGGCTCTGGCTGGCCCTCACTGGCGTCGCGCGATGGAGGAGGAGTACGCGGCCCTTCTTGCCAACCAGACGTGGGACCTCGTACCGAGTCCGTCTGGTGGCAACGTCGTCACCGGCAAGTGGATCTGGACCCACAAGCGTCGGGCTGACGGGTCTCTGGAGCGCTACAAGGCTCGCTGGGTCCTTCGCGGCTTCACCCAGCGGCCTGGTGTGGACTACGACGAGACCTTCAGTCCAGTGGTGAAGCCGGCCACTGTGCGCACGGTTCTCTCGCTGGCTCTCCAACGCTCGTGGCCGGTTCACCAGGTGGACGTGAAGAACTCCATGTAGTGTTGTATATATCTCACCCTTCTAGGGTTAGAGTGGGGATATAGAAAATAATTCCTCTAACAGGTAGCACCTTTCAGCTTTTGTGTGGCATGGCATGACAGCACAGTTATATATATACTGAGTGATGGACCTAAAATCTTGATTGCTATATAGCATCATGAGATATTGAATCTTCTGTTCGACTGTTCCCAGGTCATAATTGTAGATGGTTCACAGGACAGCCAATCTCGTCTTCCCACTTCCATAAAGAACTTCTCGTTCAGCCAGAAAGAGAAAACTCTAAATGAATTGATACAGGATCGCTGGTTGTCAAGCACCTCCACAGGAAAGATTGGTCTGGGCACCAGATCATTTCTTGATTTGCGAAGCTGGTTCCGGAGTAACGACATCCCATCATGCGAGGTTTGTAATGAAGCTTGTATAAAGGTACTAACATGTGATGATTTATTTCCATGATTTTCAGCTGCCTTGCTCTTGTTTTAAATTTACCGAATAGCCTGTGAAAATTGTGATATATCTTTCAACTGTTTATGTTCTGCAATAGGCATCAGGTTGCCCCAATGAGGGATGCAATGTAAGAATTCATGAATACTGTCGGAGGAAGAAATTTTCGCAGAGAAAGGTAGTGCCCTTATTCTAGTTGACACTGTAACCCTTGGTGATATTAAATACATGAGCCGCTAATTTAACTACATATAATGCAGGCTTCAAGAGCTTGTCCTGGTTGTGGAACCGAATGGCCCCGTCAGGATGGTGAAGTTGATGGAGACGATAATGTGAATGAGCCTGGTGAAGACGAAGCTCCATCAGCTAACCGTTCATCAAAGAAGAGGCGCAAGCGAGTCAAAGCTGAACTGGTGGAAGAAAATAACAATGCAGGCCCATCAACAGCAGTGCTTAGGAGGACCTTGAGAAGCGCTAAAGCCGAAGCAGTCGAGGCAGCTCAAGAGGCATCATCTGCGGGAGCTTCGCAGGCAACCAGGGCTTCAAAAAGAAGGAAGAAGTGATATGCTGGCTGATGAATGATAGGTAGTGAGATTGGCAGGCTCTCTTTTGTCATGTACATATGGTAGATGGTACTGGCGGTAGTAGTAGTTGATGGTCATTTTGAAGCGGCAATGCTGCAGCTTCTAACTTTGGTGGAATATGTAGCCTTTAGATGATCGTGTTACGAACTCCTAGACCTTATTTATTTTGTGACAGTACAATATGTAGTAGATGGTCCTTTTGAAGTGCCCGTGCTGCTGGAATCTGTAGCGTTAATATGCTTTTGTTACAAACTTCTAGGGTTTATTTGTCCTGTTATTTGTGACAGTTAAGCCAACCGCGGTTTAATTGCTTAGCAGTAGAACAACATACTCGTGCATTGATGTTTTCAGTGCTGCATTAGCTGTTTCTCTGTAAAATTCAGAGATATTGGTCAAGGTTTGTAACCGTCTCTGTGCTTCAGATGGACATGCCTCTGATCCCCTGCCTCCCTGTCAGTTGCTTGCTTGACGCACTCTGTTTTGCTAATGCAACTAGCTTGCTGGAAGAAATACAAAGACGATATCGATCGACCTTAAATTATGCTGAGTACTCTTACGTGATTCAGGTATTGTCACCGACATACAGACAGACGAACAGGGATTAGATTGTAAAAAAAAAAACAGATCGCCCAAGTGCATAAAAAAAAAGCGAGAATTGAATGTTGCAAGATCAAGACTGTCTATGAACCAAGTGTAATGTTCAGCACAGGTGGCAGCTGTGTCATGAGGTATACTCACAGAGTAATGACAGGTTGGTGCTAATTTCGTCTGATACGCTGCCGGCTTGACCTGACCGACATGTACGCTGCCGGCCTGACCTGACCTGACACTGGAAATCAAGCAATGGGACAATCCGATGATGCTAAATGACATTACCTGGAAATGCGATACATCCCACCATCAGGGAGACATGGACAAACAGCCGCTCCACCACTATGCCTTTCATGAGCATATACAATTTTTTATACACATGATGCTTTGGAATAAATGAAAAACAGCACCAGACCATCAGTGCATGTATATATAATTATTTTTCTTAAAACAAGATGAAATAGCTAGGCTCCATGATACATACCAATATACCATTGCAATCGCTGGTGCAGTTGTCAAAGGTCGATTATTATTCTGAAAAAAGAGAAGAGAAAATGACTTGGTAGCAAGTCAGTCATGGGCACACGTCAAAGCAAAACAAGACAAGCACCACTCTACAATATTGACTTGGCTACGCACAGCGTGGTTAAACATGGTACATCAATTTTAACTCAACTCAAAAGTTCACCACATGTTACATCAATTTTGACTCAACTCAAAAGTTCACCACTATCACATTCACAGTAGCTCCCCTTAGTCATACATGGCACGCTAATATGATCCGATTATTTACTTTTCTTCTGTACTGTAATTACACACATCTATGTACTGTATAGAATCAATTTCACTATTTAACCTGAGGCAACGGACCGAGAACATTCTGAACTACTGTCGGTAGCCTTCCCTCAAAGTATCTCCAAATATTACACATCCCAAAAACCTTCTCTAGACCTTTTAAAATTTAGTTCAGTAGATCTTGGTCAGAGCAAAGAGATGATGGTGAAGCTGACCAAATTACACAGAGCTAAGGAGTATGTCTGATCCTGTGCCACCTCGTTCGAATCTGATCAATTCTCCTTGTATCATGATCATATATTCTGAACGAAGACACATTGTCTGTTTGTTTGTAAAATTCAGAGAAATCACTCCTGGTCTGCGGGCAACAGCCTGCCTGAGGCTGGCCCATCTGATACACTGCCTCCCTGGAGTTGCTTGCTTGACGCACTCTGCTTGGCTGATGCAACTAGCTAGCTAGATTAGATGTTAAATTATGCTTTCTTACTTCATTCAGGTATTGTGCGAGACAGCCAGGATTAGATCGACAATCCCAATTGAAATACAGCCGTAGTGTAGGACGGTCGCAAAATGGTTGAGCTTAGACCAAATCAGCAGGTGACGTACTTGAAGGTGATGGGTTCATGGAAACACTGCTTTGTTGAATTGTTCATGGCTCCGCTCCCTTCGAAGGAAAGAGAGAGAGAGACGAAAAACAAAAGAATTGTTCATCGGTCGCGCCAGAGTTTGAGCCTCAGGGGGTGTTTAGATTGGGAAAAATTCCCCGAAAAAACACTGTAGACCCAAAAATACACTGTAGATGAACAGTGTTTTGTGAGTGAGAGAGGTGGGATGAATAGGGAAAAGTTGGATGAATAGTGTTTTTTTTAAGGTGGGAGTGGGTGAAACTAAACACACCCTAAGTTACAAGACATACTCTATCGCAGCATAGGACATATAGCACTGCACGAGGGCTAGTGTCAGCTCATCCGTATGTAGTATGAATTTGTGACGCTTTGGAGATATGGTGACAAACGAAAGCAAGACTGGTGCTACATACACTACGTAGGGGAAGACCGACTGTGCTACACTGTACGTCGTACAAGTTACGTACATCAACGTCGACTCAACTCATATTTTCACCGCCATCACATTCACATGAGCCCCATTAGCCACAACACAGTAAAATTATCTGATTATTCACTTTCAATTTTGCTTCTGTACAGTATCGTAATATTGTGTCCACTGTATGATGTCGATCTCATAATTTACATCTGATGCAATGCAACTGGACGAGAACATTCTGTATACTGAATCACATCAACTCCAAGTATTATACACCTGAAAAAAATCCTCTGTTTTTTTTTTCCAAAAAATTACTTCACTGTAATGGTTACCTCCTAGTAGCAGTAATCTCCCTGCTAGCAATGCACCGTTGCTTCTATAGCTAGTAATTAATCACTAGCCGTTGTAATTATCAGGCGGCATAAACCATGTGGACACGGGACACGAGAGCGCCGCCGGCGGCGGCGATCACCACCACCACCAGAGCGGCTTGACCTTCACCTTGCACCCCCTGTTCACCGCCGTCGCGTTCGCGGCGAGCCTATCCACGGCGACGTCGCAGGTGGCCTTGACGTCCACCGTCCACGTCCGGAGCAGCGTCCCGCCAAACCGCAGCCGCACGGGCACCACCGCCTCCACCACCATCGGCACGTCGCCGGCGGCCTGCTCGGCGGCGAGCTGCTTCGTCTGCTCCTCCGTCAGCCTCACGCCGTTGCCCCTCATCGCCACCGCGAACACCGTCACGTTCCTCGCCGCCTGCCGGAACGCCGGCCATGGCCCCGTCGCCAGACGCTCGCCGGCGTAGGAGACCGTCACGCTCCCGCCGCCGCGGTAGTCGATGATGACCCTCCTGTTCCTCCCGTTGTCGGCGCGCACGGCGGCGTCGAGCTCCGGGGAGAGGGAGGAGGACGAGGACGACGAGGAGAGGGTGTCGAGGCCGTGGATGGAGAGGGAGGAGACGGAGAAGGTGGGAGAGCGGGGGCGGAAGATGAGGTAGACGGCGCCGACGAAGGCGGCGGCGAGGAGGATGAGGAGGAGCACGGCGGCGAGGGAGAAGCAGCAGGCGCGGCGGAGGAGGCGGCGCCGGGCGGGGCGGGCGGCGAGCTTCTTGTAGCGGCGCGCGCGGTCGGGGGGTGGCACGCGGAGGACCTGGTCCTTGGGTATCTGCACGATGTAGGTGCCCGGCGGTGGCGAGAGCGGACGCTGGTTGAAGGATGGGTAAGGCTGCTCCTGCTGCAGCGGCGTCGTCTCCGTCGGCGCGGCGGCGGTGGTGTCGGCGTCGCCGGTGGATGGTTGTTGATGATCGGGTCGCCGAGACGGAGGCGCCGGGATGGGGTGGACGCGGTCGGCCATGGAGGGTGATGGGGAAAGCAAGCGGCTCTGGGTTGTTGTGAGCCTCTCGCTGACTGAGCTACTGGAGCGGCAAGGCGACGAAATGGAAATGAAAACAGAGCACGGGAGTGAACGTTGGGTGCAGAGGGGGTCGTTTTATGTATGCGTGAGGGCGACGAATGAAGCCGCGTTGGTCGTTGGAAATCGACGAGTGGAAAGGGAGGGAGGGACAGAGAGCGCGTGCGAACGAAGGAAGACGACGAAGAAATGGAGACAAAGACGGATGGAAGGGACACGAGGGAAACGGTCATCTAACGACCCACGCTCTTAATACCCTCGCTTAATTCCATCGTTGCTACTAAAATACTGGCAAAATAGGCGTATTGGTCCCTTAACTCTACTTCAAGGGTTAGATTAGTCCCTCAACTATCAAAACGGCCAATTTAGTCCATCAATTTTAATTTTTGGATCAAACTTGCCCTTGTAATCATATCAAGCTCCATAATGGCATGATGCTACTGCAAAAAAAATCTATTTTACCGCTGGTTCCTTCCTCTCCTCCTCAGTTTCCACCAGCAAATTTTATTTGCGGCTCTAAAAGGTATCGCGTGGCAACTGGCAAGCTTTACCATAGTCACTACGATGAGACCAGAGTAGCTAAGCTGGCTTGCACGTGTATTTATCATCAAATATGATGAAGAACATACGAGTGGACATTGAGGTGAGTTCTTTAATAAGCTCAATCTCGGCGGCAATTGTTTGTGAAACAGGGCAATTGGTGAGGAAATCGAAGAATGATAGGAATGAGTAAGCAATGTCCTATTAGCCATGGTTAGTTGATCGAGGGCTTTGTTGTTTGCAGGGCCGGTGGGAATTAGAAGGAAAATAAGCTAAGGGTAAAAGGGACCTTTTGTATTAGTATGGTACTAATATGTTGTGCTATATTACTGTTAAGGATTGGTTTGGCTTAGAAATAAAAGTTAGAGGACTAGGTTGACCAATTTAGAAGTTAAGGGACTAACTTGACCCTAAGTGCAAAATAGATGGACCAAACTGGCCATTTTGCCTAAAATACTTATGTTTGGAGTAGTATAATAATGATTCTTGAGGCCAGAGCATACAGGTGCAATGGTATTTTTTTTTCCTTTTTAATGATCTCTTTGTTTATGGAGGATCGGAGCTGTTGGCGTTGGGGTTTGATCATGAGTGATACCGAAGTTTGGAGCTCGAGATGGATGAAAGCGCCAGTATGGAAGTTTGGCCGTCAATGTGCAGCTTTATTTCCCCAAAAATTTGGGAGGCATAATTTATATTCACACCCAACTGCCCTGGAGCCTTCAAGACATCAATATAGTATATGTATATCATATACTAATATTCTACAATCGAGGGATCCAGAGTTGCCGTGTGTAAATTAAAAACAGTAACAACATTAAGCAAGTGATCATGTATATATACAGTTTACTGAAACTTCCATATTGTTGTTCCGATTTGAGTGACCGGAAAAATTACGTTTTCTAACATAGCCTTCTAAAGTAAAAAAAGATCACTATAGCCACTCAGAAAAAGGAAACCATTAAGCCTTTACTTTTCACTAGACATCACACAAACCATGCATATTTATACCTATACGAAAGCTTCAGATTTTGGAGTATTAGCACATATCACATCGAATGGTCGGATCACTATAGACCGGCAGCGGCGAGAGTGCCCGCTGGTTGAAGGAAAGGCCTATTGCAGCGGCGTGGTCTCCGAGGGCGCGGCGGCATCGGCGGTGGTGGCGTCGGCGTCGGCTGGTTGGTGGACGCGGCCCGCCCCTGTTTCCACAAGTTCAATCAACTCTTGTAGCTGCATTATATTGAAATCAATTAGATGTGCTAGTTATCTAAGATAATAAAAATAATAAATTGGTTTCATGTGAGGTGTATTGTGACAAAAAAAACTGCTGCACGTCAAAATAGTTCACCAAGATTAATAAAGTTTACCTCAAATATGGCGTCATAGGGATGGAAAATCTCACAACATTCGGCTTCGATTTTATGAAGAGCATTGCGACAACTGAAGATTGTGTGTAAATTAACAATATTAATCTCGATTTCAATTTAACAATATTACCACGAAATGTATAGATTGATTACTAATAAAAAAGTGATTGTGTGTGTTTCTAAGTAACTGACCCCTTCTTGTCCTTCTTTCTGGCAAACTCAATGAAATTCTCACACTTACTCTTTAGATTCTTAGCCCCGAGTCTGAACATCAGAAGGACAACTATTAAAAGCTAACACCACAGTACAAGGTTGGAGAAAAGGACAACCATTTAAAAAGAACAGGGAAGTACAAGGTGGAAGATTAGTGGTGAGAGATAGAACCTTGTGGCATTCTTTAGTAGTGGTTTAATGGATGCGACCATCTCTTCAAAGTTCTCAGAACTTTTATCCCTGGTAACAAGACAAAGTGATCAGAATATTTAGTTACTATCAAAAAGATGAAGAATTAACTAACACAATTAAAGGCATACATGAGATCCCAGAGAACATTGATTTTTTCATTCCTAATTTTGCGGAGTTCAAGAACTGCTCCTTTGGTAGTAGGACCCCAAACAGTTTGATAAGATGCATAGCCCTAATGACAGAGAAAAAAACAGTAATATTAATTGATTTTCTTCCAGCAAAAAATATTACTTTGGATTAGTTTTACCTGAGTGATAGCAACAGATACAAGACTATCCAATGCCCTCTTCATCACAGTGAGAGCCATTGCTGCCAGCAAAATAGTGAGCATGACAGAAATATATTTTAAAGTTTGCAATTGAAAAGGAAGGCATACCTAGGCTGGATGCGCCTACAAGAGAGTAATCCTCGCTTAACTGCTTGTACATCTTAATCTGATCTTGCAGCTTGTCCGGAGCGCAACCTCGGGCTCTCTGTACCCATTCGTTCCAGTGTTCCATTGCCAAAATACTGATAAGCTCTAAGCACACTTTGTTAGCATCACGTTCCTCAGCGAAAGGGTACATGACCTTCAGGTTTTTTATGGTACGCAGGAGTGGTTGATAGTTATCCTTGTCCATTTGCTCAAAGGTGTTGCTTACTAGCGTGGGATAGAACTGCTGGAGAAAGTTGTGGGCCATCATCCAGTTTCCTGCGCAATGACAAGTTAATACCGACAAACTTGGAAATTGTATTGGTGATCACTGAAATGCAAGACAAGGACCAATTATTACTGACAGAATTCATCAATAGGAAAGTGTGGACTGTCTACCAAACAGTTGACAGATTTGTGACTCAAATGGCACTCCTGGCGTTGGTATTTGAGACTCTGAGAGGAGAATACGAACAGGGAGACACAAAGGAGCAGAAGGACAGCAACAAACACTCTTAATGCAGCAGGTTTTTTTTCATCATCCATCACCACGAGATGAAAATAAAAGAAAAAAAAAACAGAAGAGGCAGCAGAGTGAAAGGGCACCGGCACATGAACTAGAGAGTAAAACAACTGAAACTAGTTCATCACCAACGAGCTAGAGATTCAAACCCATAAACATGTGACCCGATAAACAAAAATATTGATCTTAGAGCAGCATCCGGCAGCTAAAAATTGGCAGATTTCTATCCAAAGGGACACTAGCTAGCTGGCAATAAACAAGATACTTTTTTATCAAAACAACATGTAGCCATGTAGGTAGTATTCCACGCTAACTGTACCACACTAAAAATTTAAAACATACAAAAGTAAAACATACAAGAGTATGAACCTTTATCAATCATATATAACACTGAACAATATCGGAAACACAAGACCACATAGCTTTGAACAAATCGCAAAGTATGAATTTAAGAAGATAAGATGACTGCAAGGCTACTTGTGTAGAAACTGTTGACAAGTAGATAAGGTCATGGGGTTATTGCATCTCGAGACATTTCCAGATTGCAAAATCCTAAAAGGACCGGCCAGATACAAAGCACAAGTACAAAGAAACAAAACTATATGCACGGGTTATTGGGTTAATGGAAATTTTAACTTTCTAGAGGCTAGTTTGAAATATTGCATGCAACAATCCATCAAAGTCAGTAGAAAACACAGGGGCACGGTAAGGAAGGGACATCATGCTAGCATGACAATTGCAAGCAGCTAAGTGTAAATCCTATTACCATTTTCCATAACATACTGTGAAGCATGTACCTATTGAACCTAAACAATTTGAAGACATAACCCATGCATACCCCTATCTCTACACAGACCCAAATCCCAACAGCAAGACAATCAGAGTACACACATTTCACATTATCACTTGTGCAGAATAACATGGTCATAACAACCAGGAAGATCAGGGTAGAATGAACCTCATTGTACATACACGGCTCAGAGATGACATAAGAAGTGAGATAGAACAACATATATACTTTGTATAACAAACAAAGGTGGAGGTAGGCTTACGTACAAAAATGAGGTAAAGAGAAGCATTATAAATATTTTTACTGTTAAAATACAGCTGAAAGCATATAGGACAAGTTTAGATGTCAAAATCACCATTGCTGAGTAGGATGAACATGCCAAAGCGAAAAAAACATCAAAGGCTTTGGAGACAAACACGGGATTAGTTGAAGAGAAACGAGATTTGATTGTAGGATCCTACATGACAAAATCATTACCACAAGACAATACTAGGGGCAGACACAGGGCAAATATTTAACTAGAATTGCACAGGACAAAATCATTACCACAAGCTTGGAGGTAAGCAGGTCGGGGTCACGATGAAGCACTTAAGCTCCGGGTGGGCGTCCATCCTCGCCTGGATGGAGGCGGCATCTTCCGGGGGAAGATATGGAAGGAGGTAGCGCCGAGAAGACCGCCGTCGGAATGTTGTAGCGCGTAGCCAGCCGTTCCTCGATATGCTTGCGATCATCCTGCTCGACCTCGGCCTCGCGCTCCTCCCCATCGATGGACGGCTTGGGCTCGTCAGCGCCGCCATTGATCGGCACCGGCGGCGGCGGAAGCTCCTCCTTGACCCGCCGTATCAGCTCCTCCGCTTCCTTGACCTTCCGCTCCCCGTCGCCGGCCATGTTTGGATTTCAAATCTAGGGAGCCCTGAGGCGGCCTGTGGGCTTGCTTTCGGGTGTGCTCTGGACGGCGACTACCGCTGCTGCTACAACAGTTGTAGGCCTACCGGAGGGGATCGATCGATTGGGACGGGACGGTCCATCTGTAGGTAAATAAAATTGTACCAAATGGATACGCCTACAAGTGGTGCTCTATGACTACGAGGCCAAGGTCCCACCAGAAACACTACGTGCTCGCTCTTCCGAAATTTTAACCACCGGAGCGTTAACTTTAATCACCTTCCAAGGACAATAGTTATCCGATTATCCATGCTTTTCCGAAATGCATGATGAGATTTACTCCTCCTCAGTATACTGAGATCTTGCAATTCTTAAATCCCTCAAAAAGCTAAAACTTATTCTTAAGGCCACTCTTTCTTCTCCAACCCCAAAGAGATTCCGGTGACGACGGCGAGAGGGTGTAATACCCTAAAATTTATTTTAAGAGAAAGAAATACAAAAATGAATTAGAAATTCTATGAAAATTTCTAAAGCTTATTTCGAAATCAAACTTAATTTATAGAAATATTAATTTGATTAGTCATCTAAATTATTTTTTTAAAAAAGAAATAAAATTAAATACATATTTTGGCTGAATGCATTCATGCGGGTGCATTTCAATTTTGAGTGTTGAATTCAAGTTCGCTTTGGATTCAAATTTGTTCGTATGAACTTGAAAACCTTTGAAACCTCTAAATATATCTACCTTTCTCCTCTCTCTTTCTTTTGGGCCCAAACTGTTTTTCCCCCTTCCTCTCTCTCTCTCTCTCTCTTCGAATCAACCCAGTGAAAAAATCTAGGCCCAAAATTTAGTTTTGGTAATTAATGACAACACTTTGTGCACTAACAATATCTTTGAGTATATGAGTTAAGGTTAGTCACAAAGGTGAGCTATGCAAACCAGGAAGATGGTGTTGATAGAACTCTTGAGATGAACGGAAATGAAGAAAACCTTTGACAAACAAGGTGACATGGAGTTGGAATACTCAAGGCAAAGTTCTACCTTGATGTGGTGGTCCATGTTCCTGTAGCTACTGCTAGTAGCATTGATGCTCCAATTGTCACAGCTAGTGTTAATCAAGAGCGTCTTAAGCTAGATGTTACTGAATCCATCACACACAAGAACTCTAAAGAAATACTAGAGCGTAAGGCTGTTTTGTTTCCCGGAGACAAAGATTAGAGCGTAAGGCTGTTTTGTTTCGCGGAGACAAAGATGATATGGTTATCGGCCCTCCAACGATTGCATTATGATCCGTCAAATATTTTCTGCAAGTCAATTATGTGTCCTATTGATCACCCGAAGAAAGAGGAAGGTCCAAATTTCAAGTCAAAGCCGATGACGGTTTTGTTTCAGGGAATGGAGAATGATGAGCACATAGATCATCAAATTAATTCTACCATGCTTATTGAAAAAGGTTGCAAAGCAACACATAAGTATTCTATTCAGTTTCGCTCATTTTCGGTTGCTGCAAACGAAAGCATTATGAAGGAAGGGATAATTCTACGTGCTACTGGTAATTTTCTGTACTGTCACAACAAAATATTCAGAGGTGAGAAAATAGAAGCGAAGAAAGGGTATGCAAACATGCATAATCCTGCGCCAATGGAGATAATTAAGATTCCTAGCTAATTCTATCTATGTCAGCATGTGAGGTTGCAATCATTATTTAATGCGTGGAGGAGGAGCATAACGACATTTTGGACAACATTTAGCATACCAATGAGTCATTAGTTGGGGTAGAGTTTTTCCTATTTGCCAGTATTAGATAGGGTGACAGGTATGTAGACAACGCGAACCCTCCACAGGGGAACTGGTTGGCGCGCCGAGTCGTGGGATGCGTACGTCTGTTTGTCCTATGTTCGATTCCTCACAGTTGCAAATGTTTTGCATGCGTCTGCATGGCGCTGTGCGCGCGATCGGTTTTTGGACATGGCGCGTTGGTGGCGCTCCGTTCGCTTGGACGGCTGGTGTGTCTATTTAAGCACTTGTCCGTTTAATAGTTAGCAGCTCGCTTGTAAGATTTTTCGTTCACTAGTCTGCTCACTCGTTGCCACCAACCATGGCAGAATTTTTCGCAGGCTTCAAAAATTGTAATGCTTTCTCTAGTTAGGCTATGTTCAGATTTCCAACTATTCATTATTTATTCTAACTTTTCATTATTTATTTCAACTTTTCACTATTCCTCTCTCACAAAACACGTTTTCCAGCAAATGCTACATTGTTTTTCTTATGTTACAGTGTTTTTTCCTACAATCTAAGCACACCCTGTTCCTTCAACGATAGGCTTTGATTTGACAGGATTTGACCTCCTTTACTTCTTTTCGTTTCATGACAGGCTTTGACTTGAACTTGCCACCACCATGAGCTTCCCGTGCAAGATGAAGCCATGCAACTATGCAAGACGACATGCAAGACGAAGACATGCAAGATGAAGACCTGCAAGATGAAGACATCAACGGTGATTTAGATTTAAACCTGCCACTAGACGAATATGGTGCAGTTGACTACGATTTTGTAGACAACCTAGCTGGTAAGATTAAGCTCACTGTTCTTTTTTTTTTTGTTTTGTTTTTCGATGAAACTAGCTAGCATTTGAATGCCCTTGTTTTTCTTCATTTTGCTATAACATGTCATGGCTCCCGTTGAAGTAAACCATCGAAGGAAAGACATGAAAGAAGAAGTGAGAAAACAAGTTTACCAAGCTTTGTTGAGTGCAAGCAAGAACGTGAAACTAGGCAAGAAAGATACAAGAGTTGTTGCAGATCAGTTTGGTCTACACATTCGTGCAGTGAACGCGCTTGTGGAAGCGAGGTAAAATACAACTTGCAAATTTTATTCCGGTTGACCTTTGTAGTCGAAATAAAGGTAGAGTTGGACGTAAGGCAAACCATGTTGATTTGGAACTACTGTGTAGCATTCCTCTCAAGGAAAGAATGACCATAGAAGATGTGTGTACCAAACTTAAGATGAGCAAATGGAAGATACAAAGGTTTTTGAAAAAAAAGTTTTCTTATGCGCCACTCTAGTTGCATCAAACCATATCTCACTAAAGCTAATAAGAAGTCTAGGTTAAAGTAGTGTGTTGATATGATTGAGTGGGGTTCGCTAGGTGATCCAAGGTTCAAGGATTTATTTGACTTTGTGTTTATTGATGAAAAACGGTTTTACCTATCTCAAAAATCCGAAAAGTATTATTTGTTGCCCAAAGAAAATGATCCCATCGGACATGCAAGAACAAGAATTACATCCTAGGCTCATGTTCTTGTGTGTTTGTGCTCGGCCAAGGTTTAGGGATGGGGAGTGCATTTTTTATGGGAGAATTGGATGTTTTCCACTAGTCACGTACGAACCGGCTATAAAAGGTAATGAGAAAACCGGCCGTGTTCGTGAAGACTTGGTTATGAAGCCTATAACTTCGATCACAAGAGATGTGATTAGAGATTTGATGATCAACAAAGTGTTGCTTGCCATTCGAGCTAAATGGCCAAGAGAAGACGTGGGCAAACCAATCTTTCTTCAACAAGATAATGCACCTTCCCATTTAAAATTAGATGATCTGTTGTTTTGTGAGGCTGCTAAGCAAGATGGGTTTGATATTTGTCTAATTTGTCAACCACCCAATTGTTTTGTAGGCATTCTTAGAGTATTCAGCAAAAAAGGCTAATCGAATGTTTGTAACACTTCAAAGTGTTCTGATGGAAACTATGAAGGTGAAAGGAGACAACTTCAAGATTCCTCACATGAACAAGATGGCTGTGGCGCTTCTTAGAGACACACTTTTGGTGCTACACTAGCAGAAAAAAGACCCCAGTACCCATCGGTGCCGGTTATGCAACCGGTACTAGCAATCCGGTACTAATGGGCACGCCCATCGGTACCGGTTGTAACAACTGGTACAGATCGGCGCCTATCGGTACCGGTTGTTACAACCGGTACCGATGGGTGCCCATTTGTACCGGTTGGTAATACCAACCGGTACCAAATGATTTTGAGCCTAAAAAAGTTGAATTTTTTTTTTGAACTCGCTAGGGGCCCCGCACACGCGCAACGTGAATGCGCGTGCCCATTCACAAATCACACGAATTTTTCACGCGTAAATGCGCGTGCGCGGTCCATGGACTCGAACTCGCGACTTCCCCTCGCGCGATTCCTCCTTAACCACCCCACCTATAGAGCACTTGTGTTTGAGAGAAGGATGCTATCTTTTTAAAGTAACCCTGGGTGATGCATTCAGTACCGGTTGGTAACACCAACCGGTACAGAATGGTGGCATTCAGTACCGGTTGATGTTTACCAACCGGTATTGAATGCCACCATTCTGTACCGGGCCGTGTTACGAGCCGGTACTAAATGATCCTCGGGGGTTACTGTGCTTACCAACCGGTACTAAATGGGCCTCAGTACCGGTTGGTAAGCAACCGGTACTGATTGGAAGGGGACGAAATGGTCGTTTTTCCTCTAGTGCTAGTTAGGTGGAGGTTTTGGACTAATTCATATACTAACCCACAACTTGCCACGTGAAATAACTCCATATTCGCATATACACATATTTTTGGAGGATGTTGGTTTATGCAAGTTTTTGAGCTATAAATGAGTACTTTTGGACAAAGACCAAGATCGTGACCGACCACCAAGGATATTCACGGGCAAAGGCTTGAAGACACACTCGCATGACATCGGGGTCAGTGGAAATCCAGCAAACATACCAAAGATCCAATCATATCCCGAAGCAAATGACGTCAAAAGGCCCACATATTTGAAGGACATAAACTTCAAGAAGGACAAGGAATCTACACGCGAAAGAGTAGGCCGAGATGGGCCAAAAAGAGAGTAGATCGGCCGGCCTACTAGGCCCCTAGCCGGTCGGCCTAGGCCGTTTTTGCGCCGCCTCGACTTCCTTCGAGCTAGGGTTTCCTCGGACTATAAGTAGCTTATGTTTTATTCAAACCCGACGCGAATTCTGACCAAAGAGCTACCGAATCGAGGGACACACACCGAGGAAGCCGACGGCCACCGTCCTCGACATTGCCTAGGAGATGGCTTAGGCTAGACCCTAGCCGCCATGGTTGGCCATGTGTGGTGATGCTATGGTGGGATTCCGGAGCCGTGCCTAGATGTATCAAGGCACATGTACATCGAATGGTGAATCAATCTAATCTTATCTTGTTGTTTTGATCTTCTAAGATGCATGCTTTATCTCATATGTCTAGCTATCTTTTGATTAGATGTAATCGTTGTGATTAGCCTATAAGTTTAGCTAGCATATGCTCTTAGTGAGATTAGATGTAATAGTGGTGATTAGTCTAAGCCTTGCGGATGCATCTTAGTGGTGCGTGGGAAGCCGGTCACTGGGATCCCTCGTGTAGTGATAGTATGCGAGAGGAGTAGGGCCGGTGGAACGTGTATTGTGGAACCATGTCCCCTTGTAGGTTCTCTTTGCTTGATGACTGACTACCCCTAGTGCTGTGCGATGAGTGTGGGAGGGAAAGGCATCGGTTTACGGAACTTTGTGGGATTATGTCCACTTATCAGAGTACGAGATAGATTAGGTTATCACTGAGGCCAGAGTTGCAATGAAGGAGACGGTGGGCTCGTGCTACCGAAGGTCGTATTATCTCGAGGAGGTCGGTTGTGTTCATTCATCTCATACATCGTGTTCACATCCACCGCCTCACGCATATACATGCTCAACCATATATGCAATACATGCTTCATGATATGATTAGATCCGTTAAGATAGGTAGAAAACCCTAGTAGTTCATTGTCGATCCACGGATTGATAAACCTTGGGGGAGTACTCTAAGGGAAGAGCTACAACCGACCCGTGCGCTTGCGGTACATAATTAACGCGGCTAAGCGTCGTCAGCAATGGCAGCGAGCGCATATGAAGGTGCATGGCGGCAAGGAATCCAGCTCCACCAAGGAATCCGGCGCGACCAGGGACTCCAACGCCGCCAGGGACTCCGCTGCCATGGACTCCGACGCCGCCGTGGACTCCGATGCCGCCAAGGACTCCGCGACCGCATCCATGGCGCGAATTGTGGTGAAAGTGTACAACCTCTGCTGAGTGTATTATAACAGCTGAGCTCGCGGTCATGAGTGGTCTGGATTCTCACATGATAATTGAACTTGAAGGTGAGAATAAATTGTGGTTCTTGGTTATGGGATGATGTGAGATGATGAATATCTCTTTATATGCTTAACTGGGTTAGTATAATCTTGTACCTTAATAATCAGGTGCTGCTTAATAAAGTTTGACCAAATAAAATGATGACCGCTCTTAACCAAGTCTTTTCTTAAAAACTTGCATTTCCCCCTCACTTGCTGAGTATCAACTATAAGTCTACTCACCCTTGCTAAACGTTGCATCAGAAGGAGAAGAAGGCGTGAAACACCTCAGTGATGAAGATTGCTAGGTGTATGTGCCCCCCCGGTCAACGGCCTATGGTGAAGAGTTGAAGATTTTGCTGCTATAAAGTGGTTATAATTGTTTTATTTTGTTCTTTACGTTGTAACCTTGTGTTTTTATGTTCACGAAGTCTATCATATATGTGGAACTTGACCCTGACGAGTTTATCATATGTGTGGAACTTGACCCTGACGCCCACATGAGATAGATTCGGTTTTCCTTTCTAAAACCGGGCGTGACAGAGGGGCAACAAACGAACGGTGCGAGTGGGTTAGGTCCACGAAAGGGGTGGTGGAGCAGGGAGGGGTAGGAGGCGACTGGCGCAGGCAAGCTTGGTCCACCAAAGGGGTGGAGGGGTGGGCAGCAACAAGCCAACAAGTGGGAGGCAGCGGGATGAGGAAGAAGACGGGCTGAGAAGGCAAAATAGGCAAATTCGTCCCTGAACTCTTGGCAAAGTGTCAAGTTCGTCCCTATACTTTTGATTTGGCCAATTTAGTCCCCGAACTCTTGTTTTGTGGTGCAGTTATATCATCCATCCCATTTTTACATTAACACCGTTAGTTTACCTCTAACAGACCTGCTAAAATTACCCATTTGCCTCTCCTTCACGTTAACATCCAGTCTCTTTTTTAACGGTTAGTTTACCTCTAACAGGCCGTTACATTCATGGTGTGGACAAAAAAAAAACATAATGTGAAGAAATATAGCTATGAGAAAAAATACCATGTGAAAAAAGAGATTGATTGTTAAAATGAAGGGGCAAATGGGTAATTTCAACAGGTCTGTTAGAGGTGAACTAAGGGTGTTAATATAAAAATGGGATGGATAATGTAACTGCACCAAAAAACAAGAGTTCGGGGACTAAATTGACCAAATCAAAAGTATATAGCCGAACTTGACCCTTTTGCTAAGAGTCCAGAGATGAATTCCAAGACCGGAGGAGAGGGGAGGAAGAAGATAACGGAGAGAGGGGAAATTATGCTGTTGGTGTTGGATTTAGATCCAATAGCTGTCGACGCTTTCCCTTTTGCCAAGAGTCCAGAGATGAATTCCAAGACCGGAGGAGAGGGGAGGAAGAAGATAACGGAGAGAGGGGAAATTATGCTGTTGGTGTTGGATTTAGATCCAATAGCTGTCGACGCTTATAGAAAAACAAAATCTCAGTCAACTTATAAACAAATAGACCAATCTATATCTATTTATAAAGCAGGTAAGGTTTCTGACTTTTTTTTTCGTACGTCCTGATAGGTGGACCCCACATGTCAGCGCCCATATCACGTGTGTCCTGTTTCAGGGGCCCAAAAGAAGTGCACTCCGAGGGCCTGCATGTACGAGCCGCCTCAGTTAATCAACTTCACTCTCCTCATCAACTTCACTCTCCTCCGCTTATAAGCTGGAGCATAGCTCATTGCGCAAGTGAGGTGGGACTAAAATGAAGTCAGCAGTCCTACCGCGGAAGCTCCGCGTTTTGCCCCATCTCACGGGCCGCTTCTTCTATCACGAGGCCCAAGGTCCAGAGCACAAAGAGACACGTAGAAAAACAATGAGAAGGAAAAATAGCCACGCAGGGGCTTCAATCCAATGCCAGTTGCTTAAACGCAAGGCATCTGACCTCCAGAGTCCAGACCATAGCTCCCTTTTGTAATTTTGCCATGGAATTACCTTATTAGATCTTTAAACCGCCTGGTAACAATGCTTCCCATGGATATGGTCATCAGCTGCTGATCATGCAAAACTTTGCAAAAAAAAAAAGGCCTTGGGTAGGCCACACAAATTGCAAAAAAGCTGTTGCGTTGATTCCTGTACACTCGTGAGAGCTTTTTTTTTTTCCAAATTTTGCAAAGGAGTGTTTAGTTACATTTTGTAAAAAAAAATGCATTGGGTAGGCCACACAAATTGCAAAAAAGCTGTTGCGTTGATTCCTGTACACTCGTGAGAGCTTAGGAGTGTTTAGTTCCATTTGTAAAAAGGGACATAAAACTAGGAAACCTTTTTCGCAAAACTTTGCGAACTAAACAGGGCTTAAATTAAGCGACACTAAAGAGATGTTCTAACCGCATCATGGACTTGTTAGAGTAAGTTTGAACTAATTAAAAAGAACAATTACATGAAAAAATCAATTTAAATTAATGTATTCTTAATTGCCCAAATATCAAAATAAAAGATAAAAAGACATAGAGATTTGCCAAAGCCTGTAGCAACGCACGGGCATGTTTCCTAGTTATCATAATGTCAACAAAACATTTGTTAAACCATAAACTAGCTACTACTCCTATGGTACCGTATTGTCTGATGAAAAATGTTGTTACAAAATTGTGAGTACACCGTCCCTAGCCAATTGGCCAAGTTTCTCCTTGGCTCTCTTGCGCCAATGCACAAACACTGTTGGTAAGATAGATCCCTTATACATTCCACCTGGCTTTAGAATTAGATGCTCCAAGGTTACTGCATTTTTAAGGATGTATTTTGCTAGCTCCAGCTGGCCATTGTTACCACAAAAACCCTTTATGCAAACTGTCTTGAGACGAAAGTGAGGGAGATCCATAACATCTTGCACATCTATAGGACAAAACAGTGGATATAGACCAAACATCTGCAATAATATTCCCCATTTTTATAAATAAAAAAAATCCAATTATACATCAAACAATAAAAAGGAAAAGAACATCATGCGCACAACTTGTTAAAGTAAGTGAGGCAGGTTCAACTCTGGAACTATATATGTTCAGGCAGATGCTTGTTTGTATGCATACACCAAGTATCAAGTCAAAATAACCTGTCAAACATATCTTCACCTAGTATATAATAGTCATAACCTGTTGACTACATCATATCCTGAACATGATTCTCATCAGGGTCAACACCGTAATTGACCTAGAAAAAAGCTTCTAATATGGGGTGTCCATAAAGTTAGAAAAATATTACAGTTGAATAGCTCTTCTCATGGAGAAACTGTGCAGCTGTGGATCTCTGAACAGTACCACTTGTCAATATAATCAATGTAATTATAGTTGGAATATGTTTTCCAAAAGGAGCAAGATTGCCAGCTAAGATTACTCCACTTGTTAAAGCATACAAATTCGTTAGATGTGTACCGGTCTATCATACAATTAGTTTAGTTGATAAGAGAGGAGTTGGAATTTCTTCGACAGATCAGTCTATTTGGGTTTCCAGAATAGTGAATCATTAATAAGTAGGCAAAGCAAAGCAAAACAAAACAAAAGGCAGAGGCGGATAAAACTACTTAATAGGAATGAAACACAAACAAAAGGAAGGAAAGCATCCACAATAGTTACTTACTTCTAAATGAAGATTCTCTAAAAGAGGTGCTGCTTCCAAAAGATACGCCAACTGAAAAACTGATTTTGTGTCACCCCTGCAGGTTGCTTCCATTGTTAGATGCGTCAACCTAATAAACTTGAGAGGAGACTGTGTAAATCCAGACATCTGAAAAGATGGATGAGTTGAGGTGAGGAAAAAAGATATGCAATTGGAAAACAAAATAGTGTACAAGGCTCATAGAGTAAAATAATACTACACCTGAGTCATGATTGAAAGTTCCACACACATAGTCTCAACATGAGGTAATATACTTGGGATTCTAGTTAGCAAATATTTGAGAGTTTTGTTAGGATCAAGTTTGACAGTTGCTGTCTTCAGCTTCAAGCATTCATTAAAATTCATCAAAGCTGGGGCACCTCTGTACTCAAATGTCGTGAGATTAGGGGCATGAAACTCAATGGTACAGAAAGCACAATCCTGAAGACATAAATATTGCAGCCGGCATAATGGTTCTGGAACACACAGAGACGACAGCTCGAAGCACCTCCGGATGCGTAACCACTCAAGTACACAGCATTTTGATAGTAAGGGTCGTAAATCTTGCAATGCAACCACATAGTAAAGATCAAGCACTTTCAGGTTTGCGAAACCACAAAAATCAGGAGGTGGACCCAAAGTGACACTTTCAAGCTGAAGAACCTGAAGGTAAGATCCATTTTGGACATTGAAAAGTTGAAAAGGAAAGTCATAATTGTCATCATCAAACAGACTCCTGTTAGGATAGAGGTTGAGAATGACAGCCCTTGCCTTTGACGCAACAGCAAATGAAACCCATCTGTTGATATGATTAGCATACCTCATCGACAAACCAAACTCAACAGCAAACGTGTTCACATGTGTGCCACAATGGTTTTTCAGAATGGCATCAACTCTCTCAATGAACCTATTAATGGTCGTAGTCAGCATTCTTTTGTTTGGATCAGAGCACATTTCTCTCTCAGCATGTCTTCCAAGCACTGTTTCAATACCCAAGTACAGATTAGGATGGACGACACAAGCTTGTCTCCACACGCTCGACAGCACGCTCATCTGACCAGCTTTAAACGTTAATTTTGATGTTATCCTCAGTGCCACATCCTGAATGTGCAGTTTGAACAAGAATTAAAATTTAGTCTGTTAGAAGATGAGAAATATTTATTTATGCCAAGATATGGCATACCTCAGGAAGACTCTGCACATTAATCTTACGTGGAACTGTGCTCTGAAAGCCAAGTTGCCGCTGTCTTATGCTCCGAGAATTAGATTGTGTTCTTCTTCTCTTAGTAATATATTTTGCATTTGACGGGCCCTTCGTTTCGCTTATTGGAAAGTTGCTGTGCTCCAATTGTGACATCTTGGCTGAGGTGTTGTTGCCCCTGAAACAGTAACAATAAATTATAAAAAATAGCTAGTATGTGAAATGTGTTTTGGTCTCTAATGATTCAGTTGAATAAAACATGGTGGACACCAAAATAGCCATGAGATATGACATGTCTGTACACAACTTTAAAACGATTTCTTCATCAGCAAGTAGTTTTCAGAGAGTGTAAGAAGAAAACGAAAGATTAGGCTGGAAATTGCGTCTTGTATGTTATGTTCCACAAACTGTCTCAGGTAGTATGAGGGTACCTTAACTTCTCGTGCTGTCATGCAGCTCTAAATAATAGCGCAGCATCAAACTTGGGCACTTGCCAGCAGAAGAAGCATGGTTTTGCCTAAAGCTGTTAATGGTCCGACAATCCAACATCCTGACCAAACCCGCACCACTTCATTCTGACGAAGCAACTCCTATGCAGACTAGACCAACCGAAACCTCTTGCTCTCAGAACCAGGCTAAACCAAACCACATCAAACAAAAAGCTTTGAAACCGGCTCCAAAACTAATTCCTCGTCACGCTTTGAAAACACCTGCACAATGAACGCGCCGCTGCGCCCTTGTGCAGTTGTAATAGTGAACTAGTGAGTACCACTGTTCAACCATGTATCATTGCTAATTTAATCTGTACAGGTCCATGTCTACCGACCACCCTTAATAAGAAATTCAGCACGTAGATTTTCTATAAATCACAAAATGACCTGTCTAAGTTAAATTAACTAAAAGTATAGAAAATTAAGCATGCTAATATAATTACAAAGTCCCTACAAGAACATAAAGTGATGAAATATTAGTATATTACACAGGAAATTCATTTTCTTCTAAAAGAAGAGGAAAATAACAACATTTTAATATAATTACAAAATCTGTACAAAACATAGAGTATTACCCAGGAAATTCAGTTTTCTAAACGAAGAGGAAAATAACAACAATCTCATGTTTGTAATCCAGTTCTCATCTGAAGAAAAAAGGCACAAAACATTGAGCATCGGAGCATCTATCAATTTGACAACTTATTGTCCACAACAATATGGATATCAACAGAATTTCCTCATACTACTACACTTCATCAGTATAGGTTTGGATTAATGAGTCAAAGTACATAGTACAGTGCAGCTTAGTGATCTCATTTTCTTTTCTTAAAGCATGCTAATTCCTTAGAAAGCACACAGGATAAAGCATCATCAACTAGGCAAGATTTACTACTAACAAGATGTGGACATATTAGACTAATCTAAACAATACATCAAAGATATGCCATGCTTATTATAAATTAGTAAAACAGATTGCTATCTCTGTGCAAGTTACATTCAGATCAAACCTAACCCAAACAATCTGCGGCCACCTGTAACCTGTTGGTTGGTCCAGTAAGCCACTGAACACACAACGAAGAAAGAGAAGGATTAGTTTTCCACTTTTCCAGTAAATCCTATATTTTCTTTAGTGCATCTAGTACTTAAAGAGAGGATTGGCCAGGTTAATCTCATTCACAAACAGTACTACCTTTCCACAAGTTGGAAAAAATATACTAGGATGGATGACTAGTTCATGTCAAACAATAGAGGGATATTGGAACCTCTGGGCATTTGATGGTTTTTATTTATTTTTATAAAAGAAGTAGTTCATGGATTATGTTCCCAACTGAGGATGTATACCTAAATCTAAATAGCACGTGAAACGACGATGACTGCAACACGAATGAGTACTCCAAGGAGTTGGGTAGGGGATTAGTTAGCCGAGGGGCCTCTAACCACAGTGGATCGGGGAGGGACCTGGAATAACCGTGGGTGCTTTACCTAGATCTTGATGGTGGTGTGAGGCGCGGAGAGCTTGCCGGCGGGGTAGAAGACGAGGAGCGCGACCTCAGCACTGCAGAAGAGAGCTCCACTCCTTCCCACCCACGATGAGTTTGTTGTTCTTGGTGGGGGACGCCGGCAGCAATGTGGTGGCGGCGCAACCAAAGCGTGCGTCTTGGGGTGTGGGTGGGTAGGGAGGGAAGAGCGGGCCGCGCAAGTGAAGACGACGACGATTGTATACTTGGGCTGCAGTTTGCCTGGCCCAACATATAGCTGGTAGCCCAATGGGCCCAAAGCTCATCTCTTCTTCTGTGGCATGCCGCGTGTAAATTAATCAGGGAAATTTTCCTCATCAAAAACTAAAATTCAGGAAAAGTCGGATCATTATCGAGTTGCCTAGGCCAGCCCACCCACAAGACTTAATAGTTCCATACTACTAATAGGCTAGTGGCATTTTCTTCTCATAGCTTGGTATTATGTTTAGATATATTATCACTTGTATCACACGCTAATTAATTTACATTTCAAATTAGCAAGTTAGAAATATATGAAACAAAGAAAAGGCTTTCCATTACAAAATCTCGCACTCGACGGATAACTAGTTATCCATGCGACTCCGAATGTCACCATATTTTAGAGAAAAAAAAAACAAAGCAGCATGAGCATGGACATGTTGATCTTGATCAATTGCTCTTCGAAGGCCAATAGGAATTTTTTAGTCAACCCCTGATGTCTTAGATCATTGACTTTTCAAACCTTTGCAGACATAGCTGATAGCTGCACCCTATGATCAAATACTAATCCCACGTTTCTTCAGCTGGCTGCTCTTTCAAGTGATTCTGTAACTTCAATCCCTTTGGGGGTGCTGTCGGATCTGGATCTGTCATTGCTATCCAGAGCATTGTTTTCCATGACATGCAATCTTGAGTTAAGCTCCGCAGAATCCAAGATAACTTCACCATCTCTAGGAATCTCTATCTTATTTATCATCATTGGTGCATAAGTGCACAAAAGCAGAACTGATACTTTCTCTAGAACTTGCATCAGGAACCAGCACACCAGAATCAGTCTCGCCATTATTTTCACCAACAGTGAGCTCTGAGCTTTGAGGCATCTCTTTCGGCGCTTCATCTTCCAGTTGCTTGAACGTTAAGTTCATCTGTTCAACCGAGCTTGCTTCTAGAACAGGAAGTTCACTATCTTCAGTTAACAGCTCCTTAGATATACACTCGACCTTCACAGCCATTGGTGTATGCCCATTTTCCACAGGCAATGATTCACTTGATCTGTATTGGATTGACTCATTATCACAACTGGAGTCAGAAGCAGTGCATTCTAATGCTTCTCCATTGAGCTGCGCACATTGTGAATTCAACTCGTCTACTGATCTTGCTTTAATTAAAGACAGTGCAGATTCGGTGAATAAAGTATCGTTCAATCCATTTTCAAGTTTACCTGCAAAGGGTTGATCAATACCGGACTCTGAAATGGACTGCACTAGTACTTCTTCCATGCGGCACTTAAATAATGAGTTAACTTCACTGATGGAGTCTGATTCAATGGTATGTTTCTCATTATTATATTCCTCTGAAGGAGAATGCAATAGCAATTGCTCACAACCTGCACAAGTTAAGCCTAGCTGAGTAAATATTGCAGATACATAGTTTTGAATATCGTTTGTAATAAGCTCAAATGACCTAAGTTACCTGCAGAAACAGAATCATTCGCTTCTGATGTGCTGGATATAGATTTTTGGATATAGAATGAATCTGTGCCATTGATGTGATCAGTAATTTTATCGCCTTCATTAATTCCATGATTTACTTCTAACACACACACGTCTGAAATAGCTGCACTGAGTATTTTAATCTCATCACCAACATGTGGTTCCAGTGAGCCAAATAACTTGCCATGGTCCCATGCTTGCTCAGAATTGCTGTCTGAGTTATTATCTCCAGCATCTTTTTCACTGACTTCAGGCTTCTCCAGCTTTATGCCATTGTGATGTCGCAGATAACTAGACTGCTTTAAATACAAGTTCTCATGGCTCCTACGCTGTGTTGATGGAAAGCACGAGCGAGGAGTCCATGTTTCCTGCAAACGACTGTCACGACCCACAATTTGGTCAAATGGAATATCAAATGGTTTTCTCCATGGAAGTAAAACAGATGGTGCTGAATCAGGAATTTGTGATAACTCTACTACTTCCTCTGAACCATTCGAAGGATCAGACAGGTTAGGCCTTGGTGTAGAAATGGAGGGAACCTGAACACGGAAGCGAGATGCCTCCTCCATTTTCTGAATTGCATCAGCAGCTTGCATGTTCATTAACCTCCTGTCAAGTTCAAACTTCAGGATGTTCTTTGCTTTTCGCCGTTCCATCAGATTCTCCAAGTTCTCATTATTTTCCATATCAGAAGAGGTTGAATCCACAAATTCCTTCCAGTTATTTTTATTTCCACCACCTTTCTGTTCTTCTGCTCCATCTTCATTTGAGCTAATGTTACCATCCTCAGAGTCATCTTCATCGTCATCCGATGAGGAATTCAGGTTGTCTCTGAAATTTGAGGAAGGGTTATCAGACCCCATGTTTGCAGAAGGGTTTAACTCATTGAGCATTGGAATGATGTCAGTTATTGATGCATCAGAAGAACTCTCGCTAAGATCAGATTCAGAATCAGAACAAGGTTCATGCTTTATAACAGGTTGCCAACATGACCTCATGAGTTCACCAAATTGATACTGATTGTTCACTTCATAGTGACATCTTTGGCAATTGGTGTTTTCAAAATGCTGCAGCTCAAACTTCTCCTCACAGATTTCCTTGACACTCTCTTCTCTTTCCACAATGACTTCATTCTTGGCAAATCCAGAAGTTTCTGCACAAAGAACAGTATCAGCAGACACAGATGTGACATTCTTGTCTTCAAATTTTTGGACCTGATCATTCTCACATATTTCTTTGGCATGCTCTTCCCTTACCACATTGGCATTGCTCTTGACAACTTCAGAAGACTCTGCACAGATAACTGTATTTGTATCTGTTGGCAAAGGTATGCCATTTTCCGCATCATAACGAGTACCATGCCAAATGCTGCCAGAAATTGTCTCCATGGTGTATATAACTTGACTTTCAGATCTCATTGTTGTGCAAACCTTTTCATCAACATTCTCAACCTTCTCGACTGAGCAGTCAGCGATGGAAATCGTGGATTTATGGGGCAAAATTTGTTGATTCTCCAATGTCTCCTCTCCAATTACAGGAGCACTTGGTTCACCATAGCTCAAAAGCGCACCCAGAAGAAGCGCAGTTAACAGGATGACTGGAGAGGAAGATAATAGGAATGCAAATAGAGAAGGGCAAAGTTTGTGTAGGAACAGCAACACAAAGCCTGCTACCAGCACAACAGGATAATCACATGCAGATTGATAGCCAACTCCAATACAAGAACACACTCTTGTCTTGATGTTCGATAGAAGGTTTTTCATATAAAACGCCATATTTATCGCCATGAATTCAGTCCCGAGTTTTTTTTTTTTTTGGTAAGGAGTTCAGTCCCGAGATAGAAACCTGTCCTCGTAAAAGATGGAAGCAAATCAGTAGTATGAAAATATTTACAAAATAAATAAATAAATACAGTAATTAACTCCTTAGTTTCAGTCAAAGTCTCACAGATAAAGAGAAGAAGGATGAATAGTATATCTTTGTATGAAATTTTTGGTTGGAAAACAATCCACTTACATGTTCTAAAATTGGAAGCCTGAACAGGAAATCCTCTCTAATTTCACTTCCTAACTCTGTATGCAACTATAGGGAATGGAAAGGCATATCACAGGTACCAAAAACCAAGGACCCTCGACCCAATCCTTAGTTCCTTACGCAGACCACAGGCACACAGCCTATCTCTGAACCACACTAGCAGTCCAGCAGCATCGAGTTAGATAAATCTAGGAGCGACCGAAATGAGAGAAATGCAACAGGAAATCATTGCAGACGAAGCGAAATAATAGAAAATGTACAGAAGGCAAATGAATACACTCGGATGGCGCAGAAGTGCAGAAGGAAACGAATAGCTGAAGCAACACGAAACGTGTGGGTGGTTTCTTGCCACAGAAGAGTAGAAGACTCCAACAATTTTTTTTTAAACTTAAGACTCCAACAAATGGGACTCAAGAAACGAGCCGAACAGCGCAAAAGACAAAGCTGACAGTTGCACGAACTGGGAAACGACATGCGCACCTCAGAATGCGACGAGACGACGGGCAGCGAGCAGCCAAGGGGGATCCTTGAAATTGAGTCGCACAGGCGGCAGGGTGGTGGATGGGGAAAGAAAGGGGGATGGACCGATGGAGGGAGAGAGGCAGGGCTAGAGGGAATAAAGCAAGCAAGCAGAGTTGTCTCGCCCTTTCTTCTAACTAGGATTCGATTCTTTGCTGTGGAGAAGAAGCACCGCCACCTTAAGCGGCGGCAAGTATGGTTTGGCCGGCATGGAAAGGCGACGACGACCTGACCTGACGGCAATGCCTGTCCGGCACTCTCCAGCGTGGGAAAGGGAAAGGGAAAGTGCATTGCAGGGCAATCATAGCATCAACCCTTAAAATCGATCAATAGCTGTAAGATGTCTGTCGTGCTCACCTCATTGCCTCATTTATTCCAATAATCCATCTGACCTGGCACTGCGTGCTGGCTCCTGCCGCTCTTCTGCAGATTGCGTACTTGTACTGGTAGTTAAGAGTTAGGACCATACCGTACAGCTCCGAAACTGAGGTATGTGTTTACTTGATGAAGGGAAAAGATCTTTTGTTTCTGGGATGCGTGTTATGTGAGGGGGATGAATAGGAAAGGTGAAAAATGAATTTTTGGGATGCGTGTTCTGTGAGGGGAATGAATAGTAAGTGCAAAAGATCTTTTGCATCTAAACACATGGTTGTGTTTAGATGCAAAAGATCTTTTGCACTTACTATTCATTCCCCTCACAGAACACGCATCCCAAAAATTCCTTTTTCACCTTTCCTATTCATCCCCCTCACATAACACGCATCCCAGAAACAAAAGATCTTTTCCCTTCATCAACTAATGCCATATTGGAAATCTCGCCATAGTGCAGCGCTGCTTAAAAATGGCACCTATCCAGAGGATTGAATTCAGCAAGAAAACGGAGCTGATAATCAACTCTGAATAAAAGCTTAGAAAATTGAGCAATGCCATCCACTCGAGCTATTTGCATGCAGATGCAAAAGAAAATTGTTAGTTTCTGTAACTGCACTCGCATATGCAGTAATGCAGTTGACAGAAATAAAATCTTCACAACCAGCTCGCACATGGTACAATGATAGCATGTGGTCACCATTTTTTTTTGTGGGGTTAGGGTAATGGTGCGGCGTGCCGGCGTGCAGCAACGAATCAATCCATATCTGCGCTGCTCCGCTACTCCTAGATTAACAACCAAAAAGCACGCTAAATCTAAGGCTTAGATCGCCAACTTTCACTAATTTTCCAGTCACATCGAGTCACATCTTCTCTCACAAACACGTTTACCAATGTACTATTTACACCTCTAATTTTTTCAAATAAAGGCCTAGATAATAAAGAATGCCACACAGTAGTGAAGAGAAGAAAGGGCCCGGAAAAAAAAAAGAATTAGCTTGCAACTGGGAAAAAAACTCACCTAGGGTGCAGTTTCATGTGTCGCTCCAAGTAGCACCAAGGATGGTTTCCCATGAGCCTGTTTCAAGGTCAATTGTCCCTCTCCTGCGAGAAGTGAAGCAATCCAGAATTAAGTGGGAGATTTGCAACTGGGAAGAACAATCGAGCATTGCCAGATTGCCGCAGTACATTTTTTCATACGAGCCCCCGTAGATCTTACTATTGTTGTCATGTTTTGGTGAAGAGGTGGGGATCGGTTTGTCTGCAGCACGATGCACAGCAGCGGAGCCGGATCGGAGTCGGATCCAAAATTGATAAAAAGGGACGAGAGGGAAGGTGCCAGCCAAGCAAGAGGAGAAAGAACCTTAACTAAACCTCACTGAGGTCCAATCGAATCGAGTGGAGGGGATGGAGGGAGACGCCGCCGACCGCCGCCGACCAGACGAGTCGTCGGACGACGACGACGATGAATCTGGCATGCCAGCTTGGAGCTGGGAAGGGGTAAACTGTGGATTGCTCGATTGCAGCAAGCATGGGGATGGATCCATCTACAGGGGCACCCACTTTTGGCACAGATTTTATCGTGTCGCCGATAATAGAGAGAGTACGCCTCCCATCCTCTTCCTCTCCTATCTATTGATCTATTCTCTCCCATGCCGCCTTGGTTTTCAATCACTTTTCACTTCGTCTCTCTCTCTCTCTCCCTCCCTCAGGATTAGGCTTTGCTATAGATGCGTCACCCAGAATTCCACATAGAGCATTATCAGATTTAACTATTTTATATCGATTGTTCAACTCGATGCTTAACGATTTAGATCAGTATGACAACTCTGTTTCTAGTATATTATGATATTGGTAGTGAATTTAATCTTTCTATATCAAAATGCATTACTCCAGGCTTAGTATGTTTGATTTTTTATATAAAAATTTAAGCTTTTGGTATCAAATCGTTCTACTCTATGCTTAGTATGTTATGGCACTGATAGCATATTCAGAGTTTTAGAAAAATGCTAGGTATTCCTTAGTGAAAACACTTTCATCAAAAAGTTTAAAATGACAAGTGTTTTGTGCCCATGACAGTGAACTATGTGCTAATTCAAACCCAGTTTGCATCTTCTTGGATTTTCTTTTGTTTCTTTTTGATTGAAATTTGGGTTTAAGATTTTAATTTATTTCCATATCCTAATGTATGATGTCTCTATTGCTGTTCAGCCCTTCTGGAACCAATGATGCTGTCGGCTCCAACTGACTGCCAGCCAAACATGTGGGCTTGCAAAGCTCACCGCGGGTGTGCCATGATGCAGATCTTCTCGCTCAAGCTGGCTCATTGTGGTGCCGCCATTGATGGCCCAGTTCACCTGTATGGTTTCTTAGCTGTCCGGGATCGCTTGAACCCATTGCGCAACTACATCTTTAACCGCAGCAGGGAGGATCCTTTCGTTGTTGGGAAACATGGTGGCGATTCCGGTTTGTTTATACAAATGGCTGGCCCCAAGAGAGGCATTGAGATGAGAGCTTCTGTGCTCATTGAGTATGACATGAAGATCAAGAGAAGAGGGAAGCAGGAAGACGATTTGCAGCTCATCGACGGGGCTGCATGCTTCAGTGAATTGGCCTCACTAGACCGTACTGTTTACACACAACGGATTGGGGGTGATTGTGGTGCGGTGGACATATGTTTTGCTCTTCTCCGTAATGCAGTGGAGGCCACGATACAAGTTGGGGTAACACAAATGTGTCATAGCAGTGGCTTAGACTTCTCTCTGAGTTGTTCTGTTAGTCGATTACCCCCCAAAATTGAACTCTTTCAAGGCGTTATTGCTGAGCCAGGTGACGTAAACAGGTTTGTGGTTGCTGCGGTGAGGGGTTCTGCACTGATTGTCTACTTGACAGTTGGCCAGATAGGTGGCTCGGAAATTGCTCGCCAATGCTATGCATTCAGAGCTAAAGCGCATGGATATGATGTGCAACAGTTCAAATTCGATTTTGCCACTATACTGGTGAAGGTGTCTTGGTCAACTTTGGTCCCATTTAGAATAGCCCAGGGCTTTATGTAATCTAGTATATGCAGAAAATAATGATATTTCTGTGGATTTACAACTTGGCAAATCTCCGTCCGTTTGTGTTGAGCACATATCTTATTAGTTCATTTGTTTTTAGTATATAGGTTCAACAGCTGAAACATGTAATTCTTCTATTAGTGTGTGAGTTCTTATTTACTTATATGAATTGAAGCTTTTCATTTACTGTGCATTTGTGCGAGTTAAGTTTTTTACTGTTATCTAAATAATGCCTGAGCTTGTGTTGGCCTCAGAACACAAAAAGAAAAAAAAAACTTCACAACAAAATTACACAAACCAGCAGGTGTATCGATAAGCAAAGTTGCTGTGAAGATAAAGTGGTGCAAAGATCCTTTATGTATCTGAAGGAGGGAAGAAAATAACGTATGCTAGGCTCATATGAGTCAAGCAATAGTCCTCTTTCTTTCTTTTTTTGGATGATAATTGCTCCTAGATTTTTATCATGTCTTATTCAATAAATAAAGATTCTATTTTGGGGTGGAGAAGAATGTTCTGTAACAAAGAGCCAAAGAACTTTCTTCTCGTTGAAAGGCCTGATTGTTTGATGACGAGCCTTGAAGAAATGAGAAGGGGTAACTTTAGGCTTCTACAGTTAAAAGAATATTTTTGTCATTACTGATCTAAGGTCGCAGATAACCCCATTTTAAGTTTCAACTGGAACCTCTTGGGCCTGCTCAATATATTGTAGACCGGTATAAATTAGCATCACATGCAAAAGACTAATCTACCGCTGTCCTGGATGGTCCCTGCCTTTCTGCTGGTTTTAAGATTGCAAGTTTCTGAAACTGATTATTTGACATTAAGGAAAATAAGACAGACATATCATTAAAAACCAAAAATACAGGTCACTGTACAGCTGAAAGATTATATGGTGAATAATATTATACTTTTCGTATGGTTTCCAGGAACGTCACTTAATCTCTATGTTCATCATGTTTTTCCAGCATATTAGCACCAATAGTTAACAGTAAAGGTATCTTTCATACTGAAATAGTCCTGCATACTCTGGTATCCAGATGAAACACTAGTGTGTTTTGTCAACTGGACCGGTCACCATGATTCCATCTTATAAAAATGAGGACAAAAGAACATAACAAGCAAGCAGTTCGAAAAAGGTATTGTATTTCATTGTTTTGCATCTGCAAATTTGTACACTGGCGATGAACAAATTTGTGCACAGGCAAACACTTCACCGACATGGCCTGCATGAGCCAAACCCAAAATGTAATTGGGAACTGCAGTGAACCAATCCATGGTGTAAATTCTTCACTTGCAACAATTAACCTCTCAACAATGAGCGGGATTCAGCAATAGAAGCTCTACAGTCTGGTCTTCTATATACATCTATGATTTTCTCTATGATGCTATGCTACTCCTACATCATCGTTTGGGTCACATCAGAAACAAGGAGTTGGGGGGTGGTACTCCATTCTCTACTATTTTCACTTGCTTGATGATGGAGCAGGTCCTGTTTGGTCCTTGAAATTGTGCAGCAACTCCGTCCTCATGGCTCGAACTCTGGCCGCATCGACATCGGCCGCCATCGCTGAGATCCAAGAGGTGCTGCTCCCGTTACGCCCCCCGTTTCTCCACCAGTTGCAGATGGCCTGGGACACAGCCAGGACGTAGAGGCCGCAGTCATTGCTGCCAGCCTCCTGACGCGGGGTGAAGCCTTCAATGAGCGGCGGCGGGCTACCGCGGAGCAGTGGCCGGAGCGTGTCAGCAAGGCGGCGCGCGTGATGGAGGTTGGCCCCGCCCAAACCCATGCTGTCATGGTGGACGAATCGGCTGCTGCCATCCGCGGCGATGTGGAGGACCAGCAGGCTCCAGTGCGTTCCGCCGTCTGCCTGGTCGAAGTTCTCGTTGTCGTTCACGGGGAAGAGCACCAGACGTGCGCGGCTGGAGACGAGGCGCAGCGGAGCCGCAGAGGTAGCCAAGTAGCCGGGGTCCTGGAGGTTGGTTAATAGCAAAGAAAGCCCTGTAGGCACCAGCACGATGTCGTCGTCTTCTTGCTGCGCGAAAGCTGCGGACACCTGCGCGAACACAAAGTTGATGACGCCGTCCAGCAGGAAGTTATGTCCTTCGAGGCTGTGGAGGTCCGCGCCGGACAGAGCCAAGTCCCCGAGACGCAGCACGCACTCCCCGAGATTGAGAGGATTAGGAACGGGGTCCAGAGCATCACAAGTATCTGGAGTATCTGGAGCTGGAGTCGGAACTCGAACTGGAGTATCTGGTGCTGGAGCTGGAGCTGGATCTGGTGCTGGAGCAGGGGGGCAGCTCTGCTGATTGACGTGGAGGCCGAGCTCAGACAGATGACGCTGGACATCATTACATTGCAATTCCTGCAATCCATTTTTGACATTTCAATTAATGATCATTCAAGCTGCATACAGAAGATTACCTCTAAAAAAAGATTACCTATGCTGGATTGAAACTAATCAAGGACTAGTGGACAACTAATTGCCAAAGCAATCGAGTAGAAAGAAAGCAGAAAATAAATTCGATTTCTTTACTCACATCGTCACGCTGCTCCCACTTGACGAACCACTCAGGAACATCCGGAGGTCCCCCAGCTCCTCCGCCAGTCAGCTCCCTTCTTCTCCTCTTGTTGTCCTTCTTGGCACCTCTTGTCACGCAGCTGCGCTTGCGTCCTGGTACTCGTGGGCCTGACCTCTGGTCTGGCAGAGGAATGTCACCATCACCCTCACCAGGATCAATCGGCTGCCATGTCAGTTCCCGAGGTGCAGGTGGCAACGCTTGATGCAAAAATATGCCTCCATTATAGCCATCAACATGAAGAAAGAAGAGCTCATCAAGGATATCCCATAGGGTTCTAAATTTATCAATGCCGCAGTTGTCAATCACATAGTCCGGATTGTCCACTCCACACATGCCTTCCTCACTGAGTGAGCTCCAATTTGTGATCAGAAGTTGGACAAAGTCTTGACACCGCCCAAGTCTGCTGAAGGCAGGATCGATGATTCCGCGGCAGTTACGAGTAAAAATTTCTCTGAATTTTGATTCCATAATGTGGACTACCACTGTTCCGATGGCTAGCCTGAAGCCAGGTGGCTCAGGGTGGTGCGGGCCTCGGTAATCTGCTATACTGTCAAAGCAATTACGCATGCGGTGTAGTCCAAGAAGAGTGTCCTGTGTCGAGGCAGTGATTGTCTCGTACCCTGCACTGAAACCAGTCATCTCACACAGATCACTATCCATGTACAAGCATGGCTGGTCCTCGAAATCCATTTGGAACACCCCGTTGGCAGTGTAAAACCCAACCAGCCATGCCATCCTGGCTACAATAGGGAAGACAATGTATCGACCGCGATACCTCAGGCAGAAGTAGAATGTCTCATCAATTGGAGTAGTATAGATAAGCCGGTTGCCAATGCGCACACGCACCGCTGCTTTGCAGAGCATCCAGCATCTGAAGTAGCTCAGGGATCGCTTATAATTCTCCAGATACTGTTCCACGGTGCCATCCAGGATGAGTGACACAGTATTCTGCAATGCAACAAGTTCAGCCCAAGCATTAATCAATCAGTGAGGTGAGGAGCAGTGACAGAAAGAGCTAAGAAAACGACTACGTACCCTGGGGATAGGATGGACAGCAGCGCCCACTGCGCTAGTGTGTTTCTTCTTCTTGGCCATCGCCGGCAGTCCTAGATGAGACGAGTTGCAGTGCCAGACAAGAAACACAAAGTTAGCTCTCGGCAAAAGCGGTTCAATGAGGAGCCAAGAATCAGGGGCGGGGGAGGAAAACAATCTAGCAGATAACGAAAGCCCAGATCGAGGATAATAAATCAAGAAACTGGAATATTGGTTCTTGATCAAGAAACTGGGGCTGGTGAGAAGTATAGAAGAAGCAGGAATACTGATTCTTGATCAAAATCAAGAAACAGGGGCGAGCGAGAAGAACAGAACAGGACCAAATTTTTACAAGAAAGAATGAAATTACCGTTCTGACTGCTCGGGGACAATAATGGAGTCCGGCCGCCGCCTCAAGTATTCTTGCCTCTTGGTGGAGGAGCGCGGCGTGTCTTTTCCTCGCTGATCGGCGACAACAGCTTCCGCCCGCCGCCGTGAAGTTTTCTTCCTGGGTCGCGGGGTGAGAGCGAGCGAAGGATGCTCCTCTTGGTCGGCCGGGGAGCGGGTGGACGTAGAGGGTACCGCGGATCCTGATCTCTCTTGATCGGAAGATGGACGGGAAGCCGGGCGGCGTAGGGCGTTCTTGGCTTCTTCTTGCTCCAGCCTCCGGGGTTCCTTTCGCGCTCTGTTTTGGCTTGGGACTTGGCGACCGTTGAAGGAGATGCATTTGTTTTCTGGGCCTGGGCTCAAGTCGGCGGGTGCGCGTGTCGGGCTGAGCGGCCCAGTATTTCCTTCTCTTTTTTTTTTTCTCCTTTTCCTTTCATCCTTGTTATTACCTGCCAGCTGCCATAAGTGCCGTTAGCCCGTTACCCCTGGTAAGGTTGCAGATTCAGCGAGTGCCAAACAAGAATTACAAAAGTTGGAGAAATGTTTAGTTCCAGAGGGGACAAAGAAAAAAGAAAGAGAGATTAGTTCCAACTCACATTGCGTATGAATAGTCCGCATTGGTGTTGAATGCACTTTGGGTTCTGACCTATTCGTCTATATATGTGCTATAAATTGCTCCCTTCTGCTTGGCATTTGGCATCACTCTGAGTGAAAATCATGACACGCGAGCAACGTTTTGACTGATTTCACCCTCCTACAGATTTTCATGAACTGCATCGAGGCATCAGAACTCTTAGCGATCAGATTCAGTGTCGGTCCTCCTCATGATAGGTTGCCACTTGGTAGAGTGAGATCATAAGTCCCAACTGACATTCTTACGCTGCTTGTTGGCCTGGAGTATTGGTGCTCTGAAGTTCTTGCAGCTCGACCTTCTCCCAGATTACATTGACAGGCTTCTCAATGATGTTACTCCGACACATGCAGGAGTCCTTGCACCAACAACAGAATAGCCTGGCTGCCTGACACAACATTTTCTTCAGCGCAGTATCATGCAAAACTCCATCAAAAGCTCTCTTCTCAGGCGGATAGCTTGACTTTCAGATTTCTTCTCTCACGTAGCCTTGATAGGACCATTCTCCAGTGTTTCCTCTCCAATCACAGAAGCACTAGTTGTTCTGCCATGACTCCAGCGGAGACAGCAGGAACGTGAATTGAGAAGGGCAGACTTTATGTTGTAACGGCAACCAAGTGCCAGTGCAGAGAGTAAACACGCTACTACAGATCAAAATTCTCCAAGGAAGAAGCAGCTTAACCTGATAGCTAGCATCTCATCTATTATCCACATCTTCCCCCTATACACCTGGCAGTGATTACATTTTATACAAAAAAGTTCATTTACTCGCTTACATGAACATATCAGCAGACACATGGAGCCTTTTATGTCATGAGAAAAAGAATGGTGCCTGTAAAAATAGCACCAATTCATATCTGCACTAATTCACACTTGGAACTCCAAAAAATTTTGCGGTCAAATCCATCAACTAGGAATGTATTGTTGCGACTGGATGATTGTCGTCAGCTGCTTGAGGTTAGCTAATCCATGTCTCGGGCCAAGACTTTCAGCGCCAATGTAATTCAAAAGTTGTTCAATATCCTGCCAGGAAAACAAGCCTGAGGTTAACCAATACCAAAGAACATTTGTAATTTTCATAATCAGATTGTTAAAAAATTAACAAATGGAAACTTTCAAACGAGAACAAAGAGAAACCCTAGAGATCCAATGCACCATGGTTTGCTCTAACGAAAATGCACAGATGACTGTTGATACTAATTTCATGTTATAAAAGCACAGTTGTTTGTTTGGGCTTTGGGGTTATCTGTGACTCACATCCCCATTTCTTGTCTAAAACAATGCAAACAACTTCATGATCTGCCACTATTGGTACTCCCACAATGGTTTGTCTAATTCACTTAATAAGTTTACTAATCTGACACATTTCTACTCATTCTCCAACTCAAATATCAAAACACATACATTATATTCATGGATCAGGAAACACAGGGCATCAGCAAATAGAAACAGTCATTTCAAAGCCTAGTTTCTAGTGAGTTTAGCAAAAAAAAGTTGCCAAGCAAGGTGACAAGACAAACCATGCATATTGTTATTTGCAATTAGACAGAGTTCTACAACAAAGAAAAGTACTAAAGAATAAGATTTTTGTATACTAAAGTGCTCACTTTGTACTAAATATATGCCAAATTAGCAAGGAGGCCAACCTTGTTTAACAAAAAAACTGCATATGCTGATCTTGTTGTCTCCTGTCCATCAAAAAATAGAGGGAATTCCATCATCCTCATGCTTGTGCTTGGAGGTACATAACTAACAACTGAAGTTATAGATGGTGGCTCTACTGCAGGAGCAGGATCAAGAACATATGACTGTGAACCTCCAAAGCGCAAAGGATATCGAAGAGGAACATTGAGATATGATGCAATAAGGGAGACTGCCTATGATTCATAGAGAACCACCAGTTAGTCAATGATATAAAATAGTATAGTTGAAGAATAGTGATTAGTTACACACCTACCTAATATTAAATATCTCTCGTTCTAGAGCATGGTAATATTACAAACAGATAATATTTCAAAATGCTCTGTAAAGAAAGTAGAAATATCAAACTTGATTATGCATACATGTGCAGTGTATCCCAAAACAGTAGATGATTTCTGAAACTCTGTCTTGTCACTGAAGTAGCCGGCCTTTTTCACAGAAAGCTTTGATAACTGTAAACCCAATATTGCTAAAGGTCTGTTTTGGGAGCCATTTGCAAACACTGATTCGGCATTTCCTGGAAAAGGTTATGTAGCATTTAAGTTTTTGACAAAAACACTGTGTCAGAATAAAGATTCTTAGGACGGATGCACTTGTAGCACTAGTTTTAGAGAACTAGTTCTCTATCCATTGAGACTGAAAAAAAAAATATCAAAGTTTCATGTTCTATATGCCTCTTCCATTGTCATATAAAATTTTCAAGCAACCAGATAACATGCACCAATATTTCTCTCCAAAAAACAATTACCACCAACATGGAAAATTTGCATTAGCAACTGTACTGTCTTGCAACTAGGACATTGTAGCTTAGTGAATGATCATAACGAAAACTTCATGACTTTCTTTGTTAGCAACCATACTGTCTTGCAACTGCGACATTGCAGCTTAGTGCTTAGTCACTGATCATAATGGTACTTCATGACTTTGCTAGCAACATAATCATTGATATGCCCACAATTATAATTATAATTTTTCTATCATCTGGCAGTCCCCTTTTTTTAAATTAAGGTCTGCCACAGAATGCCAGTAATATGCTAATTTAATTGTAAAAAACATGGCCGTCGAGTTTTGTAGCAAGTGTCAATAGGGAACTGAACCCATGGAAGCTGCAATGTAGAAAATAACATACTTGTTTTGATGATGTTGGAGGTAAACCCAAGCTTGTGATCTGGAGATTGTACATCTAAAGGCCTCACAGGATATATCTTATCAACTTGTGCTATCATATATTGCTGTCTCATCCGTAATTTCTGTTCCAGATTTTTGAGGCACCCACAGCCATTTTCCGCTGACAGCAATTTATTAGCCTCCTGTAACCCGAAAATAAAAGATTATGTTAAGTTTGGTGGAATGGGACAGTTACCTCTAATGTACCAAGCAATGCATGTAAGTGATGAATGCATATTATACAAGTGCAGATATATACATCAGCAAACTAGTGATTAATTACGCAATCACCTTTGACCTTTTGCTTGTACTAAAAAAGTTTTATCAAGGAAGCAATAATGCATACTTCTGCCGTGTTTTGGTTTGGCGCTGACAGTGTCCTTAAGCCTCGAAAAGGAAACAAAATGCAAACATTGGCTACCTCTAGATTACGGCGTGCCGCGTCAAGATTTTTGCTTGCCAGAGACAACGTTCTGATGCTGATGCAAAGCTGTGCCCTTTGACCCTCAACATCCTCTGATGATTTCTTTGTGCGCAGTTTCAAATCCCCCAGATGATCAGTATGGTCTTGAAGTCCCTGCCTCATTTCAGCCAGCTCATTATCCTGCTGAAGAAACGCCCTCCTTGCCTGTCCAGAAACACAACGATGTTACAGATCTGTTGTATCATTGAGTTCCAAAAACCAAACATGGGAAACCCCATGGATGCTACTGAATCAGTTTCAAGGCACTGCATATACTTAAAAAAAAAAATGGGTTTCCCTCCCTGTCAACTGTCACATTCCAAGCAAAACCAAAGGTATGCAACGAATCCAGTCCCGATTCAGGACTGGAAAGGAAAGGGCCGAGATGCAGGTACTCTAAATGGCAGAGTGCACCTGATCCGAGCAATTCGCTAGGGATCGATATATGACGGGCATCTTAATCGGCAAGGCTCAACTAGTAACTAGTACCTCTAGCGCGGACTCGAGGCGCGCGTCGAGGTGCGCCTTGCGGTCCCTGGCTGCCTGGAGCGCGGCGGAGAGGCTCCACAGGCGGGCGAGCTCCTGCTGCAGGTCCTCCCAGTGGATGACCTTGGGATCTTCGACGCCTTCGACCTCGCTGGGCGGCAGCAGCACCCAGCCGTCCCCCTCCTCGGGCGGGGCCGGCGGGGGAGGCTCAGGTGCGGCGGACGACGGGCCCGGATCGTCCATCGGCGCCGATCATGCCCGCCGTGGGTGGGGGTTCGGGGGAAGGAGCGAGCACGGCATGGGCGGGTGGTGGGGGTTCGTGGTCTAGCTGTAGTGGGAATTTCTGGCGCCGGCCGTCGTCGTCGGGTCGGGGGAGGAGGAGAGGAGGAGGGGATGCTTCGCCGGCCGGCTCCTTCTCCGGCGACTGCTGCGTTTTGGTTCTGAAGAGGGAAAAAAAAAAAAAAAAAGGTGTCGTCGTTGGTGTGCCGTGTGCGGAAGGCGATTTGGGTTCCATCTAATGAGAATAGGAAGAAGGCCCATTGTCTTGTTTGGGCTGGGGAGGGTTTTCGTACTAGGTTGGGTTGGGCCGAAATTGCCGTATGCATTTTGCGTCGGTGACACAGAGACTGCATGTCAGATACGCGTGCCACTGCAATCTCTCTCCTTTTTCCATGGAGGCATGTATGGACGCGGCCACACGCGACACCGGTAACGTCCTGGCTCCATGAATGGCAACCAGTCAGATACGCGCGCCTTGCGCGCCTGAAAAAAATATACTCAAAATTATTTGTGTTTGGTACGGTAGTCTTATAGTACGTAACGATAAGTAATATTATTTTTTTATAGGTATCATGGATCTATAAAAGCTCATAGTCAAGTCAACATTTCGTGATATTTTGTTTTTAAAGTTTATTTTAATACAATTAGTTAGCTATTTTTAAGATTCTGATTTTTTTAGTTCATGTGAAATTTATACGTGGGCTACTCCTTCATGCGTTTGTTTTTTTAGAAATTATTGTCGTTAGGACTTCCTTTTGAGTGATCCATATTGAATTGGTTAAAAGTAACCGTAAGTTTGTATCAGGCGACTGGTGCTCAAAATATTAGAAACCAAATATTAAAAAGATTTTTTAAAAGAGACTAAAAACAGAAGAGCAGTAGAAAAATCTTATTTTTTCTGAATTTATGGAATGGAAGCAAGGTTTAAAAAAATATTGTAGTTGTCACATAAGTTTATGTTTGTTTAGAGATAAGGAAAAAAGTAGACAGTTGCGACATACAAAATTTGAATGTTACAATTTTGATAATTTTTATCTCTAATGTACATTTGAGTTTATGTTCGTTTGGAGCACAAAAAAAATCGATGAACAGTACTTTTAAACTGTACTACACAGGAATATGTGGGACTCACCTGTGAACAGCATCGTGTGGGTCCCACCTGTGAACAGTACCATGTGAGCCCCACCTATGAACAGTCCATGTGGCCCCACCTGTGGGCCCCATGTGGGGCCAGAGCTCACGGCAACGCGTCAATTCTTGGCGCGTTAGTATGGTATCTTAACATGGCATCGTGAGAACCTGTACTAAACTACACAAAAAAGACAAAACAAATAAACAATGATGGTACCTTGTGCTTACATAGTAATGTATCTGTATGTACGTACACGGGACTACGAGATCTACTGTATGTGTGCCAGCTTGTCTCGCTGATACCTTGGTGGTTTGGTGCAGTACATACACATTTGAATTTGGAATATTAATTAACAACGAGAAATGCTACAAGTCCCATAAATTAAACAAAAAGAGACAGCAGCAGCTAGCTGAAAGGGTCAAGAGATGCATCATCCAGAGTTCCAGACTATTCGGAAAGAAAGAAAGAAAGAAAGAAAGAAAGAAAGAAAGAAAGAAAGAAAGAAAGAAACATTGCTCGCGCACTAGTCACTAGTCATACTGGCTGGTACAGGTAGCAAAGAACAAGTCATGCATCGTGCGCCTCTAACCGTTAGTGCCGAAAAGGAAGGAAGCAGTCCAAAAGTAAGCATCGTCTTCTTGTATATGTTAGTTGAATCTCATTTTAGACTCTTGTAATATTTTTACGGATCGATTCAGCCATTCCGTAGGAATTTCGCAAGCTTTTACATGTGCAGTAATCATATTTGTTCCAAAAACGAAAAACATGAAACTTTATTTTGTAAAGATATGCAAAACCTAGCTACAAAGTTCCTCCACCCACGCTCTGGTCCAAACGAGGTCTAATAAGTAGTATATATGGATCAGCTAGCATTCTAGCAATCTCTGCATTATTAATCAGCTGCCATACAATGCAAGCTTCAGATCTGGAAATAATAGTCCAATTGAAAATAAAGGAAAGCAGTAGTAATCAAGCAAGCATTCTTAGTCAATGAAAATGAAAATGAAATGAATGAGAAAGGGAAAGGACAATGCAACAGGTCCAAAAGGAGGCTGTTGTACGTAGTAGACACTAGTGTACGTAGCTAGACAGTAGTTGTACTTAGTACTAGTTAATGGCGAAGTCAGCTCTATCTCCCTGTGCGTACGTACTCAACTATGATCCCTCTGAAACGGTCAAGCTAGAGCAGCAGGGAGCCGCAAAAGCCATTGACCCCGGCGGGCAAGTCTCAAGTCGTACCAAACCATTTTCACACACAGGAGTACAGGACACAGCAACTGGCCCACTGCTGCAAGGAACCATATCGATCAATGTACGTGTATTTAATACGTGAAAATGAAGGAACATGCATATATACTAGTTACTACTTACAGCTATTATATATCGAAATTGACTAACTTTGATAACTGATTTAAGATGTTTTTTTAAATGATCATATGGCCATATAAGGAGTTGGATTTGATACTATATATATAGTTTTTTTGGAAAAGTCTATTTTTAGCCATCCAAGGACACATGACCACTAGAATCATTTAAATGATCATCGTTACGAACACATGACCACTAGGATCATTTAAATCGGATATGCAAGAAAAATAGTAATCATTTTAACATCCAAGGACTAAAAAGCACAAAATTAGTCCTTTTTAATCATTGGATCTTAAAACGATTATTATTTTTTTCTCCTATCTCTGATTTAAGTGATTCTAGTGGCCACGCATTTGTAACGATGAAGTTTATCTGTTAAAATGTTGATTATATTATTTTATAATTGTTTGTTTTACTTTTTTATAATATTTTTTCCTACACAACGACAAAAAATAATATAACAAATAGTGATAAAATATTATAAAGATCACTTTAAAATATACTGTTCACCGTTAGGAACACGTGACCACAAGAATCACCTAAATCGGAGGTAGGAGTAAAAAGTAATAATCTTTTTAAGATCTAAGGACTAAATTGTAAATAAAAAAAGTTAAAACCACTCATCAAAACAGCCCGATCGCCAAACTTGAACGGTTTTGGTAGTTGAATGGCCAAAGATACCCGGTTTTGGAGTTCGATGGCCAAAATCAAACTGAGGCAAGAGTTGGACGGCCAAAAATAGACTTTTTCATAGTTTTTTTGGGGGTGAACTTTCATACTCTTGTAGTTGATTCCAAATGAAAAATAAATAAATTACATATAATTAGAGAGTAGAAATAAAGCATACACATCTATTTTCTAACGAGGAAGGGAATGGAGTGGAACGTAGTACGATGCATGCATCAAATTTTATCTCCCATATCAGATTATTAGCATTGCTATAGGCGGATCGGAAGCGGTTTACTTTAGCATTGACATCGAGTTGACGACAGTACTTTATTTGATCTTCATTATTATTATTATTATTATTATTATTATTATTATTATACTGAAAGGGCCAGGTACATACTACAATTAGCTGGTATGTGCGCACGTAGTTTGACTCTTGAGGTCAAAGGCTGTGAATACAAATACACACTGTAATTTACAATTGTAGTTCAAAGATGGAAGGAGGTACAGTATATTGTAGTGGTGATTTCGAATGTCGTGTATACTAGGGCTCTTTTGGGGAAAAAAAAGAACATATAGTCAAAGGCTTGGATTTCATTGTATAATGTAAGTTACATTGTGAATTTGGTATCAACATGGCAGACAAGGCAATTATAATACGAAAAAAACAATTCCTGCAAGCAGCTACTTGGAGAATAATATGCATGAGACGTCAGAATGCATGCGTTCAACAGTATGACCAGTGGTGGACTGGTGGTTCTCTGCTTTCTCCTTGTTCGGGCGGCCAGGCATTATAGAGTAGTTAACACTAAACTACTATTTTGAGTAAATTACAGAATGTTTTTTGTGTTTCGTATATCAGTACATGCACCGTGTGCAACAAGTAAGCATTCATTCATCAATTAGGGGCGGCATGGTCGGTGCTGCTGACGGTGACAAGGTCAAGTTATCGTTCACTGTCAGAGTGCCATGGCAAGCTGATGTGTCATGAGGTGTCACTCCCGCTGCTGCTGCTTTGACTTTTCTACTCCACCTCCCCGCAGTGCCTATACAAATGAAATCAGCAGCCAGGCACCGGCAACCACCAGCACCACCGGCTTCTTCTTCCTTCCTTCCCTCCACAGCTGATGGAGCTAGGTAGCCACCAACCAAACCACCCAGGATGCTCATGATGGACTCTGCCCACGGCGGCCACTCCTCCTCCACCTCGCCGCCGCCATGGAACGCCCACCATGATCATCATCAGTCGTTGCTTATCTGCGACTTGGCGCCCTCCTCTGCTCCCTCTCCCTCCCCGCCCCACGCCGCCGCGCCGCCTCTAAACCACCACCACCACAGCCTCCGCACCGCGGCTGCGCGGCGCGTCGCCAATAAGCGGCCGTCGCGGAAGCTGCCCACCACCTACATCGCCGCCGACCCCGCCAGCTTCCGCCGCATGGTGCACCACGTCACCGGCGCCCAAGACGACCACCTGCTCCCTGTTCCTCCTCCTCCGCCCCCGCTCTGCCGCCCGGCGCCCTCCCGCGCTGCTGGTGCCGCCGGCTTCGGCCCCGGCGCGCTTCCCACGCTGGACACGTCGGCGTTCCTGCTCCCACTGGAGGCGGCGGCGCCAGCGCTGGAACAGCAGGATGAGGATGCCGGTGGCGTCGTCGGAGTAGGAGACTACAGCGGTAGCAGCTGCGGTGGTGGTGGCTTCCCCACCTTGAATTCCTCCTGGGAAGATAATCCTCTCTTCTAGCTACACACCATCTCTGGTGATTTCTGCTTGCCTGCTGTATGAGCTGGAGGCGAAATATAGGACGAAATGGTGGAGACAATGACGAAAAACATCAAGTTGTGTGATCAATCTAGATTGTTAACTTGAGCCTGTACCGTCCTTGTTGTGCTTCTGCTAGTACTGCTACGAATCCACCCGTTTTTCTGCATCGGCTTCTTACGCTGGTGGCAATTGTTGCTCATTAATAATTAATTTGGTGGTGATGGAATCTCTTCACCAAAATATTGCCATGTTTCATTTTCTGTCATTAGGAGGATTGTGGAAGGTGCTCCATCAGTGCCGAAAGCAAATTAATTAAACAGGCTGCTTAGACCCTACGATACGCTGAGATGAGGATAATAATGACAGAGTTCGATATCGACGTAGCAGAGTCAGCACGTCCTTGAGAATTGATTACTAGCTAGATATGAGATGGATACATGTTTACATTACGGCTAACCCAACTGCAAAGCAACCAGTGTATATGCGGCGGTACGATCCACTCGATCATTTATGAGCTGAATTATCCAGTGGGCAGTAATGCGTGCATGCTCTGGGCGCCCTCATCGATCGATCATCCTCTGTAGTATGCGACACGAGATGAAAGAACGGAAGAAATTTGTCCAGTGCTAAAAGCAGACGACAAATTAGGATCCTGATGGATAGATATATAAAGCAATCCATGCAGGCACAAGAAAGCAAGTCCAAAGAAATAAAATATGATGACATCCATGAAACTTGGCAGGTAGTAACGGGGTAATGGTAAAACCTGATGCTAGCTGCTGCGAACGGTGTGCTGTGAGACACAAATGCACGGACAGAGAAGACCAAATTAAAGGAAGAACGCTGCTTTGGTTGAGCGGTGTTGGTTAACTCATCGATCAGCAAAGGGCGCGCTGCCCGCTTGTGGAAGTGGAATGATGCTGCTAGCTGTTTGCAGCCGCAGGGGCAGTCAGAAATAGCGGCTGAACGCAAAGGCTTTGGGGAAGCATCTATGATTATCACAGACGAGATAGCGAGCACGGCGCACCAGTGGTCGGAGTTCGTACCGACAGCCAGAGACTTAGGTTGCCTTTATTTCCCCGAAGATTCCCCGAAAAAACACAATTTATCTAACCTTTTCCTATTCATTCCATCCCTCCCACTCACAGGACACTATTCATCTACAGTGTCTTTTTGGTGAACAGTGTATTTTCGAGGAACCAATCTAAACACACCCTTAGCTGATGCCAAGCCACCTCCATTGATTGCCGCCCCGTCCTCCATGGATGGAGCTCTCGTTGACTGCATGCCCCGTGCTCCACCTCCAGACAGTCCACATTCCGCGTAGACGAGACCGATGTTGAAGACGATGCTTTTGTCCCGGTTGGTGCGGAGGACCCACCCTCGGCGTCATCATCAATCGATCGACATTCGACAGCCACACCCATGTATCATCTCGCCATGCTCATGTCATCACCTAGTACTACTTGTCAAATTGGCATCTTTCTTTTTCTGAACAAAATAGAAAATAATAAATGCAGAATGCATCAAACGCATACATAGAAGGCAAAGCAAATCAAGTAGCATATTCATCTGATCCATCCGTGTGAGCTTCACTGGATGGGTTGCAGCTGCATCAAGGGAGTGAGGAACCACCGTTTCTAGTACTGTAAACATTGCCTAAGTATCACCATCCGCATCATTTGCAAGGCTGATAGTTAACGTGCAATCCTTGCTTGTAGCATCCATGCTTTTCCCTCCAGCAGACAGGCCACTCGCTCTAATAACGTAATTATCTTATTCATCCGTCGTATCCTCGCTCGAAGCATACTCCTTTGCTGCATGGATGCTTTCGAGAGTCATCTCCACTTGTCTCGGTCGGCCGCTCCATGCTTACAAACCTCACACACATAAAGCAATGTCAACAACCTCACCAAAGCCATGGGAAGACCTATATGCATCATGTTTGTTAAATTGTTTATAGTAAGCACTAAGCAGCTCTATCATAATAACATCAAAGCTATAAATATCACTCTCCTCAGTAAGGTGCCCTGTGCTATGGTACATAGGGTCTAAATATCCAAACCTTCTTTGCACCGTTGTGTCCAATCCACCCTGTTCAACTGGAACATACCTTGAAGCTCCAAAATCTGACAACTTCACGGTTAGATTATCATCAAGAAGTATATTAGGAATTTTCACATCTCTATGGATGATTGGCATCGAAATGAGTGAGCGAAGATATGCCAGAGCCATAGCAGTTTCAACCGCAATCCTCAGCCTGTCTCTCCATGGCAATGATAGTGTACCTTTGACGTGAAGATGAGTGTAAAGGGTTCCATTTCAAATGAATTCATAAGCAAGCACAGGTACTTTCGTCTCAAGACAACATCCAAGAAAGTTTCACGATGTTTTTTGTGGTTTATTTGAGAAAGGATAGCCACCTCGTTTATGGACTCATCAATTTCTCTCTGTAACACTATTTTTTATTTTTTAATTGCCACAACATGTAGACTTGATAAAATCCCTTTGTACACTGTGCCATGCCCTCCGCCACGAAGCTCACGAGCTTTGTCAAAGTTGTTGGTGGCTTTCTCTAACTCTTCTAAAGAAAGGATTATTCTTTCAACTATGTCAGCTCTTTGGCATACCAATTGTAGTAGCAACCGCCCACGGTTTTGCTTGAAGAATCGTTGCCTCCTTTTTATCTTCCTTGTTGTCTTGATTTTACGGATTATAAATGTGGTGGATAGGATTAGAGCGACAAGTATTTCGCCACCTCCAACTCCTAGTAGGCCAATGATTAGTGCTGAGAATGAGAACAAATTCGTCAAGTTTCAAAAAGCAAAGAGCACATGATTTCACTAGTAGAAAACCGCCAGCTACGCCATATTTAGGGTTAGATATGCTTTATTGCTATTGACGGTGTCGGAGAGGAAAAGACACGGATGCCCATATATAGCTCTGGTTGCCGATAACGTTGAACGAGCCGAATTCTGGTGGCCCCAGTTGGCAGCCGGCCGCGGTGGATGCCGAAGGGGACTCTCACGCCCCCGCAGCTGGTCAGGCAGGCCGACCTCAAGATCAGGAGTGATGTCAGCAGCCACCAGCTGCATTAGGTCTTCTCCAATGGTGATCCAAGTGCTAGCTCTTAAATTGTTTAATCGATCAAAAGTACAAAAACAGTACCAAAATGGGTTGGCTAAGAGTCAGCTCTTGGCTCTTTGCTAGCTCTTAGCCAGCTCTTGGCTCTTTGAACAATGCAAAGTTGATGAGACCGGCTCTTATCTTGCCTTCATGAAGAGCCAGTCACATCAACTTTACACTATTCAAAGAGCCAAGAGCTGGCTAAGAGCTAGCAAAGAGCCAAGAGCTGACTCCTAGCCAACCCATTTTAGTATTGTTTTAGTACTTTTCATCAATTAAACAATTTAAGAGTTAGCTCTTGGCTCACCATTGGAGAAGGCCTTAGGAGCTGCTGCTGCGGCATGCACGACAACGACGACACCAGCTGCAGAGGCCACATCGCTTCCATCGATTAATGACACGTATATGATGATCTTGATCTTACCTTGCTGCCGTACGTGCTCTACCTCAGATCGATCCGTCGTACCGGCCGGCAATATATATGTAGTTCCGATCCAGAAGGTAGATATGCTTCCAACCAACCTAACCGACGGGCAAACCCAAGCAAGATACATGCACGCATGCATGCAAAAGACGTACGGATCATCCATAGAACCACAAGCTATTATCGTCCAGCTAGAGATCCAACGTACGTAGTACACAACGTTCAAAAATCCAGGCCACACTCACTGTTATTTGTGTTTCTTTCGACATACAGCTATATATATGTTCCGTTAGTTGCATCGGACCTTCTTCTATAGGGAAGAACAACCCAGCTCATCAACTTTGTGCTTGCTTCTGTACAACAAATAAACTTGACAACAGCTGTCAATGTTGGCAATTTGATGCATGGATATGCTTTGGGCGCCCTCACCCTCTGCATGCAGCACAACACTCACAAGACAGAAGGACGGAAGTCGTGGAATGTATAGCTGCTGGTATCTACGTTTTCAGTCGCAGAGCCGTCAAAAATAGCGCCCATAGAAGGAACTTCCTCGGTATAGGGAACTCACTTCTGTTCGGGTTGGCAACAGGAAAACCACCTCCTTCTGGCACGATCGGTGGCTCCTCGACACTTGCCTAGCGATCGCCCTCCCGGCACTATATTCTCACTGTACAAGGCCGCATGCCTTAGTCTGCTCCATCCTCTCCACCGGTCTCGCCGACCACCTCAGGCCGAGGCTCACTCGACAAGCAAGCGAAGAGAAGCAGGTCCTCCATGATTGCCTACCACGATTACCCTCACGAACGCTCCTGATGCTCGTTGGATGTATGCTGCCCCGGACAGGCCGTTTAGTACCTCGGAGATCCCTCGCTCCACACGCATAGACCCCACCCCAAACATAGATGCAATCAGAATCTGGCAAACAAACCTGCCCATGAAAGTGTGCTTCTTTGCTTGGCTGCTTCACCATGGGAGGATCAACTGCCGACCCTACCTCTTCCACCGAAACATCCGGACTCTAGAGGAATCGAACTGCGAACATTGCCCCACCGAAATGGAGACCATTGAGCACATCTTGATCGCTTGCCCTCAAGGCCAAAATGTCTGGGCAAGACTTGGAATTAACCCGGGGACTTCGGAGTGGCGATTTCCTTGGCTGATAGGCGCAAACCTTGCACTGCCGCCCTCTGTGCAGCTCAACGTGGTGCTTCTTACCCTTTGGCACATCTAGAAGGTGCGGAACACAGCCATCTTCGATCACCATACAATGACCGGGACTGAGGTCCTTCACCGAATTATTAGCGACATGGACTCCTGGAGCTGTCGCTACAAGAAGCTCATCGCGGATTGGACGGCGTGGCGAAACTACTACAACAACAGTAGGGCGAATGTCCCTTAGTTCTGTAGATTTGCTGTTCTGTCTCTCTTCTCAACCTATATTCTATACCCCTGGCATGTCGGGGGGTCGCAATGTAATTGTACAACAATTATGTTCATCGATAATATAGTAGGTGGGGACCTTCCCCTCGAAATTGTTCGAAAAAAAAAATAGTGCCCCCACCTTTTGGGAGAACTGGATGGGCCAAAGGAGACCATCTTTGATGATGATGCCCAAATTGGTAGGTAGGTATTGATTTTGCTAAAAAAAAAAGGTAGTTATTGATGAGCACAAGAGCTATATGCTCAAAGGACGGAAAAAAGTCATCAGGAAGCAAATGCCTTGATGGAGTACCATATCTAGTTGTCTAGGGGCGCCAACCAATGATAACGACCATAGACAAGTGGATATATACCTGCTTTATATATACGTGCTACCTTCTTCATTACTATGCAAGTCAATTATTCTCACTCCAAGCTCTATCTAGCAGTAAATCCTAGTTTGTAGCGTCTAACACTTGTCCTTCCAGTAGACATGATGCCATTCACTTGAACGTATTTCTCCTAATCAGATTCATCTGTCATGTCACTTGAGCGATACTCCATTGCTGCATAAATGCTTTCGAGTGTCATCTCCACTTGTCTCATTATCGGTCGATCCTGACTTATGAACTTCACACATATTGCTGCCAACAGAGCCACATCGACAACTTCTCCGCTCCCTTCTTTATCAACTTGTGGATCCAATATTTGGGCTAAGTTACCTTCTGACAATAGGGTGACAAAATGGTTTACAAGACTGTAACCCTGAGGGGATCTATATGAAACAGGCTTTTTTCTAGTAAGTAGCTCTATAAGGATCACACCAAAACTGTAGACATCACTCTTTTCGGTTAGATGCCCCGTGCTATAGTACATAGGATCTAAGTACCCAAATGTTCCTTGCACAGTTGTGTCCACTCCGGTTTGATCAATAGGAATATACCTCGACGCTCCAAAGTCAGACAACTTCACAGTCAAATTATCATCTAATAGTATATTAGGAGACTTCACATCCCTATGGATTATTGGCATTGAAACGAGTGAGTGAAGATATGCTAGAGCTCTGGCAATCTCAACCGCAATCCTCAATCTATCTATCCATGGTAGCGATACTAAAGCTTTGGTGTGAAGATGATTGTGAAGGGTGCCATTGGAAATAAACTCATAAACAAGTAAAGGAACTTCTGTCTCGAGGCAACACCCAATAAGCTTGACGATATTTCTATGGTTTGTCTGAGAAAGAATAGCGACCTCATTTATGAAATCATTAATTTCTCTTTGTATCACTATCTTCGACTTCTTAATTGCCACGACATGCAGAGTCGATAAAATTCCCTTATAAACCATGCCATGTCCTCCGCCACCAAGCTCACGAGCTTTGTCGAAGTTGTTGGTGGCTTTCTCTAATTCATCCAATGTAACAATCATCCTTTCGGCTATATCTGCACTTTGACATACCAATTGTTGTAGTAAATTCCCACGGTTTTGCTTGAAGAACCTTTGTCTAATCTTTTTCTTCCTTCTGATCTTGATTTTATGGGTTATAGCTGTGGCGCCTAGGACTAAAAGGACAAGCATTGCGCCACTTCCAATTCCTAGTCCAATGATTAGCCCTGGGAGCAACATATATATATGTGCAAAATTGTTGTCAATAATATTGGAAAAAGTCAAAGTATGGACGGGTGTATCGGTTAGAAGCTACAGCATGAACAACGTTTACCTGGATTTTGATCCTGAGATCTTATGCAACCATCTTGAATGTACGGGTTGCCAAAGGTTCCCGTCGGACATTGGCATAGATACTTGCCAGGCAAATTTGTACAGTTGGCAAAGCATTTATCCGGAAGCGAGCATTCGTCGATATCTGATGGCGAGGGAGTATATTTAATAATAACAAAAAAAGTAAAAAAAAATATTATCATGGACACATACATGTACAAGTTGCTGAAGACGATCGGCGGTAAAGATGTAGTACGTACCTTGGCACCCGTCGCTGAGGTAAGGGTTGCCTTGGTAGCCGTCGTGGCATCTGCAAACGTATCCTGTGGTGGCGTTAGTCTGCTGCTTGTACTGGCCGCTGGTGGCTTGGCAGGTGCTGTAGCTGCTGTGGCAGGCGCTACTGCCCAGGTCCCTGGGGCATGTCTCGTTCCCAGGGAGCTCGTCACCTGGTGCTAGGCCTTGCAGCGCGCTGGACCCCACCTCCCAGCCCATCTGCTCCAGCTTGTTGAACATGTGGCATCCGGGAGGGTCACTTATGTTGGGCAGCCGAGGCGGCACCGCGAAGTGCACCGTCGAGTCGTCGACGGAGAGGTTGATGACCTGTATGATCATGGTGTACTGGTTCTTGAAGTAGAGCCGCTGGTCGGCGTCGCAGGTGACGTTGAACCCCCCCTGCAGCTCGCACCTAGGCTCCATGCCGAAGGGGTAGGGCACGCTCACGTTCCCGCACATGGTCGTGCAGTTGGGCAGCCCAATCGGTTGCCCCAGGCCCCCAGCAGCGTCGGCCACCATCGCCTGCAGCAACGACGACACTAGTGCCGCCGCAAGCAGAGGCACCATTGCTGCCTGCTGTGGAACACGATGAGCTCGCCGATGACGACGGGTGGCTTCAATTCGATCACACAACTTATTCGACAGTTGCGCATGCATGTGCCTTAGTTTTCTTCAATCGGTACGGTGGCTACCTGCTGATATGTTATAGCTACCAAACACATGGGCCGGCAATCCAATGCATGCCAAAGGTGCTAGTGTATGACATGAGATCAACCTTCATCGGTGCCGTCGATGAGCCAACATATAGCATCCTAAACTCCAAGCCACTGACGGGTGCCACGAGACGTACTGTATAGTAAATCCACTAGGGCTAAGCTAGCATCATTGCCGTCGCTGGGATAGATTAAACATAAAGGTAACACACGAACAGCTATAAGTAGTTGCATATACAGTAATTAAGTAATACTCACCTTGGTTAGTAGAGAGATACTCCCTCCAGTTCAGTATTAGAAGTCGTTTAGGACAGCGACACGGTCACCAAAGCACAACTTTGACTTCTCTTTTCTATAAAAAATATTTCTTAAAAAGTTATATATGTATATTTTTATGAAAGTAATTTTCAAGACCAATCTATGTATATGATTTTCACATTTCCAAACTCAACAACTTAAATGTTATTCATGATTTATATTCCCAATATTTGACTCAAACCTTGTCCAAAACGACTTCTAATACTAAACCGGAGGGAGTATGCATAGCTTAATTAATTATTAGTCTTAAGGAGGAGGCAACACTGCCCATGCTTGCAATATTAATGGGCTTCGTCATCACCACAACAGCAATATATAGCTAGCACACATACATCATGCATGTTCAAGGAATTATATATTGCTTCGGTTTGCCGCCACACTCCCCATCATTCACTAGCTAAATTTATTGAATTGCAAGGAGCCTGAGATAGGTATAAGGTGTCGTCCACGAGAGTTGGAAGAAACGTCAAGCAGAGCGGGATGACGATACCATGCAATGGTGATCAACCAACAAGGCAACAAGAATGCAGCTGTGCGAACGGGCCGGGAGGATGAGACAGTGAATGAATACGATCGACGTCAACATTGATAGTACTTTCTGAGCGTGTGCTTCGGTGATCGGTTCTTTGATGGGTTAATTCTTCACCGAACCACTCTGTCAACTCCTTTCGAGCCATTTCAGTTTCGATCTTCTCATGAGAAGGTGGAGCCATTGGTTTCTTTTTATTCTTATCACGATAAGGTGGAGCCTTTAGCTTCTTCTCACTGTTGTCAAGAGGAGGTGGCTCACAAGGAGTAATAGGAGGTGGTTCAGCCAGTCCCTTGCAGCTTGAAGCAGTGGATCCATGCTTGGGCCCCCTAAGCTTGGCCTAGAGCTCAACCCAGTGATGTCGCGAGCCCGGAAACTGGATGTATTATTGCTTGGGCCAGTAGATCCAAGTGTATATGCATTGTCTTAGTTCCGTTTCCCATCGCCCCAGGGATGTCGAGGTCAAGATCCTCCCAACCTGGTAGCACTCTGTTGATCTAAACCCTTGCATATTCTGTGGGAATCTCCACTCGATTGATTAACCCGCCTTGTACGGGCACCTCAACAATACCATGAGCACAACTTTTGTCTTTTTCCCCATGGGAGTATGAAGCTCGTAGCCGTTCCTTGCAGTGATGTCATCCACATGGTACCTTTGCTCACTTGCAGGAGTGGGTTGTTGTTGCTTTGTGGATGCGACAATGCTCATTTGTTGGGAGACATGGCTTATGACGGCTAGGTGCTATGCAGTGCTTTGGCCAAGTACCTTGGCGACTTCCCACCTAACTTCTGCTTGCATTCTTTGATCATCAGAAGCTACTTGCTCCTCGAGCCTACGAATCTTCTCTTTTGTTTTAGCCTTTCTTCTGCTTCGACTTCTGTAAGTCTCGATATCTGCAGAGAACCCATGCTTCCATGGAACTACACCCATGCCTCGGGTACGCCCAATGTGCGAACGGGTCCCGTGGGCACATGACAACTCGTCATCTCTCGATTAGGCTTGAAAGATTCTTCTGCCACCTTTATCCATGCCAGTTTATCGGTTCCATACTCGACATGTCATTGGTACGTTCAACACTTTACTAGCACACTACTACAGAAACCATTTCAGAGGCTGTCAAAATCAATTTTTGGAGGCGGTTTTTGGATCCGCCTCCGAACTAGTGCATCTGTTAATGAGGCATTTTCGGAGGCGGATTCCTACTCACCTCCATAAATCAAATTAAAAAAGCCAAAATCCTAGATGGGCTCGTCGAGCCCATATGGACCCGCCAAGCCCACCCAGGGTGTCGCTGTCAGATCCGATAGCACATCGCGCCACCACCGCCGCATGCCTCTTGTGCCCATAGCATGCTCGTTCTCGCCGCGCCAACAGTCGGAGGGAGGAGGGCCCGTGTCGTTGCCGCCTCCACGCCGGATCCGGGGAGGAGAGAGACCGTGCTGATGTCGTCTCCACCCAGATCCAGGGAGGAGAGCTCACTCTGCCACCGTCTGCACGCAGGATCCGAGAAGGAGGGCCCGCGCCGCCGCCGCTGACTGCATGCGCCACTGCGGCCTCGTGCATGCGCCGTCACGGCTGCCTGCACATGTCGTTGCTGGAGGGAAGGAGCACCTAGCCTACGCAATACCGCCTCAGCCACGCTGCCTGCGCCGTCTCGACTCAGACGCGTCGCCGCCGGTAGACGCGCATGAGGCAAAGGAGAGGGAGAAGGGTGCGGTGACTGAGGGACAGAGGTGTGGCGGCTAAGGAAGAAGTAGGGGCAGGCGCCTAAGGATCTAGGAGAAAGAGATGGGGAGAGAAAGAATGAGAACCCTAACCCTAGAGTGCAGCTTATATACAAGAGCGTGATATCGGGTTAAATGGGCCATTTGGGCTCATGGCTGGTCCTTTATTTTTCGTAGCAGGCTTTATAATGTGTCCTCTTTCGAAACTCGATTATTTTCATAGACGGTTGTTTTAAAAAGTCCGCCTCTAAAAATCAATTTTTGGAGACAGACAGGTGCAACCGCCTCCTAAAATAAAAATTGTCCGCCTCCATTAATCTCGGGCATTAATAGAGGCAGACGCCTCTGAGACCTTTTTTTGAGTGTCCTCTAATACGTTTTTTTTAGTAGTGGCAGTACCCGAGACTAGCATCCTTAAATTGGCTTTAGTGAATTACAATTCAAACACTGGAGCATCCTTTAACTTTTTTCAGCAGTTATAATGTATTAAAAAAAAACGGAACGAGCCAACGATAGGAAGAGATTGTCTCGAGGGAGGACCATGTCTAATTGCCTGCGTTCAAAATTCTCACTCCAATCTATAATAGTAAATATATCCTAGTTTGTAGCGTCAATATTTGTCCCACCAATAGACATGTCATTCACTTGAACGTAGTTGTCCTCGTCAGATTCATCTGTCATGTCACTTGAGGGATACTCCTTTGCTGCATAAATGCTTTCAAGTTTCATCTCTACTTGTCTCATTATCGGTCGATCATCACTTATGAACTTCACACATATTGTTGCCAGCAAAGCCACATCGACAACTTCTCCGCCCCCTTCTTTAGCAACTTGTGGATCCAATATTTGGGCTAAGTTACCTTCTGACAATAGAGTGACAAAATGGTTTACAAGGCTAAAACCCTGAGGGGATTTGTATGAAACAGGTTTTTTTCTAGTAAGTAGCTCTATAAGGATCACACCAAAACTGTAGACGTCACTCTTCTCGGTTAGATGCCCCGTGCTATAGTACATAGGATCCAAGTACCCAAATGTTCCTTGCACAGTTGTGTCAACCCCAGTTTGATCAATAGGAATATACCTTGAAGCTCCAAAGTCTGACAGCTTCACCGTCAAATTATCATTTAAAAGTATATTAGGAGACTTCACATCCCTATGGATAATTGGCATTGAAATGAGTGAGTGAAGATATGATAGAGCTTTGGCAATCTCAACCGCAATCCTCAATCTATCTATCCACGGTAGTGATACTAAAGCTTCGGTGTGAAGATGATTGTGAAGGGTGCCATTGGAAATAAACTCATAAACAAGTAAAGGAACTTCTGTCTCGAGGCAACACCCAAGAAGCTTGACGATATTTCTATGGTTTATTTGAGAAAGAATAGCAACCTCATTTATGAAATCATCAATTTCTCTTTGTATCACTATCTTTGACTTCTTAATTGCCACTACATGTAGAGTCGATAAAATTCCCTTATATACCGTGCCATGTCCTCCGCCACCAAGCTCACGAGCTTTGTCGAAGTTGTTGGTGGCCTTTTCCAATTCTTCCAGTGTAACAATCATCCTTTCAGCTATATCTGCACTTTGACATACCAATTGTTGTAGCAACTGCCCACGGTTTTGCTTGAAGAACCTCTGCCTAATCTTTTTCTTCCTTCTGATCTTGATTTTATGGGTTATAGCTGTGGCGGCTAGGATTAAAAGGACGAGCATTGCTCCACTTCCAACTCCTAGTCCAATGATTAGCCCTAAGAGCGACATGTTTATGTGCAAAATTTGTTGTCAATACTAGAAATTTAGAGTATGGACAGCTGTACTGGCTAGAAGCTATAGCAAGTACCTGGATTTTGATTGTGAGATCTTATGCACCCATCTTGAATGTACGGGTCGCCATAGGTTCCCGTTGGACATTGACATAGATACGTGCCAGGTAGATTTGTACAATTGCCAAAGCATTTTCCCAGAAGCGAGCATTCGTCGACATCTGGTGATGAGTGAGTATAAATATGGTATGTAATAACCAAAAAAAGGAAAAAAAAAATTGACAGACGCATAACCTGCTGAAGATGTTCGACGAAGATAAAGGTATAGGAGTAGTTAGTAATATGTACCTTTGCAGCCGTCGCTGAGGTAAGGGTTGCCTTGGTAGCCATTGTGGCATCTGCACAAGTAGCCAGTGGCGTTGGTCTGGTCCTTGTATTGAGCGCTGGTGGCTTGGCAGGTGCTGTAGGTGCTGTGGCAGGCGTTGCTGCCTAGGTCCCTGGGGCACGTCTCGTTCCCAGGGCGCTCGTCACCTGGCGCTAGCCCCTGCAGCGCGCTCGACCCCACCTCCCAGTCCAGCTGGTCCTTGTCGAACATGTGGAAGCCCGGGGGGTCTCTTACGTTGGGCTGCGGCGGAGGCAACGGCGCCAGGAAGTGCACCGTCGAGTCATCGAGGGAGAGGCCAATCACCTGTAATGGTATATCCGCGAAGCGCAGGCCCTCCATGTAGAGCCGCTGGCTGGCGTCGCAGGAGACATTGAACCCGTACAGCCGGCACCTGGGCTCCATGCCGAAGGGGTAGGGCACGCTCACGTTCCCGCAGGTGGTCCTGCAGTTGGGCAGCCCAATCGGCTGCCCCAGGCCCCAGCCAGCGTCGGCCACAACCATCGCCTGCAGCAACGACGACACTAGCGCTGCCGCCGCACGCAGAGGCACCATTGCTGCCTGCTGTGGAACACGATGAGCTCGCCGACGACGACGGGTGGCTTCACACAACTTTATTCCACAGTTGCGCATGTGCCTCTTCTTCGATAGGTACGCTGCGTGGCTGCTGATATGTTATAGGGTAGCCTATGTTATATCTACCAATCCAAACACACACTGGGCCGGCATCCCATGCACGACAAATGTGGTGGTGTATGACATGATGAGACCAACTTCTTCGGTGCCGCCGACGAGCCAACATATACCATCCCAAAGTCCAAGCCAGTGGCGGGTGCCACGAGACCGTACGTTCATTAGGGCCGAGTCAACACTCACCTTGGTTATTAGAGATGCCCAGCTTAGCCTTAAGGAGGCAACACTGGCCATGCAATGGGCTTCATCATCACAGCAGCAATAGCATACATGTTCATGCTAAACACACACACAGGCGCATGATACATTAGCAGACCTACAGTGAGGGCCATAATGCCATATAATGATGACACTTCAGCAGCTTGTCATTCTTTTTAAGCTTCGATTAGATTGTACACGATCCCGCGCGATAATTTACAATCTAACAATTTCTACACCACCTACCTGCAAGTACAGGAAGCCGACAATATGACTTCTTCACCGTTCAAGGAATAATTGCTTCGATTTGCTGCTACACTCCCCATCACCAGCTAAATTTACTGAAATATAAGACTGCAAGGAGCTCGAGATCAGTGAGCAATCAAGTAATAAACGATAGCATGAATAGATGACGAAACTTTAAAGACCACAGCAAAATCAACTTAATTTTCATGCATGATGCACTTTATTGTGCTCACAGCCACGCAGAGGATATAATCCCCAAAAAGAAAAAAAAAACACAATATTTTGACCAGATGCACCCCTTGATTTTTAAAGAACCTTTGGCATCAGTCAGGATCATGTTACACCATAGAAGGTGGTAAGCTGGAATGTTCGAGTTTGGAGAGGTTAAGTTACAACCTAAATGGTGTGCCAGAAAAATAATTGCATGAAAGAAATCTCATTGTCATGGAGTAAAGCATTGAGAGGCAGAGGCTAATTCCTACCACTCCCTTCTTGGTTTAGCTCCATTACATGTGGTTTTCAACATCACTGCCTACATTAAAACCTAAAAAAAAAATGAAATAGTACACAATTACCATATTCCCAGTGTTGACAACAACAATTCATGTAAGCACTGTATGTATTTTTTTTTTTCAGCAGTAAATGAGAGCCAAGGCAAAGTATCGAGATATGAGAGTCTATCATGACTACAGGATCTCAATGCTTGCCGACTATTATTTGTAAGTGGTAAATGGTTTTAGGAATCCTTAGTATTTTTTGTTGAGTGGCTCACACTTCTATTAGTAGATAAGAAAATTGCATTCTAGATTGACATCTACCTAAGGTGCACCTGCATTTATTTGGGCGGACTCATTTTTCAACTTTGGGAACAAGATTTTGACCATGTACACAGACACTTCTGTCTGGATTTTAAGGTCAGCCACAGTACGCGGACGAACAAAAAACATCTTTAGCATCAATCAACATCATGTTGAATTGCAAAAGCTAAGTTATTAAGGTCTGACTTTTGGTGGGTCAAGTAACAATCCACAAGGTTGTTTTCAGGGGTGGTTGAAAAGATAAGCCCAGGAAAAGTAGCCATTGGACACGAGGGTCATTACGCAAACCTTCTCTCTCTATTTGACTTGATAAGGGGAAAAAAAAGGAAATAAAAATTGATATATAATCACAGTTGAAACATGCCTCGCAGAGATGCAGGATGCAATGGCAAAAAATTCAACAAATTACAAAACACATAGATGGACATTGATCCAATAACGCACTAGTACTTCAATGATGCACATCAGTTTCAAAATTCAATATATATGTGAGAGGAAACACCTGAGAGGCTGACATGCTCAATTATAATGACATATGAGAACATATTTCATACTTGGGTTTGCAAAGCCACAGCACATATGCCTCATCATAAAGAAGTCAAATCATAAGTTCCTAGCAGTCAATGTATGAAATCAGTATTAAATTGAAGTAGTTCATTGTTATTTATTCCTTGAATGGAGTACATAGTTGAAATGCCGCACCTATCACAAAGTAATCAGGAAAGAAAAATACACTATCACAGATATACTATTCAGGAAAACTGCACCCACAGCAATCAGCAGCAGGAAATGATTCATGACCACATTCAAGCGTCAATAGGAAAAGCTAATCATATCAACTTACATGTTTATTACTTGGTTATAATCGGTTATAATCAATGGTATGGGGCCAACAAAGAATGAATTTACCACTTCAACAAATTAATCTGAGAGCTTGAAGCCAGGGTATAAGACTGCCCAGCTAATAGTACCTATTTTGTAATAACCTCCTTGTGAGCTTTAAATGACAAAATCACATTCCATGCAAGGGCAACAAAATTGGCAGCAAGCACCTGGAAAAAAATGTGAGTAAGCTGGTAAAGGCAGCAAAGACAACATGCTAATATAACAACTTACGAAAATGAGCATATTCAAAGACCTGAAACTTCTGAGGGACAAAGTAAAAATTCAAAAACTGAAACGGTATCCATAATTGCCAATTTGCCAACACTGATGAACTGATGATAACCACTCCTGTAGATGTCAGAAATGAAAATTAGATAGAAGGAAAAGAGTGCAAGCATGCTGTACCCAGGAGTATGGTTGTATGGAAAGGTTCATCTCACCTGCTTCAGCTTTGGCACTACAATAGACGGCTTCCCCTCAAAGGTGACTAGCAAGCTCATAAAAACACCGATGAAAATGGGAGAGAAAATGAACTGAGCAAGATGAGAACAGAAAAACATCAAAAGAAAATACAATAATAGTAGAAACAATGAAACTGCAAGACATATCTTTGGTCGAAGGAGAGAGGGGGAAAAACTGCAAACCTGATCAAGTATAAGGCGAGCAACGGCACCTGATGCTCCACTGGCTGTCACCAATTTACTCAAATACAAGTACCTGCATATGTAGACTAATTATCAGACAAACAGCAGTGGTGAAAAAATCCTAGCTACACTACACAATGATAGTTACTTTTTCAGCTTAGAAAAGATTACCAGACATGTAAAGTTGGCCCCACGAGGGCAAGTCCCAAAAATGTGAATACAAATGTTCTCCTTAAATCAAGCTCTGGAACTCGATCAATCACAAGCTGGAACAGAAATAAAAGTAGATTTAGAGGACTATACATTTTTGTGTTTTAAGTAGCAAACAATAGCATTAGCAATAGTCATAAATATAAGTTAAAGAACATTTCAATGAGCCAATCAAGGCAAGGTTCAACCTTAAAGATTTCACACAAGTGAAAACGTTAAGCAAGTTTTCCAATCACTTCTGTGGTTCTGCCATACAATTCTTGCTGCAATCCACTATGCCGCCACTTTTAGGTTATTTTCACTTGCTTGCTTGTTCATTCTTTTGTTTCATTTTTATTTTTGGCATGCATACATTAAAGGTGATTTCAAAGAGCTGGTACCACTATCAGTGCAATTGTATAGTAGAGGAGTCTATAAAAGTTTTCATATCTGAGACTTTTGGCCGTTAAAGTTGGTTGGGAACAAAATTTTAGTGCTGAAACTGTTTTGCAGTGCGGTTAAAAATATGAAAAAAAAAATTACGTTCAAAGCAAGGTGTTGGGATCATGGTAGGTGTTCCAATGATTCAATTAAAACCATAAAATCTGACAGTTAGGTGATCTACAAAACATACAGTAACACTGTACTACTAGGCTGCCTGAAAGTCGAGAAATTTTGATATTTAACCCTGTATTCGCAAGCCTTTTAAAACATGACACCCAATTCGTAAACCTTCAAATATTTAACCCTGGACGTGCGAATTGTTTTGAAACGAGGGATTTTGAGGCCTTTTCTTGATTTCACTATTTTCATTAATGTTTTTGCCATCCAGCCACATACCCGGACTGTTTTGCCCTCCCCATTTCTATCTACCGCGTGGCCCCACGTATCAGTTTCTTCTTCTACCTCCAGCTAACTGCCTTGTCGTGGCTGCCTCCTCCTTTCTCCTTCAAATATCAGATCCAAGCAGAGCTTTTCGCGAGGTCAACAAAGATGAGCGAAGCACCAGGAGCCGCAGGAGCCAGCCACGGCGCGACCATGATGCCGCCCAAGGAGCCGCAGGACATTGACGCGTGGGTGCTCATGGCAGGCCTGGAAGACCACTCGCTGGTGCAGCAGCAACAGCTCAGGTCGCATGCCATCCACGCATGGTCGCGGGCCCGCGGCTCCTGCAGGCAACGGGAGCGGAGTAGCGGACAGGGGAGGTGGCTGGAGGTAGAGGAATAACCTGACACGTGGGGCCCGCACGGTAGAGAGAGGAGGGGGCAAAACCGTCCAGTCATGTGGCCTAGATGGCAAAAACATTAAGAAAAATCATGAAATCAAGAAAAGGCCTCAAAATCCCTCATTTCAAAACAATTCGCACGTCCAGGGTTAAATATCTAAAGGCTTGCGAATTAGGTGTCATATTTTGAAAGGCTTGCGAATACAGGGTTAAATATCAAAATTTCTCCTGAAAGTCATTACGAAATCCATGCTGCATTGCGTCAGACAGAAGCAAAATGCTGGAAATGTACCTGGCAGATGAGGTCCCCGGCCAGAGTTAGGACAGCAGAAGTGACCGCCTTAGTCGCAATCGGGTTCTTATCAAGAGACATCAGATACCTGTTACAACGCATAAACAATAAAGTTTGAAGATTGGTACACTTGGAGTATCGATAGCGTGTCAGGGAGCCAGCAGGTACACGCAGAGCATCAGAAGTACCAAACGCAGAATCGAATTACCATGCCAAAAACACCCGCCAACCCTTGGCGCTTCCTCCGGTGGTGCCTGCGGCCGGAGCGGAATTGCCGCAGCAGGACGCGGCATTGAGCTGCTGGAGGCGCCCGGCCTTGCGCGGGTGCGCGGCGGCTGCGGCGGAGAGGGTGGCCGGTCGGAGAGGAGCAACAGCGAGGCGGCGGGAGTGGAGATGAGCCAAGGCGGGCCTCGCGGAGACGGGCCCGCGCGCCAGGAGGAGCGGGAGGGCGGACGCCACAGCCATGGCAGCAGGATGCTGCAGCTGCAGCCTGAAGAGATGGTGAGGAGGATGGTGGGAGTGGGGGGTTTTGCTTTTGCCAGGCGTCTCCTCGCTAGGTTTAAGAACGCTCCCGCAGCTATTTTACGCTTTCCTTCACTAAAAACGGAAGCTAGCGTAGGCGTAACCGTAGAAGTTATTTAGTGGGCTCATTTGGGCTCTTTCCTTACAAAGCCCACCACCCATTGGCGTGGGCTTAACCTAACGAGCGAGGAGGAATAGAGCAGTGCGCCGTGGGTCTTCACCTGCTGCGGCGGCGCCGGCGCGGCCGCGATCTCTCCGGCGGGGAGAAGGCGAGAGAGGAGGGAGATGTCGTACATGCGCGGCGACCTGCTGACCAAGACGCGGAAGCTGGTGAAGGGCCTCGCCAAGCCCGCACCCACATGGCTCAAGGCCATGGAAGAGTCAGTGCACTCCTACCCCTACCTCCGCATCTCCGTATCCCTAGATGTGTCTGTGCTTTTACGCTTGCATTTCTCTATTACTTTACCGATTTCGCCGCGATTTGGATCGTAAACTGTGCCGCGCCTGGCTGATTGTGCCGACGAAGATATACGGGCCATTTGTGCTGTTCATTTAGTTGCTCATCCATGGATCTATGAACTGAAATGTTGTAAAATGTCACGATTCTGTGCTGAAACACGATTGATTTGTAATTACTTTCTCATCGATCACCCTGAGCGCCATAGTATTGAGTATAGTTGTGATCTCTGTAGTTCCTGCTGTTTTATTAGCGTTTCTGTTGCCAAATGGTTTGCATCGATTTGTTTTTATGCGGTTCACTTGGGCCACATTGTGAGCTTGAAATTTGTAAAAGTCATGATGCAGTGAATCTATGCATGTTTTGAAATTATTTTTTTGAAAGTGTTATTTCCCCCTTTTTTTTTTTTTTGCTTTGCCATATTGCTTGCTGGTCAATTGAAACACAAGACTTGTTGATTAGGGCACCTCCGGTGACATTTCCTCGTGTGGATGGGAAGATCAAGAAGATCGAGTTGCCAGAGGATGTGTACATTAAGAAGTTCTTCAAAAAGCATCCAGATTCGCTCTACCATGATGCAATCAAGTAAGTTCCTGCTCGCGTGTTATGTGATTTCCTTATAAAAGATTACCACTGTAGCACTTTGTAGGTAAAATAGCATATATGTATTTAAGGCACCAAATTTTTAAATGAATGATGAAATATTCAATTGTTTATCTATTTTTTTTCTGCACACAGAAGTTGTGCTCTTATCTAAATTTGTCTCATTCTGTACATGAATTTTAATATATGTCCAATCTTTTCAGGATAAGTGGATTTGATCCGCCACCAGCACGTGTTTTTGCTTGGCGTGTCTTGGAGTTGAAAGAACAAGGAGTCAGCGAAGATTATGCGATGGCTGTAGCAGATGTAATAATCTTTTTTCTGAAGATGTCCGTCTGTTAATTTTATCAAATACCCTTAATGCAAAATCCTATTTTGAGCCCACTCTGTTTAAATTTAGAGGTATATAATTGTACAAGGTTAAACACTGTCAGTTTTATTTCATGACTATCATCCTTTTTCCAGTTTGAGTATCGCAAAGAAAAGAAAGCAAAGAAGAAAGCATACAAGGAACTGAAAGAAATCGCCCGCAGTGAAGGAAGGGAACCACCGCCAGATCCATACCCAAGTGCTATCAAGGAAATACAAGCAGAGGAAAAGAAGTATGTTATGGACCGTTTCTGTAACCCAAAGATAATTGAGATTGCGAATAAGATGAAAGAGGAGAGAGATATGTTACTTCAAAATAGAGCGGAATCAGGTCAGTGGTAGGAGCTTATCTTAGTTGGACTGGCCAACTAGGTTTTATTGTTTATCACATTACCCAAGTTTTATCATAACAATAATGGATGCATAACATTGTTATGGCAAAATGAAACTCATGGTAGATGTACCCTGAAATGCAATATGTGTCCATATTATCTTCTTTCCAAAACTAATTTTTTCAGCATTTTCTTCCATTGCGCACAAACATGACTGCATGAGAAAAGTTGTTGACGTTGAGGCATCTGAATTTTCTCAAGCTGTTTATAGTGAAAAGAAAAGTCAAATTATATCAAATGGTTTATGTTTTTTTTTCCTTCTAGCCCAACTAATCATGTTGGATCATATGCTCCTGGCCTACCCCACTGGAAATTCTATATAATTTCAAAAGGGAAAAGCTTATGAGCAAATAAATAGAGATGCATTTTGCTTCATTCGGAATGTTTTACACTGCTGGAGTGCTGGTAAAACTTGATGAAAACAGCAATTTGCAGTGTGATTGTAACATGTTGGCAGAATGTATCTTTCTTTTTTCTCTTATATATTGTCAAAGCATTTTCTGTGTATCCCCGTGATGAACATTTTAGTAATCTGAGCGCTCATTCAGTTGGTGCTCCCTCCTCGGCAGCTGTGCTGGGAGGAGGTTGAAGGAACCAACATTTCTATATGCACTGTTGAGATATGGCGTTCTGAGGGATATGGTTGAATTGTTGGTTGCTCCTACATTTTTTTTGTCCTTCTCATTATGAATGTCATGTAGCCTTTTTTTTCCTTCTTGATATACGTTTAATGTCAATTGTTGCAAAAAAAAAAAAGTCACCCTATCTTTAGCTTTGGCCCACCAAGGGTAATCTTGAAGATGAATTTTTAATTTTACTTTGGCCCACCAAGGGTATCTTGAAGATGAATTTTATGTATAGAACTGGTATGTGTGTTCTGTGAGTGCAACAATGAAACAATTATCAGCAAAGCTACAACTCACTGCAGTCAAGTAAGTAGTAACTGTTCCAGGGGCCTTGTCATGAGCTCTTTGGGGTTGCTGCCAATGCCATGCATGCCAACAAACTCGATATCTTCTACCTTGTTGCCGCATTCTGCATCCTTGATGCTCTGGTATTTGCTGTGTATAAATGTGCTGTAATTGGGCAGTCTTTAAAATATTAGTGTGATGCATATTTATCGATGGCGGGATATAGATTGTTATCTCCTTGATGAAATTTATTTCTTGTATGGTGTTGGTGGTGACTGTGTACATCATCACCCGCTCCGAGTCCGCTATGTTTGAAGCCCAGGTCTCGTTGGATCTCTTGATGATGGCGGTCACATCAGGCAAGGAGCGCGATGAAGACGAATGGCGCAAGATATTCATGGATGCAGGGTTTAGGCGCTACAAGGCTAGGCCTCTTCTCTGCTTCTTGTCCATTATTGAGCTCTACCCGTAGCTTAGCTTAATTAGCTGGCTTCTAAGATTTAAGCAACATGTATCACCCGTCAATGGCTCAATGCCTATGGCTTCAATAATCTTTGTTACTTACTGCAATTCAACAACCTCATGCAGTGATCAGAGCAAAATTCGCTCGACATACAGAAGGCTATGGTTTTTCCAAACAATTACACTGTAGCCGGTAAAACTTTCTTCGGGGCCTCATAATACATGTGTCATTCGTCTCCCTACAAATTAACGGTTCAGAGCCAGAAATGAAGTGTCACTACTGTAGTATTGTATTGTATACCTGTAACTGTCACAATCCTGAGTTTCTAGACGGGACGCCTCACCAGAAATTTAATCTCATGGGAAAAATAAATCTCCCATCTCAGCTGAGTCAGATAGCAAGACTATTTCTTATCACCATCTGGTTCTTCTGAACTTGCCTTGAGACTCGGGGACCTCACCGGTAGGACGCTGCGCCGCTCTTTGCCACCTGGTTTAGCCGATGCGTTTCCATACCAGATCATTCCAATAACAGCAAGGACCATCCCCAGGACCACCTGAAGGTTCAGGCCCTCCTTGCCAAAGAACAGAAACCCAAGGGACAGTACAAGCACGGTCTTCATGTGGCCCAGGACTTGAAAGGATACAGCAGAGAACCGCCCGATGCAGATGAATTGGCTCAGATTAACACCAATCGCGATGAAGCATGAGAGTACGAGGAAAAACTGCAGAATCAAGGAAACTCTATGGTAAAAACGATAGCCAAATTAAACATTTTGATCCAGCAAAAGGATGACAGTTGAATGAAGCCACAGTTGCTACAAATTAGTGCTAGCAGACCAAGCAGTAAATGGTGGAATTTCATCCACAAGGACTAATGACATCACTTAAGTAGTCTGAAAGTGTCTTCATAACATGATATCAGTGCTCCATAAACTTGTAAACCATCGCATATGTCTTGTCGCGAATTCTCAACCAGCAGTCAGATAGATGAGAAGCAGCAGCATAAATCACAGAGAGTGTCCTTACCAGAGCAAGAGATGAGAAATTGAAGTGATCCACCCTTTGGCCTGTCAACAAGTAATCCACAAATGGTCCCACTAGCAGGAGGGACCCAGCTTGGGCTGGAGCAGTGTGGCCCAGGAGGTTGAACGAGTTCAGAGAGTGCTTCCGCTGGAGAAAATGGACGTACTGCAAAGAGAGCAGAAATTACAAAAGAATTAAATTATCCCTTTTAATCGGGTAGACAACAGGAATGAACTCCATACACAGTGTAAATAGAACAATTACTGAAAACGTTGGGCAGCAAGAGCAGTGAAATAGTATAAAAATGCCGAAGTTGTGAAATTAAATGAAATCGTGCTTTCACATTTCAAGTAATAAGCAATAGTATCATGAGAACATGGACCAATTCTAACAGTTCAAGCATGGAAAATGCCAATACTGGCATGGTGAGTAGCTAATATCTATATCGTAATGTACAGAAAAGGGGGCTATATCAGGAACTGCTTATTATCAAAACTTTGCAGAATTAAGCAGCATCACTGTTACTGTAGTGCCATATTTTAATTCTGTCTTTTGAAAAGATTCAGAGTGTGACAACAAACTTGCAGCTAATTGCAACCAAAAGCAGATAATCAGTTGTAGCAGGCAATCTTACTGGTGGGCTGACATAAGAAATCAGCATAAGGAGGTGATCAAACTTACATATTGTTGCAAAGCTGTGCTCCAAACAGCTATAACAGCCGCAATTAGACCTTTTGCATTCACACTGACATCAGTAACCGTGCAGACTGCAACTCCTATAAGCACAACCATTATGCTCAGCTTTGTGTCCCGGGAATAATGTACATGATCAAAGGCAACCTCCAGAAGACATGATGCAGGTATCATGCACAGCTTTGCTATCTGAACAAGGAAAAAGAACAAAATTGGTTGATAACAATGTAAAGACACGGAGTTTAGCTATTTAAAAATCCACTAACCTGATAAAAGCCCACAGAGTTCCACATCAAGCTCACATTCATCCCAACAATTGACAAGTTTGAAAATATCACAAATTTGACCAGATCTGCTAGCGGTAAGTGGGAGGGCTGGCTCAGGCCTAACCACCTAAATACAATTGTCATCAAGGTGGTAGTCACAAAATGAAGCCCGGTTAATGTTGTGGCTGCACAGGAAAAAATGTAATTAATGAGTTGGAAGGAAATATATCCAAGTGTCCATGTACAGTATGTTGACAAACTGTAGAAATATAGTACAACATGCAGCTACCTGACATATGGTGAGAAATTACACAGTGTTGTCATGTCCTTATTACTTTCATTAAAAGGAAAAAACACAATTGCTTTGTTCAGGAAAAAAGACTATCAGGATAACACTCATTTGTTATTAGAAACAGAAAAATATACGGCTTACATTAAGTTCAAAGCCTGACAAACACATAACAAAATAGAGCAGAAGATACAGCAGGCTATAGCCACAAATAATACAAGGACTAGAGACTGAAGGTGATAGTCAGTATATTAAAACAATAAATCCTCATAGAAGCACAGGCATACCAAAACTGAATCCATGAGTAGCCATCAAAGCTTTGTTGACCATGATGATTCCAACAGACGTAGTAACATTGAAACTCCATGCTGCCAAGTCAAGGACAGCCTTTTTGTCGGATTTCTTTAGGGAAGTCATCTCGATGTAGATGGGTTCGATTCAACACTTGCTGCTGAATTACAATGTCCAAGAGACCGGTGCCACCAGATCCACGAGTCCAAGTTTGAACTGCAGACAACAAAGTGATCAATCGTTTGCAAGCAGGAACATTGCACCAGATGGTTGTACTATACACGGATCAAGACCCATGTGAAATGTATCTGGTGTGTAAGCATTAGAACAAACCTACGCAGAACAATACAGATTTTACGAGTAGTTGGCAGGTTATGGCTGGGCCTGAGATTTGAAGCAAAGGTCAAGTGATTACACAGGGATTACAAAAAGTGGATGAATAAATAAACAATAGAAATGGTTGTTGAGGTTTTTAGTGGCAAATTGGCAATGTTGAATGACGATACAGGTAACCTATAGTCTAGAGTTTTGAGCTCTCTGCATCAGAAGAAAATGCAGAGCACGACTACAGGGCCAAGCGATCCTCATACTCCTCCATCGGGTACAGGTAGAGTAGAAATCAACACTCGCAGTGGCTACCTAGGCATCGTAGACAGTATCAAACAAGCACCAAAGGAAAGGAAAGCAAAAACGGCAGCGGCACGACAAGCAGAGGACACATCGTATCGGACAAGAGATAGGCACCAGACAACGATTCGTGATTTACAGTCTCGGCGGGCGCAGGCAGTCGTTGTTGCCTCAGCGCAGCTTGCTACTGCATCCGTCCGTCCGGGTGTAGGTCGTTCTCCCCAGTGGCCCACTCCATGGACGCCGCAGGGCCAGCGACGAACCGCGGCGGACGGCACGACAGAGGCCCGGCGGCGGCGGCGGGGCACACGAGTACACGAGAGAGGGTCCCGAAAATAATAATAATAAAAAAAAGGCAGAGGAGGAACTCGCCAAGGGGGGAAGAGGGATTGATTGATTGATTACCTGCGCTGCGCTTCGACGGCGGAGCCCTCCTCCTCCGCTTCGTCTTCCTCCTCTCCTCCGGCTCCGGGACAGGAGAGGACCGGGAGGGAGTGGCGTTTTGATCTGGTTGCGATTTCAGTTCAGGCAGAGGCAGCCCAGCAAGCCAAGGAGCCCACCCGACGACCCAAGACAGTGGGCGACCGTTTCCCCGTTTCACCCCTCTTTTTCACGTGATTTACTGAAACGGCCCCAAGAAGATCTCTGCTGCCCCTGCCCTGCCACGGGAACGGAACGGGGGCTCTTTATGTACACACATACCACGCAGGTCACTCCACTTTTTTTTTTCCTTTCATCTATTTTATTTTTCTCAATTCAAAACCGACAGATCCCTAGGTCAAATCGCCATGATTTCGCTCTCAAGCAAGGTGACACGAAAACGCCGTCGTATCTGTCCGTCCAAATGTTTACCAATTACTATTTCGTTTTCAAGCAAGGTGACAGGAATTTTATATTATTATTTTTTTAAATAAAAAAACGGAATAGCTCATTTCCCTTCCATTCCATCACCTAATTGAATTGGTATGCAAAATGAAACATCCAGGAGTTAAATTCGGCAAGTTCTTTAAAGAAAAAACAGTATCGAGTCCTCAAAATGTCACGTAGTGTTTTAAGCGACGAAAGCATCAAAACATTGCTTGTTATTCTTGAAATAAGAGAGGCCTTAACATATCATCATTTTTTAGACTTGTGTCTATTTGCATATGCCTATGTTTGTCTAATACTTGACACAAAGACTAACAATCAGGCTGCCTAGTCTTTGTGTACAACATGTACTTCTTCCCGAGAAGAATGACGCTCTACATCCTAAAAAATCAACTGAAATTGTAGAGTACACACTGAAAATCAACACAAATAGTATAGTACATCCGCAAAAATCAAATCAATTGGCGACAGTACAGCATATCCTCGAAAATGAATCATAAGGCATTGCAATTATATATAGGACGAAATTGAACCCGGCCAGTCCCACAAAAAAGGTCACTGCTGATTCCATAGAATCAATGCAATGAACATCAGTGAACTGGAGAATGCATGGGAAAAGGATTGTTATGCCTGCTTAGCACAAGCAATTTGGATCATATCTATCACAAACTATAGAGCGCACAGAGTGACAGAGGCCATCGCAAGTTGATGACAGCCCATATGCATGCATGGTCCTCCGATCCGATCCTACCAGCAGCAATGTGATCATGATGAAACCTTTTTCCAGATCACAAGCTACCCATTTCAATCAAATGGCCATGGCATGCAAGTTAATGCGATTGACTGTAAATTATACTAGTAACATGCATTGAAAGAAACCAAGAGGTGGCTTGTCTTTTGTCTGAAACCCTGAAGAACGAGTGTGAAACACGCATAAACTTGCCACGCACCGTACGTCTGACCGTGCGACTATACATGCGTACTACGCCGTTGGGCACTTAGGCTGATCAAAGAAAGGATCGGAGCTCCAAGTTGACCAACATTAATTAGGGATGAATTAACTTAATGACATGATGCACTTCCTTTTTTTCCCTGAAAGATCGATTATATGTATCCCAGTTAATATGTTGTTGTTTTTAATTACAGGAGTAGTAAATAAAGCAAAGGCCAAAGAGTTTGGTTTAGCATGTGGACGAAGCAAAGTACTATAGAAGCCTCCACACGAAAAAGCCATGAGTCACGCATGCATATGCTCCTGTACTTAATACTGCACATGAAAGTTAAGAGTACTTGTGATGTTCCCTCTAGCTTAGCTACTTGGTAACGCTAATTGCTTCACATCTTTATCTTTAATTTGGAGCTCCGATCCGATCCTTGCTAACAACGTAACGTTGCGTCTGAGTCCTTGCGGTAATAATACAGCTCAATCACTCACTCCTGATGTGTTGACCGAACCATTATCTAATTAATTAGTACATCTCTAACACAGATTACTAGCACACACAGCGTACGTACGTGTTTAAACCTTACGAGTATCGGCGAATCTTCCTAGCTGGGACGATTTACGATCAAGCACTGAGATTGATATTAGTATAGTTTAGAGTGTCGGTGCAGGTACGTACGTACGTAGCTTCCTTGATTGAGTTGACGTTTGCTTACTTACAAGTTAGTTAATAATAATGCATGTCACATGATGACTTGGCCTTCCATTCCCCTCAGCGGGGAAGATCGTCTAGTGAAGAAACACCAAACGTATTTTTTTTCCTTCTCGAGGAGCTCCCACGCACACTGCACACACATGGTATATGGAACGAGATGAAAGCCATGTGCATGGACAGGAGCCCTGGCCGCCCGAGCATTCCGGGGGGCATAGAGACGGGGTGCGTTCTCCATTGTCATATGGAACGGGATGCTGTATGATGTCGAAGAGGAAGACAAAGGCTGGTAACTGTTCTGAGGAGGGTGAAGGCAACTCATTACGGCACATCTTGTTCTGATATGGATCATGATCTGTATCACAGCTCATATAAAACTGCGAACATTTAGGCGGTGCCTGACCTCACAGCCTATATAATATGATAATCTGGAGCCTCTATGTCAGATTGTCTGGGTGGTGTAGTTGGTTATCACGTTAGTCTCACACACTAAAGGTCCCCAGTTCGAACCTGGGCTCAGACAAACGATTTTTTTTCCCCCCTCCTTTTTTCTTGTCCCTGCTGGAAGAGCAACGACCTAGCCTGTCAAGTACATTTTTGTTTTAGCAGAGTACACTTTTTTAGCATTGTCACGTACACAATTGTTTTTTTTTTGTCTCTTTTTTTCATGTTCGTGGAACTCTGGAAGAGCTAGCAGAAAGGCAACGACATTACCCTGTCATCTCTTTTTTATATTATTACTTAACAGAGATCGAGTTGGCAGCGTAGCAAGATATAGTATGCGGCCACCACATATTGCTATTCAAGTGTCTGGGAGGACACATTGTTCGTAAACTAGAGCATTCCAGTCATGCGTTACACAAACTACCCACTTCCACAAAAGCTGAGTGCCCCGCTGCCTCCTGACGCAGCATTTCAATCTACTACCTATCCCCAGTCTCCCTCGTTGCCAGCAGCATCCAAAATCCCTTACAAAAGACCTCCCTGCTTACACAAACCCCAGCTGCAACCTGAAAAGCAAGATAGCAGCATTAGGCAACCGAGGCCAGATTGAGCTTGCGAAAATTAAGTTTTCAATTTTACCACAATTTATGTATTGACAAATGCACAAGCAATGAAAAGCATTGTTAACTCTAATTGTCAACGATTTCTCCATATTTTATCAAAACATATAGTGGCCAACTGCCTTGTCATTTATCTCATGTCCTGATAAAATGTTGTCGTCTTGTGCATGACAGAAGAATTAGACCCACTGGTGATTTTTCTGGTTGGGGATGAAATGGGCATGCGTTTTTTTTCAAAACGTTCACAAAGTGCAGAGCGGAATTATTAAGCAACCTAAAAAGCGTCATTAAGAATAACAGCTATTCATATAAGACTTTATTCAATATGTAACAATACAGTGATCTAACCACTGAGCATTGGAGTAAGATCTATTCAAGTTTACAATGATTATATTGATGATTGATACATTCACTAAAAAGGAAATAATCATCATAAGAGAAAACAGAGTAGTAAAGAGTTAAGCAGAAGGGATCAACACCAATAATTTTGTGGTTAGAAAATTTTGTTGAATAGGTATCAGAGATGATAATGTCTCTTACCTGCTTTATACACAAGTTCATGCATTACCAGAATGTCTTTTAGTTTTATCAGAAAGAACCTTGGCAGTTGGTAGAGCCACAGAGGCATGGCTTGAGTTCGGAAGCATTTGGAGATTTTCCCTTAATGCCAGGAGGAGCCCCTTTTATCCCATAATCATAGGTCAGTTCAGTCATGGGAGGAATATGTTTCATTGCAAAAAACATGATATGTGGGTAACTGTCGTCACCATGGTCGTACTGCACAGGCTGCCAGAGGAGATTTGGGGAACAGCTATGGTTCAAAAATCGAGCCACATTGCCTGAACTTTTTGCACTTATGACAATAGGTAACTTTTTAATGCTCTCAGTTGTGACACTAGTGCTTGCATCTTCAAGTAATTCTGCTCCCAGGTTCCATCTTGAAACCTTTTCACTGGGCCATGATGTGCGAAAGGTAAACTCATCTTCCTCGACATCCATGTTCATATTTGTTTCATCAATGACCTTACCAGCATACTCACAGATGAATGTGCCAGCACGGATGGGATCCCAAGAACGAACACCCCATCCACGATCCCCAGTCCAAAAGACCTCAAAGTTCAGATAAACACCCTTCTGTGTCACCCTGTTTCGACAATTTTGAGAACATTGGCACCTGGAAGAGCATTCATAGAGCATCGGAATCTGCTTTACAAGCAATCCGGAGGAGCTATAAGGAAGATCACCACTGTTAAGTTGTGAACATGAACAGTTAGGATCACCAGGCAAGCACACACTGGGACACTTGCAGCTTTGTAATGGTTTTGTCTTGTTAAGTGGCCTCAAATACTCCACTCCAGTTACATAGTTGAAGAAGCTGGGCCCTTTCTCATCATCAACATCATTAACAAGGCATACAGGTAGGTTCTCAATTTTTGATGATAAATCCAGTAGTATAGCCTTGTCTCTTGTCGCAGGATTTTCTTTCCACTTCTCAGTCATCTTCCATACTGAAATTCCATCAGGCTGTCCTGGCGCTCTTTTCAGCTGGTACTTGAAAACACTATAACCATTCTTTGCTTTGTCCATCCAGGAACCTTCTATCCGATAAAGTCCATCATAGATGTAAATTTTGCCTGAGTTACAGAAAGGGTCCTGTGCGCTGCGCACAACCCTGATTACATTTTTCTTTTTCATGCTGTTCATGAGAGCGAGGTTACCTCTTTCGAGCTTCTGGTCATGCTTCTCCTTGTGCCTACTATTGCCTCCTTGGCCTGTGTACACCAAAATGTCCGAGTCGCCATCATCATTCTCATAACCACCAGATGAGATGATGCTGACAGCCAAAGTTCCATCTTTTCCAGCATTCTTAGCAGAAATGTAATCGATGCCAGCCATCGCAGGTGCATGTAAACCAACAATGCACATTTCAATCCTGAAAAAGAAAATGTCTCCAATTTTGACACCAGGTACAGGTCCTATTGTCTTTAGGTTACTGACTCTCAGGCCATTCTGCATCATGAGAGAACCAGCCTTCAAGTCAGCCCGCCTACTTGCGTCCTCCTTTTCATCCAGTTGCAGTATACGGCGCCGAAGTGAGTCGAACATCATCATGATTTCTCCAACTGATTCATTTGGGTTGCTTGACGAGGATGGACAAGAGGTGAGCTCTAAGTTGAGACTCCTCCTTGTTGACCTGCGCTTGATGTTAGCTGCATCGGAGTACCCAGCCTCCTGAGTCCTCTTGGCTGTCTTCGGTGATGTTGCTTTTTTCTGATCACAAAAGGGCTTGTAGTCTTCATCTGACGATTCATCTTTGCATTGTGGCATGGGAAATGTCGCTGAGATTGGAGTAGCCCTCAGAGGAATTGGTGATTTTGGTAAAGGCTGACCAAATGAAGATGGAGATTGTTCCGACGAGGTGCGGGGCCTGAATGGTGTGACAATAACTAGCATGGGATCAGTTGACTGGGTTGTCACATCATACCCCAGAGGAGTTGGGATCATGGGCGCTAATGACCGCAATGGCTTTATCTCCAAAGGTTGCTCTTGCTCGTCATTTTCTGATTCATCTTGCAAGCTCTGCATGGTGAACTCCTAGTAGTGGCACTGAACAATGGTCAATAAAAGTCACTGAACTTTCATCAAATTAAAATAGAAGTCACTGAACAATCCGTATTTGTGATGGTGAAAGTGATAAAAATAACCAGCAAGCTGTGATTACGGAAAATGTATGCAAGATTGTATACTATAAACAAGTCAGATGGATACACAAGAAACAAGATATAAACTGCAGACAAAATAAAATATAAGAGAACAGAGATGATGAGCACACGACAACAAATGCCAACTTCTAAAAGAAAATAAGAGGAGAATAATATCTTGTTAAGTCCAACAATAGACAAATCTAGGAAAAAAATGCACACCCATTGACCACTGCATGTGTTGCTGAGAAAGAGAAGTCACACTGTATAGTAACAGATTCGAGTGGATTCACACAAAGCATAAATTTTTCAGCGAGCTACTGCTACGCCTACACGTTCCACCATAGACATTAACAAAAAAGATGAAGGTACGAATAAAGAAAGCATGGGGGAAAAGATGATACATTTCTGGGACATTGAGGAGATCATCCAAGCAACCAAAAAAGAGAGGGGACATTTCTTCAGTCAAATCTAAATCTTAGGTTATTCTAGGCAACCATTTACACAAAGTCACAAACCAAAGCAAAATCAAGAGAAGAGAGTTGAGGTACAGTAGCAGATTAGCTAGGAAAGATGAGATGAGAGTTGTAACCTTGGAGATGTCGTCGAAGGAAACAGTGCATGGAGTCTTCAGAGCTCGCAAGGTCGGAATAAAAAGGCACCGGATGCTGGTACAGTGTTGGTGTTGCTCCTCGTTCAGATCGCTAAAAGGTATACATATACACGTATACGAACACTGCACTGGCAGTCGTGTCACAGTCTCACCGCTCATTATTCTCTGTCTCTCACCAAACAGAAAGGAGTGTAAAGTAGTGCCTGCTAAAAGAAAACAACCGAAAGGGGTGTACTTGGGTGAACCCTGAGATACGTGCCGCTGGAGCTTTGCTGGAAACAACCGAAAGGAGTGTAAAGTAGTGCCTGCTAAAATGGTCATAGCGGTGTAGTTGACATGGCCAGCTCAAGCTTCAAGACCATTTCAACTCAACATCACCTTAAAACGCATACTCATATTTCTTAGCATCTGGTTCATTCCATCAGGTTAAAACATAGAAAAGTGCTAAAGGAACATTGTACATGTCTTCCTATCATTCACCAAAGATAGAATACCAGCAGTAAGATAACATAACTAGTGCTACAGAAGAACACATGTAATCCATTTAGATACTCCGGAGGGTACAAAAGCTGTAGAGAAACGCCTATGTGAATTTCAGCTACTCCGTGTAGCGTTGCATGATCATCATCTTTACTTCTGCAAAACGTTTCGCGCAGTTGGACAGGCACGAGGTCTCGCTCCTGCTGAAGCTGCTTCCGATGCTCCCAGTAACGCATCTGTCCCAGCAAACATGAGTCAGCTTCGCCACCACCTCATTTGCAAAGGCCTTATGTTTCTCCTCCTGCAACACACGGATTTTTTGAGTGATTTTGTTTAGGCCAGAGCAACCATCACTATGCCAATAGAGTTGCGCATGCTTCAAATAAATCTGACACCAGCAACCATCATTTTCCCCTTCAGGTTCGACCATTAAACTACAAAATGCAGACTTCTATGCTATTTGTGTTTTAATAATTTTTGTTGTGCTTTTATATGGGATAAAGGACCTTGCAGGTTACCACAACACATCTGTAAGTGTAAACATGCTAATTTTGATGCTATTCACAACTACTTAACTCACATATTTCACTATGGAACCATCACATATGCTGACTGAATATAGTTATCATTACCTTTTAGCTGATAAGATATTTACCTCTATCATTATCTAGGAATTAGGCTAATAAATTTTCAGCATGTTGCACAGAAAGAACCCTGCAACCACAAGACATTGCACTAACCATTTTTTTTTCTATATATATGAAATGACTGCTCACTAATTGCATATAAGAAAAAGAGAAAAAAAATATTAAGATTGCAAACATCATGTAATGTAACTGATCAAGCAACTTGCATTTTTTTTTGCCCCCTTTGTATTGGATTTCATAAGAGTATACATTAACCAAGCAACTTGTACACACATGCTTATAGATCAAATGCTACTCTACCATCATTGTGGCATCTCAGATGTTGAATACAAATAAGTCCTGCCATTCACTGAAATAGCATGCTGTGACATTATTTAGATTCAAAATAGGGATGCATGCTTGTGTTGATTTTGCAGTTAGTAACAAAATGGCTCCCTATCATAGATGCTCTTGGAGATTCAAGATTGCTTTTAGCTTTGAACAACAACTGGCTACTTTACGGCTTTGAACAGCTACTTTACGGAATCAATTGTTTTCCAGGTTACATAAGAACAAACTAAACTCTTGTTTAGTTAAATGAAACAAAATCATTACGAGTCACCAGTGCCATTCAGGATTTCAGACTCTGCCAGAATCCAGACAGCAGGGAGATGAGTCAAACTAGGGTCAGGGGCTCAGGGCCATGTATAGTTTGTACACTGGAACCGGGAATCAGTCAAATCCAGAACCAGAAGCTTGGCTGCCTGCAACTGTAAAATGGATCATTGGACCTGACGACCCTTTTACTAACAGTTGAACCAAGGGAGGTTTGGGGCCAAGAGAACACCCCCTCCTTAGGGTTTTAGCACCAATTACATCTCGATACAAAATTACTAGTAGCTCCCGCCGCACCTCAACCCCAAATTCATGCGTGCATCGAGCAATACCGTTGACGAAATCAGAGAGGCTAAGGGGGAAATATCATTTGGGGATCAACAGAGGTGCGCCGCCGATGGGCGATGGGTACGGGACGGGCACCAATAAATCAAATGTTGTCCACTAGGTGGAGTGGAGTGAATACCTCTATGAGCGCCTTGAGCCGCGGGTTGTTGAGGACCGAAGCATCCATGGTTCGCCGCCGCGTTCTCTTCTCTCTCGAGCTCGGTGGTGCTGAACCTTCGCCTCTTCCGTCTGTCAACTATTTTTTTTTTCTTCTTAGCAAGAAAGAAAACAGAAGGAAGAAGGGAGAGGACGTATAGTTGTTGGGCCTAATTGGTTGGTTCCGTTTGGGCCGGGCTTTTATGGCTCATCAACTAACCAGACGTGCAGGTTTGCAGGGCCTATATGGATATACAATATAGCGTGTTCAAAAAAAAAGGGAAATCAAAATAGAGTGTTCTCAAAAGAGATTTTTTACATCGCTTGGAAATAATATGAGCCATTCATAAAAATAGAAGAAGAAACAAATCAAAATAGATAGTGCTCTCGTCCTGCTCAGACTGCTCGAGTTTAGTATTCATTCATCATATAGATCTCTCATGGATGCATATGTGCCTGTGAATGTGGTTTTGGCGGGTTCCGCGCGTGTCCATTTTGGCGGGTTATTATAAAGCAAATAACCTCATGCATCGGTCCTCCCATTATTATCATTATATTTTCACAAATATTAAAATTGCGTGCTGCACCAGGAAATGACGACACCCATAAAAATCAAGAAGCTAGCTATAGCTAGTGCGACGACGACACATCACTCATCATATGAGCGAGCTGAGAGTGGTGCTTAACTTGGTCGATCTAGTGTGTTCCTTGCGTTTGGAGCTAAGCAAACCCATGGCGTCACGCATCACATTTTTATCCGATCCGCCAGACACATCTATATATAGACCGCGACGTAGGGACAGCAAAAACGACATATCAGTCCTGCTGCATGCATATAGCTAGCTAGCGTACGCGTTAATTATACAAACATGTGCATGATCATATATCCATATATATGACGACGACGTGTACACATGCATGGTGGTAGAGTGCTCCCAAATCCATGCAACATCCATATCGCGAAGAATATGCGATCAGTGCATCCCCTATATCCTCCGATCAATCTCGATCCCGTGCACGTACGTGAGTGGCCACCTATCTTTTTTAATTGATTTGCTGCTAGTCGAGTGTTTCACCGAGTTTATTTGATGCACTAATAATCCGCCACGTCGAATAGTGACTAATTAGCTAGACGAACGTATTATCCTTTTTTTTTTACGGGCTACTCAAAAGATACGAGTACGTGAGCGTATTATTTTTTTTTAACGGGCTACTCCAAAGATACGTCATACGTGAGCGTGTGAGTAGCTAGGATTAGGGATGGAATTGGTATTGATATTTCTCGTCCGACCGACCGACCGAAGGTCCTCAGGTCTTAAATGGTACAGACTGTATCCGGAACCGAAAAATCAATATCCGACCGTATTCGCGTAACAAAAGTTGAATGTCTATTGCAGATATGTAATGTATATCAATATCCGATACATATCCGACATATTTTGTATTGTCCGTATCTAAATTCGATCCAGCAAAAAAATAAATATCTTTATTCGTACTCGGGCATTTCCGTCCGTATCCGATCCGAACGAGACACCTTTCGCAAAAAAGCATGCGCGCACACACGAGATGCTGCAGAGATACAGCCACAACCGCATCCAAGTCGTTTGACAACGGGAGGACCTTTGTTTGTTCCAAATCCAATCCAAATGGTTGTTGGAAAAAAAAAATAAAACCGAAATAACTCGGCAGATAAGGCGACAACAGGGCCGCTCACCGGGCCCACGTGCCGGCGTGCGCGTGGAGACAACCGCCGCCGAAGTGCGACCGAAGCCCACTCCGGCAAGCAACTGGCGGCGGCGAGCCCTGACGTCCTCCGTCTCCGGCACTCGATGGGCAGTTGAACCGCGGATGTATCCACCACACCCCTTGCGTGGCTTTCGTAGTCCGTAGGCACACTTCACTTCAAAGCCACTGCTTCTTCTTCCTCTACTTAATTGCCGGGCCCCTGCGCTGTACTCGCAGCTGGGAGCTCGCCTCTTCTTCCTGAGGAGGTGTTGGCTGGTGGACGCATGGTGAGCACCTATCTAAAGATTCCATTTTTAGTTCACCTACTTTGCTCTGTGAATATTTCTTTCTCCTGTTCATCGGTTGGAATTTGAGCCATTGCTTGTGCGGGCAAGTTGTTTGATGGAATACCCAAGAGAAGAGAACTGGCTAATCTCTCTATGCTCTTTTCTATTCTCTTCTAAAAAAAGGGGGGCGTATACTTGAAAGCGAATCTCTATGTGCTTTCCTCTGATGAGCGAAGTGATAAGAAAATTGCCTATTTATAATGATCTGGCCATATGCTTTATCAAAGCTTTTTCAATTTCTGTTTTCGAGTGTACAGATGAAAATAAAGTAGTCTGTAGCTCATATACACTATGCGATTGCCTTTTTATTGTGCTATTGCTGCTTCAGCCTTCAGCTCTCTCTAAAATGGAGATGCCTTTTGTAGTAGCTTCAGTTCCAGTCCAACTCAACTGACATGTCATGGCACTCTCTTCTCTCTTTGTCCAACAGACACATTCATCGCATTAGTTCTCACAAGTGGAAGCCTATGGGTTCCAAGGAAGCGTCCTCTGTTACAATCTTCTGCCTCTCGCTTCTATTCTGCCTGGGCTGCCGATGTCTAGCATCAGAACTAGAGGCCACCCAGACAGGAACCCTCAAGATTGATGCCTCACCGCAGCTTGCCCGAAAGATCCCTGAAACACTATTTGGGATATTTTTCGAGGTAAGGCAGTACTTTATTGGTAGATGCCAGTTTGTTAGGCTTCTCATGTTCTACCACATATGATCAGAATAATCCACATATACACCATGCCCACTTTGTTCTTTCCATAATTAGCTCGGCTATACTGTAGGAGATTAACCATGCAGGAGCTGGTGGAATATGGGCAGAGCTTGTTAATAACAGAGGTAACACAGCTATTCTTGATTGTACTGTGTACTTTTTTCCCTCAAACATTCTGTGTCTCTTTTGGAATTAACTCTCCGCAAAGTGGCTAGTCCTGCTTATTTTTGCTGCAAATGAAACACAGAAAAAAATATTCACAAATAATAGCCCCCAAGGTGATAATTTGCCACAGTGTTTGTTTAACTCAAATCTGTTTCCCCAGAATATCTTTTTACCAAATCATGGCTCTCTAAATAATATTGCAAAGTTTATTTTGATCATGAGCTGGAAAGAACATAATAGGCCGTCTTTGTCAGACCTCAGACACTGCTGTCAGTTGTTCATGGTTTAGCATAAACATTACCTGGATTTGTGCTTCAGGTTTCGAAGCTGGAGGCTCCCATACCCCATCAAACATTGACCCATGGTCCATCATTGGAGATGACTCTTCCATATTTGTGGCAACTGATCGTACATCATGTTTCAGTCGAAACATTGTTGCTCTGAGAATGGAGGTCCTCTGCGATGACTGTCCTACTGGTGGTGTTGGTATTTACAACCCAGGGTTTTGGGGCATGGTATGACTTTATCGTATATTGCTGTTTATCAGTTTGAGAAATAGATAATTTCATCAAAACTGTTCAGTTAATATAAAAAGTTTGTATGATGCTGTTGTAGCCTAATGCACTTAAAACTATGTGATCTTGTATTTGTTATAAGTTACTAGTGATGCCGATTCCCCAAAGAGCTAGCAATAGCAAATGCGATCTTGTATTTTATTTGTCATAAGTTACTAGTGATGCCGATTCCCCAAAGAGCTAGCAATAGCAATTCCTTATGAGCTGTACTAGCGTTAGGAATTGTGATCATAAGATCTCCATGTATTCTATTTTTATTCTGGCAGTTCTACTTTTCATATTCTGATGATATGATGTTAAGCAGATAATCAGTACTCATTCTACTTCTGTACCTTTTCCGCTGTTCCCGTTTTTCTATAATGTTACCATTTTAACTTACAGAACATAGAGGATGGGAAGGCCTACAATCTTGTTATGTATGTTAACTCACCAGAGACAACTGACCTAACAATTTCACTAACAAGCTCGGATGGGTTGCAGAACCTGGCTTCAGCTACAGTAACGTTAGTATCTTTTTCTCTCAGTATTTGTACAACAGGGTTATTGACAATATCTGAAAGGATTGCGCTGCTGCAGAGTTTCCGGCACATCAAACTGGACAAAACTAGAGCAGAAGTTGGTTGCTAAAGGAACCAATAGAACCTCAAGGCTTCAAATAACAACTAACAAGAAAGGTGTTGTCTGGTTTGATCAAGTATCACTCATGCCTAAAGATACATATAAGGTATAATATATTAGTATTCTTGATCTTGGTTGTGAAAAGCACAAATAAGGCAGAGAAAATACCTGTATAAAGTATGAACAGTAAATATAAATTAGTAGCGAACCTCTGAGTATGAGGCACTGGTGCTAGGCAGTAGGCACCAAAATCTTACCCTTCTAAAACAAATACTGGGTCCGTAGGTTGAGAATCCCCTTTTTCGGCAGTGTGCTGGTATGCGTTGTGGAACCCACTTGGCAGAAGCAGTTATATTTGATTTGCACTCTGTTATCCTGCAAATCCTGCTACTGCCTACTTATAACCCGTTGCCACTGATTTGATTTGTCTAATGAATGCAATCACCAAATACATGTTTCTGATTGCTACTCTGTTTTTCTGAATTATATGTTGGTTCATCTGTTCACTATCCAGTACTTACTGTGCAAGAGTTAATCCGAGTATTAAAAACAATGCTTCTCTGCACACACAGGGACATGGTTTTCGCACAGAACTTATATCCATGCTTTTGGATTTGAAACCACGGTTCTTGAGATTCCCTGGTATGCTCTGTTCTTCTTATGATTTCTCTGTTAATCTGATTCTTGATCTTAAAACATATAGGATATTGCTATATACAATACATTCTGGAATAATTGACTAGATTAAATGTAACTACTGCAGGAGGCTGCTTTGTAGAAGGTGATTGGTTAAGGAATGCCTTTAGGTGGAGAGAATCTATTGGTCCATGGGAAGAGAGGCCTGGACACTTTGGGGATGTTTGGCACTACTGGACTGATGATGGGCTTGGATACTATGAATTTCTTCAGGTACCAGTTCATACTGCTTCAGTTCAACCTTTCCTTTCCTATAGTCGTCCACTGACAATAACATTGAAATATACATCAAAGCTTGCAGAGGACCTGGGTGCTGCCCCAATCTGGGTGTTCAACAATGGTAATTGTCTTCAGGTTTTGTTAAATCTTATATCATCGTTGGCCTTCTTAACTGATGTAAAGTTCACTCTTAAATCAGGAGTTAGCCACAACGACGAAGTTGATACTGCTGCTATTGCTCCTTTTGTAAAGGTCTGTTTTAAGCTCCATAGTTATCAGTAAACATTTGTGATCTAGCGATATAAGAGACTTTGATTTCTTAATGCATACAATTTTCTCAGTAGTGTGGCACAAAATACCTTTGTATATCTGAACTTTAGATGTCGTAATAATAGTATTTCATTTTTTTTTGTGAGCAAGAAAGAATATCTAAACTTCTAAAGGTTTAAAGCTTTACTGCTCAGATCAAGAACAATTGCATATAATCAGTTTTGAATAACGCTAAAGGTATTCTCTTCTTCATGAGTGCTGAAAAGATATGATGGTATGCCTGATTCTTTTACATTTTATTCAGGTAGTTCACATACAGAGATAGTGCTTGGCTTAAGTTATACATTCTCTTTTGCCAAGATTTTACATGAACTTCTTCTGTTAAGATGAACAATGGCAAACACGATAAGATACCTTATATCTTCTATAGACTTAGGTAGTTTTTATAGTCATACTTGTAGGTTCATTATTATAGAAACGTTTATCTTTCTACAGGATGTATTGGACAGTCTAGAATTTGCAAGGGGGAGTGCAAATTCAACATGGGGCTCTGTTAGGGCTTCAATGGGGCACCCTGAACCATTCCCAGTGAAATATGTTGCGATCGGAAATGAAGACTGTGGGAAGAAATTCTACCGTGGTAATTTGTCCATGACCTTTTTCTTGCATCATTTTTAACGTTTAGGTCAAAATGGTCTTGTGCACATGGACAGTTTCTACTCGATGTCCCTTTACTAGGAAAGAAACTAACATAACTCCCGGTGGTAGTCGACAAGGCAAATATTTGAGCTACATCTGTGCGTGTACATAGGAATCCTACTTTTAGTTGCATGGAGTGATATTCTATATTTCTGTTGAACAGGTAATTACCTCAAGTTCTACAATGCTATAAGACAGGCCTACCCAGATATTCAAATGATTTCAAACTGTGATGGTTCATCTAGACCCCTTGATCATCCTGCTGATTTATACGACTTCCATGTAAAGTTCTTGCTGCAAAGTTTAGTTATCTCATTTTTCCATGTCTCAATTCTGTGTTTCTGTTTAATTGTTCATTGTCAAGGTTGCACTCTCTTAAATTTTGATATTGCTTCTTTTTTCAGGTCTATACAGATTCAAAGACTTTGTTTAACATGAGGACCACATTTGACAGAACATCTCGTAGTGGACCCAAGGTAAGTTCCAATTTCATAATAAATATTCTTGTGAAACAACCCTCTTTTGTAACTAATTATTTACAGTGATTTGGGACTTCCTGGCATTTCTATTGCGATGTTCTTAGGGTAGCATGAAATGGGTTGTTTGTTGCTATGAAAAATCCTTGAGAGCGAGGGATCCAGGGAGAGCATGCATTTCTTAAGGTGTTGGCTTTACGAACAACGAGGAATATATGTGTGAGCTTGTGTGATGAGTGTCCTATGATGTGTGATTTTGTTTCCATGTTCTGGAGATTCTGAAGAACTTCATTCATTTTTCTTGTTTATTTACAACATACATGCATATTGGTGTCACCATACCCTCTTTAGATTTTGGATAGCAATTTTTTTTTTCTGAATATGATCCAAATGCAGGCTTTTGTGAGTGAGTACGCTGTTTGGAGAAGTGATGCAGGTAGAGGAAGTCTTCTGGCTTCACTGGCAGAAGCTGCTTTCTTGACTGGACTGGAGAAGAATAGGTGTGTTGTCCTTTATTAAATTTTTGGTTGCAAGTTGCTTGATGATCAGACTTGTGTTTTCATGGATAAATGTTGGATGCTGCCTTTGCTTTGGGTAACCATGGGAGACTTTTGCCCCTAATCGTACTACCAAGATAATATTTTTGTGAGTTAGATGACCTTTTATTGGTTCTTTGCAGTGATATTGTTCAGATGGCAAGTTACGCTCCACTGTTCGTGAATGACAATGATCAAACGTTAGTATTTATGGTTTAATCCTCTGTTTGTTTCTTATGTCCTTGTTGAGCTAACATTGCTATTATTCTGTTTGAACAAAACAATCAGGTGGAACCCAGATGCTATCGTCTTTAACTCGTGGCAGCATTACGGAACTCCTAGTTACTGGATGCAAACTCTTTTCCGTGAGTCCAGTGGCGCTATGATTCATCCAATTACAATCAGTTCCGGCTACTCTGGTTCTCTGGCGGCATCAGCAATTACGTGGCAAGATTCAGACACTAGCTACCTAAGAGTAAAGGCAAGGAAAATTTGTCTCATCCATCCTAGCCTGCATCTGAAGGGTTACAAATAAGTGATGTGAAGAAGTTTCTGTGCAGGTTGTAAACTTCGGATCAGATGCTGTTAGCCTCACAATCTCCACAAGTGGACTTGAGGCTAGCGTCAATGCTCTGGGATCCACCACCACTGTTCTCACATCTGCGAATGTGATGGATGAAAATTCTTTCAGTAACCCAACCAAGGTGATTTTTAGCCCTTATTTTTGCTTACTTTTGTCTGGATGGCCACATGTCCCAATGCATGTTTGCGCTCTGTTTTCGGCTTTGGTCTTGTGTCCTCTGGCCCATCTGAATCTAAAGCATGATGGTAAACAATTGTGCAGGTTGCGCCGGTGAAGAGTGAGCTGAGCAATGCTGCAGAGCAGATGAAGGTCACACTGGCTCCTCACTCCTTCAATACGTTCGATCTCGCGCTGGCGCAGTCCAAGCTTGTCGCGGAGATGTGAGATGGTTACACCCATACAAGGCTGGCTATAGATACACAGGATGAGATGATACGCAAATACCAGCAACCACGGAGTTGTTATTAGCATCTTGATAAAAGCTTTGTATAGTGTAACACGATGCAGATACTAAATAAAATCACATCAGGCTTGCTTGCTGTTGTTGATTTGCTCTCCCTCATTGCTTTGTTCGCAAGATCACGCCATGTTTGCTCTGTTTTACTCACCTTGTTTATTCGGAGGAAAAGATAGCTCTACAGCACCAGTACAGGGGACGCAAGCAACAGTCGAGACAATTGAATAACATGGCCACCCTGCTGGCAACATGAAGAAGCTTTTCTTCAGTGACTAATTAATGAGCCATGGTGAGCAGTGCGACGGCGAGCTTGGCGAGCTTGAACGCGTCGTCGTTCTCCATGGTCACCGGCGAAGCCACCTTGCTCTTCCCGAACCCATCCTCGCACTCCATGGCCGCGCTCGCAGCTCTCTCGAGGCAGCTCGTGGCCTCGCCGTCCCTCCTGCCCCTGACGGCGGCGGCGCAGCCGGGCTGCCTTCTCACCACGCCGCCGTACAGCCCCTGGCACGACCGGAGGCAGCGCGCCGTGCCGCCGCGGCCTCGCCGGAGCAGCAGGGCGTCGATCTTGGCCGCCGTGCTGGTGGCGTTGGCCGTGAGGAGGTCGGCGGCGATGGCGGAGTAGGCGCCGTAGTTCATGCCGGCGTCAGCGCTCCGGTCGTCGGAGCCGAGTGCCTCCACACAGAACTGCACGTCGAAGAAGACGCTGCCGCCGCCCACCGTCTTGCATGCTGGGAGTACGCTTGGGACTTCAGAGGTTGTTACCACCTCGGTCGGCTCGGCCAGAGTCTGATGAGTGCCTGCAAACAAGAGAGCACAGAGCAAGATGGCAATCGCAGTGGCAGCGGCTGCCATGGCCGTTTTCATGGCGGATTCGTTTTCTTCTTGGCAAGGACCAAGGAGTATGTTGTGTCAGTCTGTCAGATGGGGGGACGCGTGCGTGGCGCATATATACAAAGTATGGCTTCACCTTACATCACTCGCATTGATGATGCAACTTACTAGTCGCCATTTGTGTGCACAAATTCTTAGGGTCTGTTTGGTTCATAACCAGAACGTGCCTAGCCACATGTTAGGCATGCCACACTGAGTTAGGCATATGTTTGGTTCGTTACCACGGTTTAGGCTGCCAAAGAAACTTAGGCGTCGGTGTAGAGGCTTGCCGCACCGCTTCTCGCCTAAAGTTTGGCGAACGAATCGTTCGCCACCAGTTCGGCGCGGCGCAAGCACGCGCGCTCCGCTTACCGTCCGAGGTAAAAAAAGATGGCGCGAACTTTTCCCGCGCGCATACGCGTATTGGCGCGAAACTAGCAAATATCACCGCTTGGCTTCCTCATCTTTATCTTCTTTCGGTGTTGGGGCGTTGGCTCCGAAGCCGCCGCCGCCGCCGCCGCCTGCCCTCGCCACTAGAGGGCGCGGAGCTCCCGGTGAGACCTCGGCGGTTTCGTCGACGCGGAGCTACGCCGACCACGGGACTAGCTGTTTCCCTCGGACGCGGCATCTCCGGCGCCTCGTGTGAGTGCTTCTCTGATCTGCTCGTCTCATGGTCTCGGCATGCGTGTTTCTGATCTGCTTCTTCTCGTCGTCTGCAGCATCTCAACGGCGCACGCGCGTGAGTGCTTTTCTGATCCGCTCGCCTCCACGGCCTTGGCGTGCGTGCTTCTGCTCTGCTCCTGCTCGTCATATGCAGACACGAACATACAAGGGTGAGAGGTACGTGTGACTGCATCTCTCAGAGCTCATGATTAGGCCTTTTCCCTACGAGTCGTCGCAATCTGAGAAACACTTTCCTGCTTTTGCTAGTTTACTGTGTGCATTACCAAATTCTTCATGTCATTTTGATGCAGTTATTTCGTAACTGTTCTTAGAATAGTTCATGGATTTTCTTTTCACGAGCTCCTAAATTAGATCCCCATATTGAAAGTGCTAATATTTGTTGCTAAATTATATTCCTCACTATGATATATATATACATTGGGATAATTAATTCATTTTGGGGAACATTTTCTACCCCAGATGGAAGGAAGGATGAATCAGTTCATGTATTATAACTTCAGTTACTATTATCAGTACTACATTTGGAGGAGAAGATTGTTGGCTGCTATCGCATTGTGTCTAGCAAAGCTACTCTTATTTGCTTAGTATCCGCAAGAGAGATAAAAGTGTGACATATGGACCCATTTTGGACAGAGAGATCGCCCGAGAAGTACGTTTAAATCGCCTGTATAATGGTACCGAGGCCCACTGTATTTCTGAACTGCGCATGAGAAAAGCTGTTTTTCATAGGTTGTGTGGCAATTTCAGATCACGTGGCCTTTTGGTGGACACACTGAATGTCACTGTGGAAGAACAAGTTGCAATGTTTATGCATGTAGTGGGTCATAATTGGTCTAATAGAAATGTGGGTTTTGAATTCATCCGATCGGGTGAGACCGCTAGTAGATATATCAATGCTATTCTAGATGCACTTGTATTACTTGCTAGAGAACTTATATACATCAGGACAACTGAAACGCATGCCAAGATCACAAGTAATCCAGGCAGGTTTCACCCTTACTTTGAGGTACAGTTGTGAAACCCATTTAGCTACGTTTTTTAGATATAGATAACAATCATGTCAATTAGTCTAATGAAACATAATCTTTCCTAGGGTTGCATAGGAGCTTTGGATGGTACTCATGTACCGGCATTTGTCCCAGCACACATGCAAGACAGATTTAGGGGTAGAAAATCCATTCCTACTCAAAATGTTCTCGCGGCTGTTGATTTTGATTTGCGATTTATATATGTTCTCGCTGGATGGGAGGGATCAGCTCATGATTCTCATGTGCTTCAAGATGCTCTAAGCCGACCCACTGGTCTAAAAATACCTGAAGGTAGGGATTCCATTTCTAACTAATTAAACAACATATTAGTTCAGCACTAACCTTAGGTAACTTGTACATACTGTAGGAAAATTCTTTCTAGCTGATGCCGGATATGCAGCAAGACCTGGTATACTCCCTCCATATCGTGGCGTTCGATATCACCTCAAAGAATATAAAAGCACTAGAGAACCAGAAGATTATAAAGAACTGTACAATCATCGCCACTCCTCGCTTAGGACAACGGTCGAGAGAGCTTTTGGTACCTTACAGAATCGATTTCAAATACTTAAAAGTCAACCGAATTTCCCTTTGAAAGTTCAAGTCAAGATTGTTCTTGCATGCTGTGCACTTCACAATTGGATACTAGAGGATGGTGATGATGAGTACGTCTATGATGAGGAGTCATGGTACAGGGCCTTACCAAGGAGCAATAGAAGATACCGTGACATAAGAGCTGAGAGTCGGGTCTGGGTACTTAAAAGAGATCAGATAGCACGTAGTATGTGGAGGGATAAAGTAGGCGAATCTAGATCTAAAGTTAATCATCCCCCAGAGAATATGATCTGTGAGGATGATATGTAGTACTCTATATTTGATTGGCACGTAATGAACTATCAGTGAGATGTACTATGTACTCTATATATGAATGTGTGATGATTGGTTTCCTTCATTGTCTTTATTTACTTCAATGCATGCTGTCAAATAATTTAAAACTTTATTGATGTTCTACAGCTTGCTGCTAGTGGAAGATCTTTCTTTTAAGTGGCAAAGAAATGGTGAACAAGAAGGGGAAGTCGGATGGTGATGGGCCTGTCCGTGAGAGAACCATAACTTGGGATGAGGAACACTCTAAGTTCATGCTGAATTGGTATATTGAGTACAAGAAAAACCAGCATGCAGGCTTTGTGTGGAAAAGGACACACCATGCAAAATGTGCTGATGCATTAAACAAACAGTTTGCTATGGGTGTAACCATTGACATATCTGGTTATGCACATCCTGCTGACCATGCAGATGATGACTCTGACACATTACCCTCACCTGAAGCTAAGCAAATTAGTCCTAATTATGCAGCGAGTGGTGAGAATAGCTCTTCTAGCACACATCGATCTGGAAAGAAGAGATCAAGAGGATATAAGTCCCCTAGTAAGAAACCACTAAAGTCGAAGAGTCGTTTCTCAGATGCTACTCTAGAGATTGCCACCACTATAAAGGAAATTTCAAAGTCCCTTGCTGAGCCACCTCCTCTGCCTCCAGTCCTGAAGCTTGATAACCCACATGCTGAATTGTGGAAGAGGTTGGAGGCTTTGACAATTTGCATTGAAGATAAAATCAAAGTTGGTACTTACTTGGCACGTCCTGAAAATGAAGGTATGCGTTGTTGGCTTGATGGTTCTAGTGCCACAACTCTAGAAACTTGGGTTTATCAATTCTTGTGCGGCCAAGATGATAGCTAAATAATTGGGCTTCTGTGAAATGGGTGTTTCAAGTTTATGTGACCTTATTTTGCTTCTTTTGCTACCGCACATGGATGTGCTTATCAGCATGGTTTCTAGATGTGCTTATCAGCAAGGTTTGTAACCAATGGGTTTCTCTGAATGGGTCCTTTTGCAAGTGATGGTTGACAGTTACTTTTGTATAGGGAAACATTGCAAGTGCTGACAGTAGCTGCAACTGCTTTTGTATAGGACAGCTTGAAGTGGTCCATTGCAACTCATGATCGGCGCTTAGATGCTTTTATGTATGATATAACTATTGTAAGTTAATTTATATGGAGACCTATGGCATGTAACATGACCTTATCATAGTTTGTTTATATTAGTGCTAATTATATTTCTATGTGTCATCGAGGAGACAAAAATACCATTGTCTTCATTGTTTTGAGTGAAAATGTTAAAAAAAGGCGCATTACAATGTCTCATGGTGGTAACCTCACCACTCATAAAAGTAAGGTAATTGTACTCAAGTTTGGCTATGAACCAAACACTTGCCACAAATATTTGTCGCACTTGTGGCACTCTCTTTGGTAGCGAACCAAATGGTTACCACATTTAAATTTGTCACGCCTAAACTTAGGCATGGTAGCGAACCAAACACTCTCTTTTTGCCGCAAAGTTGGCATGCCACAAGTTCGGCATACGCCTAACATTAGTTGCGGCAACCTTCGGCTATCAACAAAACATTAAATATTATCAGTAATAGGTGGCACAAGGCATTGACCACTTGTGTAGCACGCAATGAAAAAAAACTGCCACATGGAGTACATAGCTCAGTAGCATGCATGCCAATATCTCAGCAGTTTATCCGATCCGTTTCTGTTTTTAAGAATAATCCTATATTTTTAGAACAGGATTATAACACAACTGAAAAGAAAAGGGTTATAAACAAAATAGGATTATTCTTAAAAAAAAAGAGAGGATGAACCACTGAGAGGGAGAAAATTGGAGAAAATTCTACCATCTGTACAAAAAAAGTGAAGAAAATTTGAGTAGGGCGCGGCCCATAACACAGCTAGCCAGCCCAGCCCAGCCCAAGATGTACTCCTCTTTGTGTTGTTGATCCTCCCAAGCAGAACTTCTCCAAAAAAGAAAAAGAAAAGAAAAAGAGTAGTTCAAGACGAGATGGGCCGCCATAGCCGCCGGGCGTCCCCGCTCGACGTCGACGACCTCCTCGCCGAGATCCTCCTCTGCCTCCCCACTCTGCCGACCTCGCTCCCCTGCGCGTCCCTTGTCTGCGCCCGCTGGCGCCGCCTCGTCACCGACCCCATCTTCCTCCGCCGCTTCCGCGCCTGCCACTGGGAGCCCGTCGGCGTCTTCCACACCATCTTCCAATCGGGGCGCGAGCATCTCTCCTTCAGCTTCATCTCGGATCCGCCGCCGGGCTCCATCCTGCATGACCGCTTCTCCGTGCCCGCGCGCTGCCAAGACGCCGGCGGCGGCGATGATGTCTACACCTGGAATGTCCGAGGCTGCCGCCACGGCCGCGTGCTCCTCATCAACATGCCGTGTTACGACCGCAAAGTCCACCAGTTTCTGGTGTGGAACCCCCTCGCATGCGAGTAGCACCTCCTAGGCGTTCCGCACTTCTTCGATCCTGACCATGACCGGGTCAAGTTGAGTAATCTGCAAGCGGCGGTGATAGGCGACGAAGGCCCTTTTAAGGTGGCTTTGGCGTGGAAGGACGGCCACACTGCAAATGCCTGCATTTACTCGTCGGAGACTGGTGTGTGGGGCGATGCCGTCTCTGCAGCTGTCCAGCCTACATTTGCCGCTATAAGTGTTGGATCTTTAAGTGTTCTGGTTGGGAATTTCCTCTACTGGATGCTATTCGGCAGCTACCATTGCATCCTTGAATTTGATTTGGGTAGCCAAAAGCTATCTGTGATAGAACTGCTACTGCCACCAAATGCCTATGCAAACCATCGCGGCATCTACTTGACAACCCTTGCGGTGGGTGGTGGGCTTAGTTTACTCATCATGTCACCCAGCCTCAGAGCCCAACTGTGGGAGAGGACCGCCACATCTGATGATGGTGTTGATCGATGGATGCTAGGATGAATAATTGAGCTAGACAAGCTTCTTTCGCTCAGACCACTAGGCTTTCAAGAATATAGATCAGTACTTGGGCTGTTTGGGGATGATAATGTGATTTTTGTGTCGACATATAGAGGCGTCTTCATGGTCCATCTCAAGTTAATGCAGTTTGAAAAGGTTTTTGAAACCAATTCTTTTTGCTATAGCTGTCCGTCCATTCATGAATCTATATGCTCCAGGTAATAACATGCATTTACATTGCAAGTATACTGCCAAAAGCTTACTTCTTTTCCTATAATTACTTTGTTCAATACTGCAAGTCCTTCAATGTTGGACTAAGAATTGAAACTCAAATCATATATGTGACTTGGCTTCTTGATGAACTCTTGTATTTACGGTGTTTTTTTGTTTGGGTGTTATTTTTTTCAGAACTACATGGCTTAATGTTAGTTTTTCTTTTCGTCTATTGCCATGCCATATATGTAACTTGCGTTGTATGGTACTAACGTTGCGTAGCTATAGTATAAGTATAAATGTTTACATCAAGATGCATAAATAGTTGGTTGATTGACACATTTTATAGCTTAAAGTTGGTTGTATTTGTTTTCAGACATTTACTTTTCTCTATATGAACCTTGGTAAACAATCATCAATTGTGACTTGTATGACTTAGTCTGTACATTGTTCTTGCCTTATGAAATAATGGTTCTTTGCCACTTAGTATTGAAGAGCCTTGCTTAATTGTTTCCAGTGACAGGTTCAATTGGTTATATTCTGCAATAATGCGATTAGTGCTTAATAAATCATCATGTAATGGCTGTGTTGTATGTCATGCATCACGTTTGCTTAAAATTATAATTTCTTCCCATAGCATGTTTGTTACCAAGCATTCTGTTTGGCATATGTGTTTGTCTATGTTGTCCTGGATAACGCACACACAGGGTTTTGCGAGTATGGTAGTGGATTCAAATCTAGGGTTTGTAAATATAGGGCCAGTTTAACTTCTTGGCCGTCCATACTTTTAGAGGTTAGTTTGTTAATACAAAGAATTATTCATATAGACCATTTAGCTTGAACTGTGCAGCACTGCAGAGCATACTTCACGTTCGAGTTTGAGAAAGTGAAAGGTGTGATTGAGCTTTGATGTAGAAATTACATATAGACAACCTCTGGGGTTTCTTGAACATTTGATATTGTATCGTGATACAACGCTGGATGATTGCCTGATATAATCCTCATGAATACTATTCTGCTTTTTTTTTTGGCATTTTCCCTTCAAACAGTTACCAAAATCTGTTCATGGCATCTCTGTTTCTATGTGCAGGTACTGGCTTGATAAAGTGCAGCTCGGGGTCCTAACATCAACTCATGACTGGTATTTTGCTGCTGCTCCAGCAAATTTAGCATTGTTTTGATCCTTTTGTCTTTCTTGGCTGCCCACTTGAACACTTGGAAATGATGCAGCGGCTATCTTCAACTTGTGATCTAGCACTATGTTAAGATTAATGCCTAGCGGCTAGCGAGGGGGGCTTTTGGTGGTAGGTTTATGTCTATTTGCTCAACATGCTTGGAAGAGCTTTATGTATGAAATGCTATCAGGTGTGGCCGTGTGGGTGAGCGGAAAATAGAAGGAAGCATGCACGATCTTATTGCTTCATTTATTGTGTCCTGCACTGCTGTAGTTTGTGCAATAATATAATAGTTCATGTTTGAAGAAGAAAGTGGACTCGATGCCCAGCATTCACCAAAACTGGTAACTTGGGGTATGTTTGGTTTATGGGATGGAATGGAATGGAACCATTCCATCCTGTTTTTGCATTGTTTGGTACAAGAGCAAAGGGATGACAACATCCCATAATCAGGAATATACCTATTAGATTCGGGACTAGGGATGGCAATTTGTACCCGCGGGTAGGGTTACCCGCGGGTACCCTACCCGATGGGTAAGGGTATGGGTGTGAAATCTCACCCGCGGGCACGGGTACGGGTACAAAATCTCGCCCGCGGGTACACTGAGGGTACAAAATCTCGCCCGCGGGTAACCCGTACCCTACCCGCACAATAAAAAAACTACTAAAAACCTACGTACAAGCATGCAGCCCAGCAAAAGCCCATCTAAACTGAAACCCTAGGCCTCCATTCAAGCCTGCCGAGTGCCGACCCCCCTCCCAATCCCAGTCGCCACTCACCAGTTCGCCAGCCGCCCCTCACCCAGTCGCCCCCTTTCTCTCGCTCGCGGTCAGGCGCCACCGCGCCAGCGCGCCGCCGCGCGCCGCGCCCTCGGCCCTCCGCCGGTCCGCCCTCCGGCCTCCGCCCCTCCGCCCCTCCGCCTCCGCCTGCACCAGATCGCCAGGGCCCGCCACCCTGCAGGACCAGGCAGCAACAGCAGCTCCAGGGCCGGCCGCTGGAGCCTCGCGCCCTCGCCGACGCCTGATCTGCTCTCGCAGGTATTCCTCAATCCCTTTTCCTTACGGATCCGTTGTATACTTGTATGCATCCCTTTTTCTTATTATTTTTTATTTCAGCAGTTTGCAATGTCTACTCCCGGTCCCGGAGACAGTGGCAGTGGTGCTCGAGTTTCTAGGGCTCCAACTCCTTCATCGGCTGGTCCATCCACACCTAGGGATCCTACTCCATCCGATGCAGCTACTGCTACTGACCAAGGTACAGAACCAGAAGTGGTAGAAATAGAAGATAATGTTCCAGTTGGGAGTAAGAGAAGATTTAAACTCACATCTGATGTATGGGATGATTTTGAAAAATTTGAATCAAATGGTGTATGGAAAGCTAAATGCAACTGGTGTAAGAAGTTGCTATCAACTGGTGGTAGAAGTGGTACCACTCATTTGCGTAACCATGTAGGTTCATGTGAAGCTAGACAAGCTAGAAAAGGTTTGAAACAGTCCACTTTGAAGTTATCAAAAAAACAAGATGGAAGTGTTGTTGTGGAGAAGTATGTGTTTGATCAAGATGTTGCTAGGAAAGAACTTGCATTGATGATATGTGTCCATGAGTACCCGTTGTCTATTGTTGATCATGTTGGTTTTAGAAAGTTTTGTGCTGCACTGCAACCTTTGTTTAAGGTAGTGTCAAGAAATACAATTAGAAAGGATATTTTGGACATGTATGGAGTGCAAAAGCTCTCTATGGTGAATCAGTTCCAGCAAGAACAATGTCGTATTGCTGTCACCACGGATATGTGGACAGCAAACCATCAGAAGAAAGGGTACATGGCTGTGACCGTGCACTATATTGATGAGGGTTGGAAATTGGAAAGCTATCTACTAAGGTAATTACAAGCTCCTTTGTTGATTTTTTTTTTGTCCTGAACAATTGAGTTGTACACTAATATGATCTGCCATGTTTCTTTTCATTTACTTGCAGGTTCTTGTATGTACCACATCCACACACAGCTGAAGTTGTGAGTGAAGTGCTTCATGATATACTCTTGGATTGGCACATTGACAAGAAGGTCTCGACCGTGACTCTTGACAACTGCAGCACTAATGATAATATTATGAAGGAAATGCAAGATAAGATGCCTCTTTCCTCTCTTATGCTAAAGGGTAGATTGATGCATATGCGTTGTGCAGCACATATCATTAACCTTATTGTGAAAGATGGGATTGGTATAAAGGATGAAATGGGTAGAAAAGTTGTAGAAGAGGGAATTGGGAGGATTCGGGAAACTGTTGGGTTTTGGTCAGCCACACCTAAAAGGCATGAAAGATTTGAAAAGGCTGTTTCACAAGAGGGCATTAAATATGATAAAAGAATAGCTCTTGATGTAAAAATAAGATGGAACTCCACATATATTATGCTTAGCGTTGCACTGAATTACATACCTGTTTTTGATCGTCTTGCAAAGAAAGAACAGTTGTGTGCTTCCTTCCAGCCAACAGAGGAAGATTGGAATTTTGCTAGATATCTTTGTGATAGGTTGAAGCTATTCTATGATGCAACTGAATTACTTTCTGGCACTAGTTATGTCACAGCAAACCTATTTTTTCCTAAAGTTTGTGGTATTTATCTAGCAGTTAGCAAATGGCAGACTAGTGATAACCCCATCATAGAAAACATGTCAGCTGCCATGAAAGAGAAATTTATGAAATATTGGACAGATATTCATGGTCTCATGGCAGTTGCCACAGTTTTAGATCCTCGGCGTAAAATGAAGTTCTTGTATGCCATGTACACCCAAATTTATGGACCTGTAGGTATGGCTAGAGAAGTTAAGAAAGTTAAAGATTTATTGGTAGATTTGGTGAAGGAATACCAAGGTTCTATGGAAGGTTTTGGCACAACAGATGGTATTGGGGCTGGTGGCAGTAGCAATAAAGGGCAAAACGAAGGTGATGCCGAAGTCAATGAGATATTTGATAAATACTTGTCTTCTGAACCAGCTACACCGACTACTTATATGAGCACAGAGTTGGATTTGTACCTAGAGGAGGAAATTTTTCCACGAACAATGGATTTGGACATCATTGGTTATTGGAATCTTGGAGGGTTAAAATTTCCTACTTTGAGAAAGATTGCTCGAGATATCCTAGCAATTCCTGTGACAACAGTTGCATCCGAGTCCGTTTTTAGTACTAGTGGAAGGATCATTAGCCCGAGCCGTAGTAGGCTTGCTCCAAACATGGTGGAAGCATTGATGTGTATGCAAGCTTGGTCCCGGGCTGATATGTTAGGTATGCAAGCAGCAAGCTAATTTACATTTTCATCATTTGTTTTGTTTCTTTCATATATTTTAACACTAACTTGTCTGCTGTTAGGGCCGGAATCTCCTGTTCTAAATGCATTGATGACTTGTCTTGATGATGAAGAGGAAGCCTCGGTAATTACTATTCTCAAGTTTTTCATTTGTTCTAAATTACTCTACTATTGAGTTTGACTATTGATAATGCCTGTTGTTCTTAGGATGATCTTCAGTCTGACATTATTGATCCATGAGACTTGCTTGTGTGGACTGTGGCAGCTGGACAAAAATTCATATGATGCACTGATGTAATAATTGTTCTTGGCTTGTGAGACAATCTGTGTGACTGTGTGTTTGAACTTTGAAGTCCTTTGTATTTGTTAGTGTGAGTGTGAGTTGGTCTGTACTGTGTATGCTTGATTGCTTGTCAGTTTGTGTACCGGCACAATGTCATGTGACTGTCTTACAGTCCTTTGAAGTCCTTTGTGATGTTTGAGCTATATTTGTTGCTTATACTTGATTGTGGTCGTCAAAATATTGTTGTATTCATTGAAATGAAAGAGTTGATGTATTTTTTTGTCTCGCCCGAGGGTTACCCGATGCCCGCAGGGTACCCGGCGGGTAAGGGTACGGGTACAAAATTTTACCCGCATCCCTTGAAGGGTAAGGGTACAACTTTGATGCGCGGGTATGGCCGCGGGCGGGCATTTGCCTTACCGGCACCATACCCTACCCGCTGCCATACCTATTCGGGACCAGCCCATCCCGAAAAAACGAGCGGACGCAGCCGTCCCTTCCGCACGGCGTCCAGCTCCGTTTGTGCTCCACTCTCCAGTCTCCGCCATGGACGAGCAGCTACAGCTCACGGCAGCCTCGACGGCAACAGAGCGATAGCAAGAGGGCGGCGGCGATACAAGCAGGCCACGGCGGAGCGCTGCGTGACCACCAATAGTTGCAACCTGTTCTGTGAGTCAAATCTGCAGCCGTAGTCCTCAAATCCACCGTCGAGGAGCTCAAATTTGCTCGTGCTAAGCTCTAATTAGCCATCATGGAGCTCAAATACGCTCGTATGTAGCTCAATTTCACAGCAAGATGCATGAATCCGTCGGCCTGCATGAATTTTCAGGCTTGTTTCTTTACTTGCTCCGCCATATCCTAGAGCACGAATCCGTCGGGCAGAGGTGCGAACAGAGGGCCACCAGAGCTCTGCACCTCTGCAGCAAGCGGACGGAGCCGCATACGTAGGGCGACCACAGCACGGGAGAAGCGGACGGGGTCGTCGGAGCTCGAGCCACGGACGGGATTCTGACCGGAGCTTGGGAAGGTTGAGGCGCGGATGACGGGAGGCGGCCGGAGCTCCAGATGACGGAGGCTCGGACCGAGGTGCGCCGCAGCATGGGCGGATGGAGGTGCCGACGAGGTCGATGGGAGCTCAGGCCGTCAAGCGTGCGGAGGCGTGGATGGGAGTCGGACGGCGGCGAGCCAGCGACGCAGGGTGGTGACACGAGGAAGGAGAAAGAGAAAATTGCATATCTGGGACTCGTTGCGCTTTTTTGCCATTTAAAACGTTGGTTTCGCAAAAGCAGGACTCGAAACATGGGAAATTTGATTTTCATGCCATTAAGTGTATTTCACCTCTTTTCTTATTATTTAGCACCTGAAAGGACAATTGTGCCCTTCTATTTTTTTACCTGATTGAAGGATCCCATCTTCTATATGGATGGATCGTATCTGCATGGATGGATCCGTATTATTCTATTCCCGTGAATGGACATAGCCCTGGCCCTATCGTTGATCGTTCTGCCTCCGTACGTCACGTTTCTTCCTCTCGCAGCCGGCATTTCTTCCTCCGACGGCCTGACGCCCAGATTGCTAGCCAGCGGCCTCACACCCAAACAGCCAGCCTGCTGAGTGCTCTCTGTAATTTTCTGCATCACTTGACCAGGGCGTGTGGCTGGTCAGAGCGAGGCAGCCAACGGCCATGGACAGCGCTCACTTGGCCACGGCGTGCGGCTGCCAAAGCGAGGAAGCCGACGGCCATGGACAGCGCAAGCAGATGGTCTTTTCACATACGTAAGCCGGTGCAAAACAACAGAGGGGCAAAAATGTCCTTTTAGGTGCCAAATAGATGGAGAACAATAAGAAAAGAAGTGAAATACACTTAATGGCATGGAAATCAAGTGTCTCATGTTTCAAGTCCTATTTTTGTGAGACCAATGTTTAAAATGGCAAAACTGCGAAGCGCAACAATTAGAGTACCAAATCTGCAATTTTCTGACACATGGGTCCCATGGTAACGGGGCTAACGGTGTATGTTTTTGTTTCACCACATCCCTCCAACCAAACAAAAAATAGAACCATTCTATCCCTTCAACCAAACACTACGTATAGAATCATCTCATCCTTAAAATCGAGGATGGAGCCGCTCTATCCTATATCGCTCTTCAACCCAACACACCCTAAGGAACGCTTAAATTGGTTTATACAGAATATTAAAGAGAGATTACATGCCTAGTGGCATCTCTTGATATTAGTGTTGAGTTGTTGTGCAGGTCCTACTATCCAAATTAATTACATCCTGCATTTATATGTTCCTGGTCCCAATGGGCTGGTTGTGTTGTGTGACAAGGGCAATCCTAATTCATGGTGTGTGTGCGAGAGTGTAGCCCAGCTGGGAGCCGGGTCGCCGTGTGTGGAAGCAGGCACAATATACGCAAGTGCGATTCATGCATCTTCATCTTTAAGGAAAAGAGATTAAATCTTTGGTTCGTCTGGGTTAGGGAGAGGGCGTCATAAACTAGTCAATTTGTGTGCTTGCACTCAGCTCCTTAATTTTCCCCTTGCTTACTTTGGGATCGGATGCAACACCGTGACCGTGCATGGCAGGCAGCATTGATCGAACAGCAACTTGAAAGACCATAAGGGCTTCCCATAAGTTGCCCACTCGCCTAGCTAGATCGGAAGCATGACTGGAGAAGGGCTTATGAGAGCAAATCGGCATTAAATGTTTTCTTCGATTCTGATCAGATCAAGTTAATTCAGTAGTTTTGTGCAAGCGACTGTGGTCATATATCTGCGCCTCCGGCGACAAGGGCTCTTTTAAGGTGGCCCTGGCGTGGAACGACGGCCACAATGCGCATGTCTGCTTTTACTCGTCGGAGACTGGTGTGTGGGGTGATATCTTCTCCACAGCAGTCCACTCTGAATCTGCCTTCGTTGTTGGGTCTCGCAATGTTCTGTTTGGGAATTCCCTCTACTGGATCCTATTGTTAGATTATTGGGCTTGGCCCATATGAATAATTCTAAGTAAATCTCAAAAGCCCATGAGTTTTTCCCATGTGAAATGCTTCAGAGAAGCAGGTTTTGCAACTGAATTTTTGAACTTGAAGCAAATTAAGATATTCGGTGCCTCTGGATTTTTTTTTAACTGAGCAAATCAGCCCATATATGTACTGCTTCGTTTTCCAAATGCAAACCAATGATAATCTTAAGGATGAATGTCTTTCACTTTTTAAATTTTTTTTGAAGAATCTGATTCAGGTTTGCTTGTTGTTTCAGGTGAGGTCAGCCTGGATATGCTGGGCAAGGTGAGCTGCTCGCAGTGGGGTGTTTGGGGAAAAGAAGAGGCCACTGCTGTCTAGGGGATCAAGGTGGGTTGATCCATCCAGTTATGCATCTAGATTGTTCAAGAGCACGATAATCCAAGGCTTACTATGGCCTCGATTATTTCTTACAAAATTATAAACTAAGACCTAGGCCAGTACGGTTCAATAAGGGCATGTGGTGAACATGCCGCTAACCAATTCAATCAATCGGGCTTGACAACTCAAATGTACAGTCATATTTTATGAAAATATTTAAATGCTAAATATAATTATATTTTGGACGACTGTTGTATACATATGAGAACCATTTATAGCCAAACCTTTGTAGTCTCTCCGGCTACGTGAGTGGCATTCAATTAATAGTGTCATTATTATTTTTTCTCACGGGCAATTACGCATACACCTTTTGACTGTAGCATGCTGATTAGATTAACACACCATATACCTTTTCATTTTCCATGTACTGTGTTGAATTGTTTTGGATCGTATGGCAAGCTAGCATGGCAACACACGGCATAGTCGCATAGACCTAAATTTTGTCCTTGTATTAACTCTTTTCATGTTATGAGTTCATACATATTTTGCAGCTTTATCATTTTTATATGCTCTATGTATTGTACCAATTAAACTTTTACCGCATGTAGCACAGCATGATCATCGGATGGATTATTGTATTTTGCGATGTTTTATGTTGTTGCCCACACTAGTTGTATTTTGCGATGTTTTATGTTGTTGCCCACACTAGTACAGAATCGGCATCGCAGCCGGTTCGTAACCCCCATCGCAGCCGGTTGGGGGAGGCGTTTGATTTATAGCGGCTATGTTGCATGCAGCAACACAGCCGGTTGCCAAACGGCTGTAATAATCTCATCACAGCCGGGTCAGTTAAGGAGCCGGCGGTGATAATCCAATCAACACTGCCGGATGGTGTGCTGTGATAGCTATAACAGGACAAAAAAAAATTATAGGCCACTCAATCATGAGTTTCATTGAATCCAAATAATGCACACAATTATTTATCTCTATAAAGAATCGACTTTGCAGTATCCATTCTTCATATAAGGCAACATAAAAGTATAGCTACATTGAACTTAGTGTGGATCTCGGACAGAAAATTTGCCTCAAAAGGAATGGGCTCAAACAAAAAGATATCTCAGAATATTTTCAAGGCTACATAGAGTTGATATGAATAAATGGCGATTGGCAGGATGTTGACTCCGACTGCTGCAGGGGCATCATCGCATCCAAGATCTAGCTGCTGCAGGGGCGTCGTCGCGTAGGATCCAACATGGGGATTGGCAGGATCTTAAAGATACAGAAATTGCTTGCATCAGAAATTGCTTCCTTGCTAGCATCGGCAGAAGAAAAGGAAGGAACAAAATTGCATGCATCGGTAGAAAGACAAGAACAGAACACACCTCGTCTCTCCCCGTCGGGCGTCGACGCTGCTCGCCCCTGCCTTCTCGCCTTTTCCTCTCGTATGCCGCCGCCGCTCAGACAGTAGGGAATCGTCGCACCTCGCATGCAGGGCTGCCGCGCCTGCGCCGGCTTTGACCTCGGGCAATGTCGCTGCTCGTCCTTGGGCACCGCCACACCTTGTCTCCCTGCTCGGTCGCCGCCGCGCCCGCTCCACCTCCGACCTTGCCGATCGCTGCACGCTCACTCAGGATGGATGGAGATGTGATGGACTAGAGAGCTACGAATAGAGATGGTGGAGAGCTCGCTCAGGATAAGGATAAGGGACAGGGATCTGAGGGGGATGGTGGAGAAAATATCAAGAGAGAGAAGTGGTGTTGGTCACGCAGACTTGAATCAAACTGAACGCCAATGAAATAAAATTTCAGGTGCATTAATTAAGCGGGTTGTGATGCTCTCAACCAGACATCACGGCCGGTTGGTTCAAGGTATATCACAGTCGGTTCCAAGGGCTACAATGACCATCTATTTTAAAACCGACTGTCTTGCCCTTTTACAGCCGGTTTGCTCACAACCGGCTGTAAAAGGGACGTTTGATTAGATCGATTATGTAGCAGTGCCAGTTGCCCCGTAGCAATGGGACGGGCCATCCCTTGGTGTGTGTTTGCACCTAAAAGGTTGGAGGACCCTATAAAAAAAAAGCTTGGACAGTACATACGTGGAGGGCAAATTAATATAACAGGATCACATGCATATATGATGAGGGGCTTTTGTGCTCAATTAGGATAAGCATCCACACCAGTAGTAATACTATAATGGTAGTGTTTATTTATTCGTTGATTGTCACATATACTCACATACAATACACAGTACTGGACACACGAAAATATACACGCACAATATACATCAAACTTGCTATGCATGCATATATGTTATATTACCGGCCGGCGGCCGGCTACGTACTGCCGCGCGCGCCTGCATCATTCAGATCGATGCAAACTATAATAACCTGCTGATAGGAATGATCTACTAGCTACGTACAGGACGGAGATGATGAAGCTGGTATGATATAGCTGGCCTGGGTTGGCTAGCTATGGCTTGGTGCCGAAGCATTCGTTGATGATAACGAACTTCTCAGCGAAGCACTTGATGAGGGACACGAGATTGGGACACAAAATCGAATCAGCAAAGCAGGGCCCGATGGCGCCTGTCAGGCACTGCAAGCAGTCGACGGAGCAGCTGAGATCAAGGAAGGCCAACTCCTCCAAACCAGCTGTCGTCGTAGTGCCGGCGGCGGAAGACCCCGGCGGCGGCGTCATCAGCTCCCCTCCGGCTCCGGCAGGCGTCAGCTCGCCGGCACTGCCCCCAGCTGAACCACCGCCCAATGTGATAACGATGAGCACGAAGCACAAACTGGCAGCTGCAGTAGTGGATGCCATACGTGCCGCTGGCTGCCTACCTGCTTGCTGCTGGCGGTGTGTGTGTGTGTGTGTTTCTTCTTCGATTCGCTAGCTCGTGGCCAAAGTGTGTTGTGTTCTGCGGCGGGCCGGCCGGGCGCTATTTATCGACAGATCGATGACACATTGTGGTGGCACCAAGCGCGCAGCTACTACCTACATCGATCAATCTTGTACCTTTGCCAGCCAAATGACTTCCAGTAAGATTATTATTACTAGCTGTGAGATCGAATCGATATCTACTACGATTAACGCAACAGTACGCGCGTGCATGCCTGTCACTGTCAGATGCATGACTACTGTAACAATTCTATCTTATATATAATTTGAATCTGTGATTAATATATTAATAGTTAAGCTGCCCATCGTATATATTCACAAAGAAAGAAAAATAGAATCTCAATTATTACCATCATGCGCGGTTGTTCTACTCCCTCTGTCGCAAAATAAGTGCACTTTCAGAACTTGTCCCATAAAAATGCATTTTTAGCTTTTCGACAAACTAAATTCGCTTGCATCTACATTTAATTGTCTTGTTCTTTTTTTTTTCTTTCCAAGATGCATGGATTTGCTTATTTTTTTACCTCTCCAAACAATATTTATTAGGGGCATATAGGTCATTTCTCGTGACCACTAATGTGCCCTAAAAATCATACAAGTGCATGCACTTATTAGATTAGTTCATATATGCAAACTATATACGCAAGTGAGAAATGCGTGGCATTGTTTTATAAATAGTTTTTTTTCCTTATGGGCGATTTGAACTTGGCTTTACATTCTGAGCACTTCAAATGTAAACAGGATTTGACCTTAGCAGGTCACCAGAAAACCTTACGTGGAGTACGTAGTTCCAAAAAATACGGCTTATGGAAGCTACTCATACCCAAACAGTTTAGTATTTTACTTTTGGATAATCAAACTGCAAACTGCTGATCACTTACAGTTCAAAGTATGTATAGATGGTTATCAACTTTTAAGTCTATATTTTTCAGTTATTTTCACCATCGTTTAATTATTACCTGGTAACTTTTTTTTTTGTATATATGGGCACGCGCGCATTGCATCTGTTTGATCAAGCTTGTCAGCCTACACGATCATCAATTATGTGAGCTAGATTCCTCCTGTTGTGTCACTATGAATCCCAAGCTAAGAATGGGCCGGTGCTCCATCTCCATATTTTGGGACCAAATCGCACATGCATGCATGCATGCATACGAATGTGCTCACTGCTGTGTCAGCATGAAACTGACGAACGAAGATGCAGTCCGTATGTAGACCAGCAAAAGCATCGATCGAAGGGTTGCGTTGCGTCTGCTTGAGCTGTCTGTCAGCCTACACAATCGATCATCAGATCAATTATGTGCGATAGCTAGCTAGCTAGATTCCTCTCCTACTCTGTCACTATGAATCCCAAGCATGCATGGGAGCCGCGCACATGCACACATGCATGGACACGAATGTGTGCTGCTGACTGTACGTGTCCTGTGTTAGCATGAAACAAAGATATGATTCAGCCCAACAAAATAAGTTAGGTTTGCATCAGCCAAAAAGGGATCGGAGGGTTGGCAGATCAACCAAATAAGAGTGGAGAGCCATGTGGTATGTGCATCGTATGCATCATTTATTCATGGTTTGATGGCTGATAAGTAGCTACTGTTGATGAAAGTGTGATCAAACACCTACATGTAAAATCTGTACTACATTATTGGACCAACAACAAACGTCGTTTAAGCCCTGCGATGATGGATAATCCTACGATAATTATTTCCGATTTTTTTTTACAATGGCTTGGCTTTTGCTAACGCAGGGATATGATCCACCACCCATGGTACCACCAGTGCATCACGTGCACCTGCTTAGGAATTTGCTGCAATAAGCAATTGAGGAAATATGGATGGTGAAAGGTGGGCTCGCTACATCTAATTTTTCACAAAACAGATGTCTGTGAGGACTTTGTATGAAATTTTACTCCAATATTTTTTTAAAAAAACTCATGGGTATGCTAGTGAACTTATTACGAGCTCGTGCAAGCATTCACTTATTAGAATAGTTCAACTTTTCATAATAGACTTTGTAAGATGCACGAGCTCTTAATCTTTTCCTAGGAGTTACCCTCCACATCCAAACGTAATTAAAAAAGACCCAAATGTTATTGTAGTTAACCACCATCATATCACCATGTTTGCTCGATGTGCCGTGCGACAAAGCATGCACTGCTGAAGAAGGGGCCCATATTCCCGGTTGAGAAGGCCCTTTCCTACCGGCCACCCAACCGAGACTAGCTGGCGGAACTAAAGACACTCCTGCAAACCGGGATTAAAAGGTTTTGCATAAAAAAATTGAACCAAACTGGAAGTTGAATGTTTTACAAGCAGTTTGGCATAATTTTACAGAATACATAAATAATAGTTGATGGTTATATTAAGAAAAAAATTCTTAACTTTTCATCCACTGAAAAACTGGTAAAATCAACCTAAAGCAAATATAGATACAGATCAAATACATCTGAAGATGAATCCGTTAATAGCAAACATTTCTCAAGGTTTCCATTTCTCCTAGCTAGGCACACGGAAATCACACCTTCTTTAACAAAAGCAGGTCTGTGATGCATCTATGCAAGGCATCAACAGTACTACTTGAAACATCATCATCCAACCTGTATGTGAAACATTCAACTTCCAGGTCGACATCACTAGATTAAAACATTTAGTGCTGAACCAGTGAGACGCCACGCTAGACATCAGAAGGAAACCAACATGAAATTGTCAAAACAGTACATACAACTCAAAGGAGAGGATGCAATATGGCAAAATTACGTAGCATCAGGTGCACATAAGATCAAGAGCTTGTAGTTCTAATGCCTCTGTTGTTTGTTACCTGACAATCAGGGAGGAAATTTCTAGAAGTTCGACTGGTAGGAGATGGGCATCTGAACAAAGCTAGTTGGAAGCACAAGCTAACGGTTGTCTAACCATATGCGCAAGATTCACATATATCTTACCTGAGAAAGCAAGGGTCCTTGCTTAAATTTGCTATGAAAAGCAAAATCAAGTGGTTTTACTCCTTTTCCTGGTCCTCTATTGAATCCACTGGATGCACAAAGGAATATGATCAGAGAATGGTTAATGAATAACACAGAAACACAAGCTGATGATCAACATGATTGATGGAGTAAATAAGAAAAGTTTGCTCTTACACTAGTGATAGTGAGACAAGTGGAGATCTCCTCACGTCATATACGGCAACAAGACCACGGTACATTTCATTTCCATCTTTGATTTCCATCCAGTTCTTAGTTTTTTGAACTACTAAGTAGACTTTCTCCTTTTAACTCGATGCCAAGCAAGTTCGAGCTGTGTTCAAATCCTCAAAAAGGAACGAGCATTCTTGTACAACAATGGAATTCATTACACAAAACATGCATATCATATTTACCATTAGTACAATCAAACGATAAAATTTGCTTTAACCAGCCATGTGCTCTTAGGAAAATTTCAATTGCTAAAAAAAGACATGTATGACTAATACATAAACCAATCAGTGCAAGCGACATGATGATTGATTGATGATGCACAAGCGCTGAACGTGGCACTGTCGTGTCGCCATCGATAGGACTTTGCTTTTTTCTTTTACCTTTCATTTATTCATCCTGATTTTAGATAGGAGCTTTTTTAGAATGATTGGCAAATACCTATCATATATGGCATCTACTATTTCTAGGAATAGCAATCGTCATTAAAAGGGGAGCAACACACATCAGCATCCATAGCAACATATATTTTCTCGAATTGCTTGCCTCTGCCAATTAATTGTGGTGGCAATGGCAGCCAAGATCCTCCTACTCATCGTTTTTGTAATAACAGTTGCACAAGCTGCTCCTCTGCTACCGGCGGAATGGACCAGCGCGAACAAGTCCATAACTGATATGCATAAGAAAATGCATAAGGCTTTTAGTGGTGTCAATGCCGCCGCCAGACCAGATAAAAAAGAACAAGTTGAGGGTGCCACAACGGGAAGTCATTGATTGCTAGAGTCATTCCCTAGGAGGCCAAGGGTGCAGAAGATGAGAAGAAAGTTGTTAACATCGCCCGTTACTACGAGAAAGCTGCAGACATGGTCATTGCCGCCCCACCAGCTGAGAAGCTCAAAGTGATGGAAGAGACCTTCAATGCAGCTGTTGCGCCAGATCCAGCAGGATGTCCTACGGTCGACAAGTCTTTTTGTGAGACATCCTCCAAAATTCAAGAAGTCTACGAAAAATTCTCCACTTTGATCTGTGCCGTCCCACAAGCAAAAATGGCGGAAATGAAAGGTGTGGCAAGCAATCAAAAATATGTTATGGACACAACTATCAACGATGCCAATGCAACAGGAGATAAGAAGAAAATTGCAGGGATTCTTGCTGCCTATAGGAAGGCTGCCGATGCGGTCATTGCAGCTGCGCTTGCTGAAACGCTCAAAGTAATGGAAGAGGCCTTCATGGCTGCCACCGTTCATCCCCATGCATGAGTGGCACTTGCCTGGTCCGTTCAAAGAAATATCTAAAAGCAAGATGAATGAATGAAAGGTAAAATAAAAGAGCAAAGTCCTATTGATGGCGACACGACAATGCCATGTTCAGGGCTTGTGCGTCATCAACCAATCATTACGTTGCTTGCACTGATTGGTTTATGTATTAGCCATACAAGTTATTTTTACCAAGTGAAATTTTCTTAAGAGCACATGACTGGTTAAAGCCATGGCTAATTTTACCGTTTGATTGTACTAATGCCAAACATGCATGTGCATGTAATGAATGCCATCGTTGTACAAGAATGCCCATTCCTTTTTGAGGATTTGAACACAGCTCGAACTTGGCATCATGTTAAAAGGAGAAAATCTGCTAGTATTTCAAAAAACTAAGAACTGCATGGAAATCAAACTACTCCGTTTGCAACAATCTTTTTAGTTTGGGTAATCAAATTGCAAATCATCACACTTTCTAAAGGATAGATAACTATCAAGTTTGAGGTTTTTAGTACTTTTCAAGTTAAAAACTTGACCACATAAAAATGGGCGCCATCATTATACTCGATAATGTTTTTGGTATACATGGACAGTTGTGTGGCTGCTGGTGGATGCTTGCTGCCTCTTCATGGTTGGTTTTTTCCTTCTTCTTCTTCCTGATTGATTACCGAGAGGATGGATGTTGCTCCTGTGTCTATGCATGTACGCCGTACTCTTTGTATTAGATGTTTGCAATAAGCTCCGTTTCACCTTTTAATGCAGCTAGCAATAAGCTCTGCTTCACCTTTTAATGCAGCTAGCAATAAGCTGTGTTGAGTGACTTACTACTCTGTAGTGGCTGTTTTGATTTGTATTTTTGCTCATTTTATTCAATTCGTTCGAAGAGGCAGTGCCAGCTACATGCAGATGCAGTTGCCAAATGCATATAAAGGAGAAGAAAATGCATGGAAAGTGAAATCTCGACCGACCCCGATGACTAAGCCACGAAGGAAGCAAAGCAAGGCAACATCGATCTCCTATTGTAATCTTTGATATTTGCACGCACACTCGTATTGCAAACCCAGGGACGATTTGGCCTCGTACGTGGATCGCGCGCGGCGGTGCAGACAGCCATAAAGCGAGCGTCTGGCACGACGCGTGCCCATGCAGCTGGTGGCATTAATTGGCCGTAATAATCTATCGAGGAGATCCACGGAGCCGACATAAAAAGTTGATGCCCAAAAGTAGGTTAGGTTAGGTGCTTCCACCACGCCAATCAAGGGACTTGACTTGCATGTAGGGCCGGGAGGAGTACGTGGGTCTACATCCGCCACGACAAACCTACCTATTCTGCTGAGTGAGTGGCTTCATGCATTCAGTTTCCATGAATTACCAACGACAGTCTTCACATGACATATATTGATATCCACATCCACTATGAGCGAGAATTCACCGAACGTGAATCACTCAACTTGGACCAAACCACCGACTCGTCTGAGCATGCTCAGTCCTTATAAGCATAGTTATTAGGACAGGACCGGTAATCAAACCAGCGAGGACATCGGTTCATTGGTTCAACCGTTAGGAACCGGTTGAACCGCCGATTCGATAATTTTGAACCGCTAAACTGAACCGGTCACCAATAATTTGAACCGGGACCCTAAACATGTGATATATGCTTGAGATAATTAATAGAAAAATGCTGTATTCGATCGGTAACTGGAACGATCTGCATCAACTGTTATGTTAGACGAGCTTGCTACTTAGTAATAAAATGTGACAAATCCATCTATTAAATAAAAGGCAAGGGATCTTAACCTTGACATATGGTAGTCATACTGCTGATGATGTGTGGCCCATATATAATTCTTACTCGGTTAAAGCGAGTGACAGGAAGCATGCTGTACTCCAAAAACATCCATGAACATGTCCAAATTTGGACCCACCACACGCTAGCTAATGGCTCACCATGGATCACGCTTGGCCTCATGCCATATATGGTCTCTACTATTTCTAGAAATAACAATAGTCATTTAAAGAAGGTGAGCAACACACATCGGCATTAACATATATTTTCTTGAATTGCCTGTCTCTCTAGCTACCAATTAATTGTGTTGGCAATGGCAGCCAAAATCCTCGTACTCATGCTTTTTGTAATCACAGTCGCAGAAGCTGTTACGCTACCGGTGGAATGGACGACCGCCAACAAGTCTGTCAGTGACATGCACAAGAAAATGAATAAGGCTTTTGATGGTGTCAATGCCGCCGCCACACCAGATAAAAAAGAACAAGTTGAGGCTGACACATTGGGGAAGTCCTTGATTGCTACCGTCATTCTCGAGGAGGCCCAGCGTGCAAGAGATGAAAAGAAAGTTGTTAACATCGCCCGTTCCTACGAGAAAGCTGCAGACATGGTCATTGCCGCCCCACCAGCTGAGAAGCTCAAAGTGATGCAAGAGGCCTTCAATGCAGCGGTTGCGCCAGATCCAACAGGATGTCCTACCATCGATAAGTCTTTTTGTGAGACGTTCTCCAAAATTCAAGAAGTCTATAAAAAAGTCTCCACTTTGATCCGAGTTGCCCCACAAGCAAAAAGGGTGGAAATGACAGTTGTGGCAAACAATCAAAAATACGTTATGGACACAGCTATCAATGATGCCTATGCAACAGGAGATAAGAAGAAAATTGCAGGGATTCTTGCTGCCTACAGGAAGGCCGCCGATGCGGCCATTGCAGCTGCGCCTGCCGAAACGCTCAAAGTAATGGAAGAGGCCTTCAAGGCTGCTACCGTTCATCCCGATGCATGAGTGGCACTTTCCTGGTCCGTTCAAAGACAAGGCAAGTTGCTATCAAGATGAATGAAGCGTAAATAAAGAAAAGAGCGAAGTCCTATAGATAGCGACACGGCAATGCCACATGCATTCGGCTCGCTTGTGCGTTATCAGCCAATCATCATGTTGCTTGCACTGATGGGTGTCCGTATTAGTCATACAAGTCTTTTCTTAGCAAGTGAAATTTTCTTAAGAGGACATGGCTCTGGTCAAAGCTATGGCAAATTTTATTGTTTGGTTATACTAATGCTAAGCATGCATGTTTCGTGTAATGAAAGCCATTGTTGTACAAGAATGCTCGTTCCTTTTGGAGGATTTGAACACAGCTCGAACTTGGCAGTGGGTTAAACGGAGAAAGTCTACTAGTAGTTCAAAAAAACTAAGAACTGTACGGAAACTACTCCTTCCAAACAATGTTTTTAGTTTTGGGTATTCAAATTGCGAGCCACGATTTCAATGAATACGTAATTACCAAGTTTAAGCCTTTTTTTTAGTAATTATCAACCAACTCCTGCCGGAGCAATGCGGAAACTCCTGTCGTAGCCGTAGCTAGTGGCGGCTGATGATCCCGATTGCAAACCTAGAACTGCTCGGTCGGGTGTCTACTTTTTAGTTGCTCGTCTTCCTTCACCTTCGATCGTATTGGTATTACCTAAGGTGAGATTGCAGTTTGGCGTAAATTTACAGGATACATAAATAGTGAAAGTTGTATTAAGAAAATAAATTTCTTAACTCCTTGTCCACTGAAAAACTGGTAAAATCAACATAAAGCAATTGTACATACAGATCAAATACATCTGGAGATGAATCCGTTAATAGGCAACCTTTCTCAAGGTTTGCATTTCTCCTAGGCCTTGCACCTGCTTTAACAAAAGCAAGGTTGTGATGCATCTATACAAGACATCAGCAGTACTTGAAACATCATCATCCAACCTGAATGTGACACATTCGACTTCCAGGTCGATAGCACTAGATTAAAACATTCAGTTCTGAACCAGTGAGACGCCACGCTAGACATCAAAAGGAAACCAACACGAAATTGTCAAAACAGTATAGGCAACACAAATATGAAATATCAAGTCATAATATTTATGGTAACAAGCCTGCTGAAGAAACTTACATCGGAGTTAATGGGAACGAAGTATCAGTGGATATGTACAGCACCAGCCACTGCTCCAGCACTGCATGTGCAGTGGAACCATACGTGAACAAAACTAGTTGGAAGCACAAGCCAATGGTTGTCTAACCAGCGCGGGATTCACAGATATCTTACCACAGAAAGCAAGGGTCCTTGCTTAAATTTGTTATGAAAAGCAAAAGCAAGTGGTTTTGCTCCTTCTCCTGGTCCTCTAATGAATCCACTGGATGTGCACAAAGGAATATCATCAGAGAATGGTTAATGAATAACACAGAAACACAAGCTAATGATCAACATGATTGATGGAGTAAATAAGAAAAGTTTGCTCTTACACTAGTGATAGTGAGACAAGTGGAGATCTCCTCACATCATATACAGCAACAAGACCACGGTACATTTCATTTCCATCTTTGAACGACACTGCCAGACGCTCCCCTGAAGCATCCCATGCTAATTTCTCTATGCCTCGGCTAGATGAAGCAATTAAAGCATAAACATGTGGATTGAAGATGCTAGTCTAGGCTATAATAATGGGTACTTCATAAATGCAAAGTATAATAAACAAAAACATGTGTGGTGCAGTGGTAGTTAAAGGCATATTCTGAAGATAATTTATAACTGGTCGAATGCTTCTGTTATTTAACAAGTGCTTGCCTTGTGATCCGACAAACATATACTATATACATCAAGTCTGGATTCATTGTATAAAAGCTATACGGGAAACAAACTAATAATTAATTGCCAATTAGGTTAGTTGAAATATCATCAGCTCAAAGGAGGATGCAATATGGAAAAATTACGTAGCATCAGGTGCACATAAGATCGAGAGCTTGTAGTTCTAATGCCTCTGTTGTTTGTTACCTGACAATCAGGGATGAAATTTCTGGAAGTTCGACTGGTAGGAGATGGGCATCTGAAGAAAAGGAACACATGACAAACTATCAGGATTTGTCAGACAAATAGTACAGCTCATAGCTTTGGCAACAAATTTCTTCCAGGGATATCTGTACATACCTAAAGATGGTTGCTTAGATGAGAAGTGGATTGAGCCAAGTGTTGTCGAGTTAGAAAAGGATAACAATGCAACACGACCTTCTGGATCCCAATTCGCTCCCTGATAGGAACCAATGTAGAAATAAGCAAACATGTGAAACAGACAAACAGTTGTAAAACAGATACCATCCCATCTGTAAGGGTACAAAGGATACTTTATGTGTTGGTGCCAAGTGGGTTGGTCATGAAGCATAGATTCATTATTGCTACACCTTAGATACAATCCAATCAAACTAAGCTTATAGTTAACAGAGGAACAAGCATCTATATTTATGTGTTACTGCCAAGTAGGTTGCCTATAAAGCAAGATTATATGTTGCAATAGCTTGGATACAGTCAAATCGAATTAAGCTTTATGCAATATTCACATTATTCAAATTACAAAACTAGAGTTAGTCAATATTAACTGCTAAGCATATACATTTGTTTCCAAAAGAATTTATCCACCAAATAAGCAAGTCTCATTCTTCTTTTTTTTATTAAGAAAAGCAAACTATTGTCATCTGTCGGGACAACAAATCATTCAGAAATTATTAAAAATAAAAAGAAGGTTGTCGTGAACAAAGAAATAAACTTAAAGCTTTTGTATCGAAATTGAAGGTTCATATGCAATCCGAAAATAGGTATGTTCCGTATGCACCAGTTAGATGCTAAATATATCAACATTCAAGATTGTTTACATGATACCCTAATTGATTCATGAATAAAGCCATGTAGGAAATGATCCATTTCCGACAGATTTCATATAATGTCTAAGGTAACAAGAAATCTATAAAATTGTATTAAGTTGATTACTCCTTCACTAAGGAGTATTTTTTTTCTCCAATGTAAAAAATGTTCAAAAAATATGTATCTATGACTGAGAATGTTACATACAGACACATAACCGTTAGATGAAGACCAAGGTTCTGAAGTCCATGTGTTTGTCTCCCAGAAGTGAAAAGTTCCATCGCTAATACATAATGAATTATGTAAATCTTTGGAAAAATTAGTAAGTAGAAATGTAAAAATGAAAATGGAAATTGACCATACAATTTAGCAGCTAGAAGGTAATCTCCACTAGGTGACCACCGCACTAGTGATATATTACTTAATCCACGCCGTATAGGAGTACCCAACCCTGTAGCAAAAAAAAAAGGATTTTTCCAGATATAAGTACACAGTTGACAGTTCTGAATCAAATGGGAATAATAATCTGAATTTGTAAAGGATAGTTACGCCTACCTTGAGAGACATCCCAAACCGTGAAAGATGGACTGTTACAGGAGGCAGATGCCAAGTATGTGGAGATTTGTCAAGGAAACATATATACAGCCGTTGGTTCTTCCCACAAATAATGATTAATCCTATTGTAAACTTTTATATACGCACACTAGGAAATAATGATTACAGCCATTGGCTCTTCTCACAAATACTGGATAGGAGATATTAGGAATTTAGGGAAAAAAATGGAATTTATTCCAACTAGGAAACCAAGGTATCCTAGTCTAGGCCACCCCTTTTGATGAGCCAAACTTATAGTCGGCCAAACCATGTAACACTCCAGAGAAAGTGCAGTAATTCCAATATTGAAGCTATTGTAGTTTTAAAATAAGATAAATGAAAACAAATGATAGCCTTTGCCAGATGCTTATGAAAATTTATATCAAGGATATCTTCCATCAGGCTTCCAACAAAGTGCACTAACTTGCTCATCAGATGAACCATGAAGAACATCCACCAGTATCCACTGACCACCAGAACCTCTAGGGAAGGCACTAATGGAAGTCACCCCAGCTTTCATGAATGGAACATTGCCAGGATATGATGCCGACCAGAGAAATATCCCTCCCCTAGAAAGAAAAAGATCACCTCAATCTAATAGCTAGTAAAATATGACAGCATTTATTAAGTCATGACAAGAGGGAGGAGCCAGGTTGAACAGCTATATGATCAGGCAGTAGTAATACATACTTGCAGGCAACTGCAATCATCTTCCCACTATTTGGTCTCCACTCAATAGCCTTAACATGGTCACTTGTCAAAATGCAAGGCTCTTTGGCATCTGTTAAAAGGGTCAGTCTTTGTTATACTTGGCTGCAACCAAGCTGATGGATATAGTTCAGTTCATAAATAACAAGGTAGGCATATGTCACCTGAATCCTCAAAGTCATGTATCATAACCTGGTTCTTCCCAGACACAAATGCTAGACAATGCTTGTGTGGATTCCAACTTACTTTTTGGGTGTCGAATTCTTGTAGCAGATTTGGCTGGTAAAATAAGCGACTGTTTATGAGCATGAGTATATTGATTTTTTCAAATGAAAATCACATGGAGGAACTTAACTAATTCAACAATCAGGAGGCAAATACAGGGGCTTTTCACAAGGATAAAAGCTTGAGGCTTTAATTTTGGGATAACTTGGTAATGAAAAAAATTTAGAAACTATGTTGGAGGAATCAGCAAATCCATGCATAGATCCACAGCCAATGCTGCTGCATAAGTAGAAAATGGAGTGTTAATATAACATCAACCTTCGATCTACGTTGGATTATATAGTTGAAACATTACTATGCCAAAGCTACTGAACCAAGATATAATCAGGCATGCTCACAGAGGAGAAGTGAGTAGGCAATGCATTTAGCCTCTGGGAAAGTACATTGGTACTTTTTTACAGAAAGATAAAATAAAATCCTGCCACCTCTCAGTGCACGCAGAGATGGTTTAGGAGAAATAAACATGGAGTAAAGTAATTCAGATACAGTAACCCAACTCACTTCTTGTGGAGGGAAGATCATCCGTTTGAAGAACCCGGGTATGGTGGAAGTCACACTAACTGCGGGTACTCTCTCCATGGGCTCAGGTTGCTCAGCAGCAGGGGGGTCACGGATTGGGGGAAGAGTGCCTGGCTGGAAAGGGATAGGGCTGAAGACCATTCCCTGCAAGTGCCAAACCCCAAATTCATCAAATCCGGCGACAGGTAATAAGCACAATTCGCTTATTCTCGCAGATAGTAAAAAAGTAAAGGCGAAATTCCTAGGGAAAGTGAACTGACAAGGACATCCCCGTAGGCTTCCTTGGCGCGGTCGTCGGACAAGGCATCTGCGGCAACTGCGAAAGAGACCAAGGAAGGGCGAGGTGAGCACAGATTGCTGGTACCAGCTGATTCATAGGTCGCCAAGGAGTAGAGATCGAATAGATGGGGGGTAAGCACCTAGGTCGCGGTTGATCTCGCAGATGGTGACGGCGCCGGGCGGGGGGAAGCTCGGCATCGTCGATCCGCTTCGTTCGTGCCCTCGTCGCCTGGGACTCGGGGTTCCACGGGACGCCCGGGGGATCGGCGCAGGCGGCGGTGGAAGTAACCGACGGGAGAGAGGGCGGCGATGTTGGTCGGCGGCGAGGCGAGAAGGCTTTCTGCTCTCTCCCTTGCTTAAACCCTGCCTGCCTGGTGTGCGGGAGGGAGGGGAAAGTAATGGATGGGCCGGCCCATGGCTGCTGATTAATGAATCCACCGGCCCAAGAGGCACATTTGCTCTGCTCGCCTGCCTCCTCCTCTCTCCGAGAGAACCCCTCTCGCACGCCCGCCGGCAGAATCGCTGTCGCCTCCCCCGCTGCTGCTTTCGTCCTTGCCCTTGCCAGCTGCTAACTAGAAGCCTGCCGGCACCGTCTCCTCCTTCTGGCCTCCGGGAGGCTTGCCACAGCCTGGAGCTGGCTTCATGCATAAGGCTTTGGCTCTGCGCAAGTCGTGTTCGACGAAATGCCTAGCAAGGTAAATTTCAGGCTTCTGTCTTGGCATACTGCATGCTGTCATGCTTAATTGTATCGTTGAGATCATGTAGAAACATACTTCTCTGCGCGCTCCTGCCAGTGACATGTTCTGCAAAACTGAACATGTGTTGAATGCTCTGCAAAAACTGAAAATGTGCTGAATTTTGACAGGGTGTCACTGCCCTACGCTTGATGCAGCTCCATCTCCATATATTCTAAGGATTGGAGCTATAACATACAAGCAAATGGCATTGATCGTATTCAGTCCAGGAAACCTGCATGCCCTCTCTGTACGGCTGAGAATATTGGGTGGGAGCGGGGCATTTCAGTATGGTCCATTTAACTGTGGTATGCAGCGGAGGTGGAAAAAGCCGGTCGATTCGGCAAGAACCCGTCTGGAGGGCAGAACAAGGGACCATAGGCTAGATAAGCTAATGGTTCAACTGAGGAACTTGAGGCTTGCTTTGGCTCTGCGTGAGTTGATATCTCAGCAGAGGAATGGATATGCTTCTCTCCAACTTCTTTCAAAGTGGAGACATGAGGTCGGGTTGAACATTGACATCGGCGCTTTCCTCAAGAAATATCCCCACGTTTTCCAGATTTACATGCACCCTGTAAAGAGAAACCATTGCTGCAAGATCACACAAAAGATGGCCGACTTGATTGTGGAGGAAGATGCTGTGATCAGGGAGAATGAGATTGACATAGTGCAGTGCCTCAAGAAACTTCTCATGCTCTCCACGAATGGAACTCTGAATATGCACGCATTATGGCTAGTAAGGAGGGAACTTGGGCTGCCCGACGATTACAGGTCTTCCATACTACCGAGGTGTCAACATGATTTATATCTTGAATCCCCAGATACTCTGTCACTTGTCTCTAGGGATGAAAAGTTAGCTGTAGCTAAGATTGAAGAATGGAGGAAGAAAGAGTACACTGAAAAATGGCTAGCTGAATCAGAAACAAAATATGCTTTTCCAATCAGTTTCCCTACTGGATTTAAGATTGAGAAAGGTTTTAGGGAAAAACTCAAGAACTGGCAGAGGCTTCCCTACACCAAGCCTTATGAGAAGAATGATTCGCATCCAATCCACAATGTGGAGCGGCTTGAGAAACGTATTGTTGGTATTCTTCATGAACTTTTAAGCCTTACAGTGGAAAAGATGATACCACTTGAGCGACTGTCGCACTTCAGACGAGTTTTTGCTATGGAGGTGAACTTGCGGGAGCTTCTTCTTAAGCACCCAGGAATCTTCTACATCTCAACCAAGGGAAGCGCACAGACAGTCATTCTGAGGGAGAGTTACAATAAAGGCTGTTTGATTGAGCCTAATCGTGTACACGATGTGCGTACGAAAATGCTAGATCTGATTTTGTCTGGATGCTGTAACATTGGTGAACCGGAAAGTGCAGCTTGGGTCGCTGAGGAGTATGATCAAGGAAGCTGTCATGAGTTGCAGAATATCATGTGCCATGTGGATACTGAAAATAGCATACTGGAACTTGAAACTGATAGTGACTCGTACAGAAAGAGACATATTACTGAAGAGCTCCCGTGCCAACATTTCTGTGACTCACAAGAAAATAGTGAATAAGCAATTAAGCAGGCTTGAACATGCAGGGATAGTTACAGGATACGGACAGTAGTTATTCTGTCAACCAAGTGGTGCTGTGATCCACCAATGATCAGTTCCAAGCGTCCAGCTACTCTGATTCATTGGTGTTCTGCAATCCCCTGGATAAAAAATTACCTGATAATAAAGGTAAGCCAAGTGGATTTCCTGCTGGCCCTTGTGTGGTTGTTTCAGTTGTACTCTTGTAGATAAGGAATATAACTACTTGAATAAACACACTTGTATCAAATTCCGCAGATATGATCTGAAACTTGTGGGTTGTTTTAGTTAGAACTTACAACCTTATGTTATTTTTTGCTGTGTTTTCTGCAGATTGAGAATTTCAATGCTGTGAGGCTCACAATATCTGCATTTGGGCTTTAAAGGTCAAACTAGTGCCAAACAATCAATATGGTGGGTACCAACAGACACCGCTCTCACAATATCTTCATTTGGTCTTTGCTCTGGAATGGACCAGTTCAAATTCGTGGCAGTCATGTGAAGCATTATCGCAAGATGAGGATATGTAATGAAGGCAGCTAACTGCAGAAAGCAAAATGTGATTCTGCCGTCATTTATGACAGTGCAACTATCAGTAGCTGCACGGTTTTTGTACTCAGTGGTTACTCTTTGTTCTGGATGACGAAACAGAACGTACGCATATGATGCATGAAAAGGACACGCCGAGGAGGAGGAACCGGCGGCACCATATGCTGCTGGGCGGTGACAGCTTGTCGACCCTCTTCCTCGAGCTCATGATCCACATGGCAAGGGTCGCGCAGGACGCTTGGGCTGTGCAGGAGGTAACGGCCACAAAACACGAAAGGTAAAGCTTGTTGAAGATGCTAACGCCAGCGGTGCACGCGTCCGGCAGGACCTGTGCCGATGGGTGCGCTGGATAGGCAACACCGACAGCGCAGGCCGCGAGGCCGGCGAAGAAGGCGGCCAGCCAGGTGGCTGGCCATCAAGGCAAAGCTCCACACGGTGTCATTTGTGAATTTCACAATAAGAATACAATATTACAATAATACTAGCTACATCAAGAATAGGAAAAAAAATAATACATTAAGGAAGCTCTCTAACCCATTGAGAATAGTCACTCAATCAGACGGAAGAAGGAATAAGAAGACAGACACCTTGTCCCAAATGGATCGGACCACGGCCCGTCGTTGAGGTCCTTACCTCGATATGGGCCTGAACCATGATAGCGTGTTACTCGGCAGGCAGATAACTTTTTTTTTATCTCGAACTCAAAAGAAGAGGTGTAAGGGCATGTACAACACAGAGACAACTGCTGTCTTTTTATGTCCACATCAGCTAAATGATTCTACGTGGACCCTGTTTAATGAGGAGAGAGGGGGAGGTCGTAGACGAACGAGACGACGGCTCACACTCGTGGTCCGATGCGGGGCGACGACCCACCCCGACCGTTGTACGCTTCTTTCCCCCTCGTTGCCGGCGGCACAGATCAGATGAGCGTGCGGTGATTTTCCCTCACGCGGTCAAGCCCAGAGAGGTTGAGGTGGCCACCCACAGCTTCACCGCGGTGCTCGACGGGCAGCACCGCACTGAGGGCGTGGCGGCCTCGTGGCCGCGAGACGACGCCGCGACCACGAGGGGGGCAGCGGCGCGAAGGCAGCCTTCTTCCCTGTTGTTCGGCCCTCTTGGTCATCGCCTGCAGCAACCACGCAGAAGAGGAAGGAGATAGGGCAGGGCAGCTATGACGCGTCGCTGACGCCAGAGCAGAGAAGTTCAAATTTGCTCATATCATCCCGTGTACGGCTGTTTCTGCGTTGAGCATGATGCTACGACTGCGTGTTCTTCTATTTGTCTACTCATCAATCTCCTCCAAAAATCGTGTGTGCTGATCTCAAGTCTTCGATAGCTACCCTTTGGCCATGTTGTTTGGCTGCCTTGTAGCTGTTCGATAAAATGTCTAGCTAGCCTTATACCTGATGAAGCATCCTGATTGCAGATGATACATGTTCTGCTTGCTAGGGAATTAGAGATAGGATCTTGTTTGAGATAGTGCAGGTTCTACTTGCTGTTCGGAAGCCTGCTTGTTTAGGTTTTCATAGTTCAGTGATTTACACGAGGACGTGGTTTATCAGTAATGCTACTATCAAGCTGCTACTCTATGTGTCGATTGATCATCTATCTTTATCATTTTCTTATGTAAGCATCAAAATGGCTACAAAGTTGGAACCGTACTAGATTGCATTGATTTATGTGTCAAAAGATGAATTAATACTCTCGCAGACAGCCAAATAGACAGCAACCGTCTAACTGTTGTAAAAATTGTCTATTTAGTTGTCTGTGTACGCTAAAAAGACAGCAGCTATCTAAACTGTTGTACATGCCCTAAGAAGGGGCGTTGGTCGGTTGGAAACTTGGAAGAAGCATCAGTGCATCACAGTTTAGACACACAATTCTTTCTCAAATACCATCTGGAACATAAAACATATCGTAATACTTACCTACATCAATAATAACAATGAATAATTACTCTAAACAAATGGCGCTAACCAAACGCTATAGCCAGTAGGCTACCCTGGCCGACACAATAGTTGATACACGATTACACGTCAAACATCTCCACGTGACCTCTCTACCTTGTTGGGTTGGTCACGCTCTTCGCCAAATTCCACGGTTGGTCCACATTGAATTCACCAAGAACTGTCAGATGTACACCAGCAACTGAACCAATAAAATAACAGCAATACATCAGTTAGCTGAATTTACGTAGTAAAACAGCAACGGTTAAACATTGTTTGGAAAACCACAGAAACAACAAAACACGCTTCATCAAGACCAGCTACAAAATTACAGATTATGTTGATCACAGGCTGCAGACAATCTACAACCCTGGAACTTCAATAACTATGCAGGATCCATCGGAACATACAACAAATGCATCTCCCATTGAGCACATCACTATCACTATCAGGCACCCCTTGCGTGAAAGTAGTTGGCATGCACATCACGACTGCATAAGACTTTGAGGCAACAAAACATAAGATAAAACTTATACAATAATATACACAATAGACTTTTCAAGTTTCTACCAATGGCAACAAGGATAAAACAGTAAAGCGAAAAATTTATCTTATTATTCTCTATTAGAGAGCTTCCCCCCTATACAAGTACCTAGCAATTACTAGCAATGTAGGTGGACAGTCGGCATAGAAATGTCACCACAAGATCAAGTATAAAATTACATACCATAAAGGAGACTGCAAAGCCAAGCAAAGTAGGTAATTGGCATATAAACATCATCATAAAAACAAGCAAACTTCTCAGAACATAAGTTTGATAAGGAAATACACCAATATATTTGTAATAAAGTATTTAGATGCCATATCCCTATGTACCTTCTCAATAGGTATGGTCATAATCGGGGTCATCCATAAAAGGCCAATGTATACTAGCATCTCCTTCCTCGTAACCACCCCTACTAGGATGCTTTAGTTCATACATGTCTTGGTTCTTGCATCCATGGCAGTGACCTTATGCAATAGTAAAAAAAAACTCTTAAAATACAATATAATATATAATCTCAAAGTTAACAATTTTTAAGAAAACTAGGACATGAATTATGATACCTTGATCGTTTGGTTCCAACATACAACAAAGATAAGACTTGAGACCAGAAACTTGCTTTACTTCAGCAAAATAAACTTTTGAAGTCCAAACATCACAAATTTCATGCTTTTCCTCGATAGTGAAGTTGTAGTGATGGAAAATCTTGTTGTAAGCCTCAACGCTCAAACATTGACTGCGAAGCTCACCAAACTTGTGCTCGATACCCTAAAACCACAAGAAAAAAAATCAAGATTATAATAATTGAATTACACAAAAAAAAATAAACAAAGATGATTGGCAAACCTCAGAATGAGTATTTTCAGCAGATTTTGTGAAAGCCAAAAAACATTCCTCACTCATCCACTTGATCCCATTTTCAATTGTGCTCTTGTACTGATCCATACTCTTGCAATAGTCATTTGCATCCTCATAAACAATATCATTGAACTCGTCTTGCAAAACTTCATGAATAGGATGTTTATCTTCTTCATCCACCTCAAGTGGATAACACCTACAAAAGATGAAGCGTCTAGTAACTTAGAGGTTATGGTAGGAATAACTCATAAGGTTATTCGTTTAAACAATTTTATAATATTCTGTCAAGCAATATAAACCTTCAAAGAGTGTCTTCAATATTAGTCTACCTTTTCACTGGCATAGCATGAAGATAGGACGATAATTGAATTTCCGGTTTGAGGATCCAACTCATTCTAGAGTTGTTTGGTCCATCATCAGACCACCCCCCTGACTATAGTGGGATTACACCACTCTTCACTTCACTTACATATTATACATATGCTTATGCGGAGCAAGGTGGTAATAGAACATGCTATCTCAAACAAAACAAGTGGTTTAAGTTTAGGACTAAATATTGGACGTCACATCCACCCTCCAAATTCCTTAAAAACCTAATAAATACATTCCAAACGGGATTCTCATGTTAAGAAATACAAAATGAACCATGAAAGAAATGCTTACATCATCATCATCCAATCTATTAATGTATCAGCATCATCCTCATCAACAACATTATCATCACATAAGCCTCCAAAATACATCCCGTCCCTAAACAAGATCACAAGTGCAACGATCCAGTTAGCGTGTTGTAGAGTCGTTCTATTTAACAAACACAAAAGTATGTTTCCACTCTTGTGGATCCCACAAAATATGTAACTTTCATCAATCATCACAAGCTAACTAGTATCTTGAAGTAAAATAACTGACACATCCGAAGCTTATGGAATAAATATAGTAAAAACAACAAGGCAAAAGAGCAAACTGACCATTGTAGTTTGTAAGATAAGAACCAGTGGGGGAAAAACTAAAGTGTACAGATAAAGAAATATTGGTTTGTTATATTGCACTATTGACAGGATTTACAAGCAGCAAGAGAATAATAGGTACATATGTGGCTTTACTAGGCCAATTTAAAGAAATGAAATAATACATGTCATGAAAAACATTAACCAATATCTAAAAGTGAAGACATTTTAGTCATAACTCATGAGCAAGTAGGGTAGGCTAACCATTGTCGACATTACCAGAAGATAATTAAAGGCAGAGGACAACATACATGGTCGAATCTTTCTCCTTGGGGGACTTGTTGATCTCTGAAGAAATTCCCCCCTCCGAAAGAGGATGTGTCTTTCCATGAGCAAACTTAACAGTTGAGTCATCATCCTTATTTGCTTCCTGATCCAACTTCTGAAACCTAAACCATCAATTTTGATTTGATTAGAACAAATCATCTCTAAAGGAAGACCCTAGTAAAGTAACTTTGGGCATATGACAGTGACAGAAAAATGTCAAGGTTCATTTGATTAAATAAAATCTACTTAAGCAACTGTAAAAATTTCCAAAGATGAAAGAAGTTAACAATAACTCATGAAGCATAAGCAAGACATGAATCCACAGGTCGAGGATCCACTGAACCTAAAACTTGCTGTCTACTTCATTAAAAAAAATGGTTGCCTATCCGCACCCATGAGCGCCGTGGGATCATACCGTTCTTCATTTTTATACTAGACATACCATTCTAAAGATATTTATAGTCTAATGCAGTTTTTTAAGATAAATGGGAGATACTAACACTACTACAGAAGTGGTCATCACTGCCGGCCTCATCACCACCGGTTTTTGGAGAACCGTCAGTGATAGTCATCACCGCCGGTTCTTTACTCTGACACGCGCACTACCTCGTGGAGCCGTTGGAACCGGCGGTGATAAATACTAAAATGGCTCCAGAGGCAGAAAATAGGCGATAAATACTAAAATGAATTTTTGGTTTTAGGAACGAACTCGTCCTACAATGGGTTGGTTACTTGGTCTATCCTCAAGTGATCAGGTCAACCCGTGAATATGATGCAATGATACCAACCCATATCATTCCTCTAACGAAAGAATTGGATTCAAGTTAGGAGCAATGATTTTGCAGGTCAATGGCAGGTAAAGGAATGTAGGAAACAAAAACTTACAACTGTGACATCCAATCTGATAATTCTTCTTTGTCATGCATGCTAGCATCCACATCAGCCCTATGGATGGTAGCACAACAGTCAGCATGTGCCAATGTTTTGCGATCGTGACGAAATTTCAAGGATACTAACCCGGTTAAAGAAAAAGTAAAATAAGTAAGAAACTCACATTATGAAAGTATCTAAAGCAATCTTAGAAAAAAAAGGTCCACACCTTATATCAACGGCATAAAGTTTGCAGGAATTAAGACATAGTTACGCATTATGTATGTGTTGAGGAGAAAATTCAAGGCAGAGATAGCATACATGGTCGACGCTTCCTCTTCTGAGGGCCTGTGGATTACTGGAGATGATTGGGAGGGAGTCATTTCAGCAGCAGCCTTTCTTATAGAAAGTTCTTGCCTCGTAGCTCTTTTTCTGGTTTTTGCTGCTAATCGGCTAAATTGAAAGACAGACAGTGGGGGCAACAAACCATGCATTAGCACAACACTAGCGCAGGAAAAAATGGAATCTTTTCAATGGAAAGGTAGTTTTATTTCCCCAAGAAGAAGTACATAATATTGCCGGGTGTGCATACTAGAAGAATAGGTAGGACAAATTATGAAATTACACAATGAGCTTTTAGGATACATGTTACAGAAATTACGGCTTACAGATAAAGCAAACTAGTTGGGAACTGGCATTATTACAGTATTTAGAAGCAGCAGAGAGAATAATATGCCCGCAACATTAATTGCTTAGGCCAATTTCAGAGGCAAAAATGTTGCAGGGAACATTAAGCTTTGAGCTAATGCACGTGAGCAGAGGAAAAAAAAATTCCATGAAACGTGAGCAGAGAAAAATTGAAGACAGCTGCAGAGGTAACAAAAGATACTCACCTGACCCATGAGGAAAAAAACCGACGAATAAATAGCAAAAGTGTAGCATGTAGCTCGACCAACAACAAACATGCAGCGTTTCGCAAAAAAAAAAAAAAAATGCAGCGAGGAGGTGTGTACTGTGTGAAGGTGTGTCTCTCGACGACAAGAATAGTACATTACCTTGAGAGCTTCGAATCCAGGCCTACTGTACAAATGAATGAAAGCCGACTCAAATCGATCAACTAGGCAAGGCAATCAAAACTGCCGCCAGAGATGATTTTATAGGACCTACAATTAGGGACAACGTCGATCGTCTCGTCTCCCCGTCGGACTCCAAACACGCACGACAATGTTGTTGGTTTTTTTTTCTTGTTGAATCGAACAGAAGAAAGAGACTCGGTCGGTGTCCCAACCCCCGAGTATCGCCGAATCACGGAAGTCGGCCTCGGCGACGGGGAGACCACAGTCTTTTTGGCACGATTCTTGGTCGGAGGCTGGCGTGCTGCGGGGAGCGCTGCCATAGTGCCATCCCTGTTCTCCCATTGCCTCGACACTGAGGCCACGGTGGCGGAGGTCGTGGCCGCCGGCCTCACACTGGAAGACCTGCAGCCGCGTCTTTCGTCAGCGGCCACCACCGAACTAGCTCTCCTTGACGACGCCCTGGTGCCGTAGTCCTCCAGCCTCGACCCGATGATCGGTGGCTAAAAGGAGCACGCTCCCCCGCCGCCACCGCCGGCACGTTCTACAATGCCCTGCGGACTTCGGTGGGCGGGCCACCCCTCACCGAGGTTAACTGGGACTCCTTCGCCCCAACGAAGGTCAAGTTGTTCTTCTGGATCCTCCGACACCAACGAACACGAACGAGGGAGCTCCTCTCCCGTTCTGCCCAAGGGTCCACGAGACGGAGGATCATCTGTTCGCAACATACCCCCGTCTGGCGTCCCTCTGGGCCATCCTCCTCCCGGCCGCACCAGCAACTGACACTTAAGCTCTTGTGTCAAACCGTGATTGATGTAAACTAAGCTATTGTCTCCGCGACGACGCTCCTCCTAGGGGCCTTGCCCCCCATGTCGGCCATTGCGGCTCACACCGCGGCCTTGGCTGTCCTTTGGAGTCTATGGAAGGCCCGGAACGCGAAGGTCTTCGACGCCCTGGTACATGACACCCGCGACATCGCCCACATGCTTCGTGAACACATCGACCTCTGGGCCTGCCGCAGTGCCGCGCTCCCCGTCGCCTCGATGTAGAACCACTTAAGCTCTTGTGTCAAACCGTGATTGATGTAAACTAAGCCACATCCAAATCTCTCTTCCCCCGTCTCCTTCCTTCCTGGGCCCTAACCATGGTCCGACAAAATGTAACCGTTAACATACCTTGGTTCTTTTTTTTTTTTTTTTGAGAATACATACCTTGGTTCTTTACAGACAGTAGAAAATGCAGCGATGTTCTTTCTGGTCGGCGGCGTGGTGAGGGAGGGCTTAAACCCTGCGGGAGGGAAATGGGCCGCGGCCCATGGGTGCTGCTGATTAATGAACCCACCCACCGGCCCAAGAGGCACAACCATCGACCTCCTCACGGTATCGTCTCCTTTCTCCTCCGTTTCACGCGTGACGTCAGGGTTGGCCTCCATGTCCAACTCCTCGACCTCGCTTTGCTAGCGCTGCGGACCTTCACCATCACCAGCCAGTGAAGCCTCACCAGTCAGTAGCTTCTCCGACCACAAGTCTTCTATTCTGCAGCTCCAGACCTCCAGTCCAGCTGGTGCGGCAGGCAGCACCTTCCTTTCCCACGACTTTTCTGTTCTTTCTCTCGGCCTCGGTCTTCCTTTCCTAGCGGCGACGACAGGGTGCCCGTTGTTCATCGAGCGACGGGGGCTTCGCCGGCGACGAACATCCGACAGGGGTATGCTGTCCTATTCCCCTCCCTTCCCATCCTGCTGCACGAAATCAAACACCCAAATCACTAACATATGGTATTGTTTTCGGATCTGACCATGATTTTACCTACTAAATTCCATCTTTTTGCAACAAAATGGTGTTTGTTATCGGATCTGATAATCAATTTACCTGCTAAATTTGACCGTTTTGCAACAGTTAGTCAGTATCGATGTCTCCTCGGGCTGTTCTCCCTGCTGTCGCCGTCCTCCTCTGCTGCTCGCCTCTGGCTCTCGCTTCCACCTCCGAGCTAACCCTTTCACGAGCTGCTTGCGGAGGCGACCAAGTTGCCGTCTTGGTTGCCTCTGATGGCCTCCACAACCTGTTGGTCAATGGGGTTATGGTTCAGGATCGCGTTCTTGCCTGCCAGAAGCTCCACTTCTACTTTGGGAGTGGTTGCCTCCGCTGCAGCGAGGTGTCAGATGCGTGGAGGGCGGTGGTTAAGCAATACTGCGGTGAACGGAGTGAATCCAGCCATGGTAAGTTGGTTCTTGATTTCCCCTAGTTGCTTTAGACTGAGCAATTGCTGCCGTACTAAACATGAATGTGCAAATTTGAGTTTGCGCCTGCATCAATTATGTCACTTAGGACTTGTAATGAAGAAGAATAGAATGCTTGCCTCCGATGTGTGTCTCTGGAACTATACTGCATATTTAGAATGTAGGCCATTTTGTGGCAGTGTATTTTTTTTTTATTATCATACAGTTGTTCCCATTAGCATCTTCTGGTACGAGTGTATGTTTGGATAGTACATTAAGATGGTGAATGTAACGAGATATATTTGTAAATGCTCAATTGAAGTATGAGGGGGCGCCAAGTTTTAGTTTTAGTGTAGGCCTCATTTAGCATCTGCATTCTGACCTTCCTCAACATTTTCTTTTATGTTGCTTGTACATTTTGAAGCCTTCAACATGCAAATGAAATAGAATGCTGACTTGGTTATTTCTCGTCATTTGGTTTGTTGTCACCTGTAGCAACTACACATCAAAATATACCAAGGAAGCTCTTGAGAGGTCCTACAGAAAATAGCTCAAGAAATGATTATGACCCATGTGTAAGCTTGGGTTTGGATGAAAATAATCTGGACATCGGCGATTCTTCACAAAATGGTGATCATCTCCTGGCTCTACCGGGTGTGATTCTCCTATGTTGTGGCCTCATGCTTCCATGCTTCCATGCTGAAAGAAAAGAAGCCAGCAGGCATGACACTGCAACTATTCAGCGCAATTCAAGTAAGCTGGTCTTGTCTGCACTTCTTTAAATCAATTCCTGTTGTCTGCTCCCCTCATCTTTCTAGCGAACTCATAAGGTTCTTATTATCTTCTGAATGGTGCTTGAGTCTGAATAGTTGACTACGGTGAGTCGTGCCTAAAATTGTGAGCTAGGAAACAAAATTTTATGACAGTTTTCAGTAAAACAAATTGAACTGGTGTACATTTATGGTTTCACTCATTTAAATTTTTCTATTGTCTTTCCCCTATATTATCAATAGAAATTAATTCTCATGATGCTATTGTTGTTTGAAAATGTTATTCTCTTGATATGGATTAGGCATTTCTTGCTATATATTTATGTTTTATGAAGTTGTTGCAGAGTGCACTTCAGTGTCATGTTATTTAGTAAATGAGCCAGTAGGTGTTGTGGACGCTTTCTTTGGGAGGAAGTTTCAGCGCAGGAATAAGGGCCAGGTGTCCACCAGTAGTTAGTTATTTGGATTCATTTTGTTTCAGTTTGTTGCTTAGAGATAAAAGATTGTTTTAGTTGGTTGTTAGGCGCTCAATATATGAGTCTCGGCAGCTTAGGAAAAGTGTTAAGGAAGAAGTAAAGGATTCAATCTTAGGGCCTCTAGCGTGAGGGCGTGATATCCATCTACCTCAACCTATATCATATCAATAATCTAGCCATATCAGTAGGTGTATGAAATCAGGGTATAATAACTTCAAACACTGCTGAGTTATACATTTGTAGATTTCGGGATAACTCACTGCATATGCATAATATATTTATTATTATCTGTGACTTGTCAAGTGTCATGAATGGAGGTCGAACTAACACATAAATTATATATCTTCGCCATTTTTTTAAGATACGTGACATTACCAGTTGCCAGCCAAATCTCCAACAGTAGAAGAATTATATCCATTTTCATAGTAGTGTATCTATATACTGTCTTCCAATCCGGTAGTTTGCTTGGATGAGGTGTTGTGTAGTTAGTTTCTTGAAATTGATATTAATTGTCCTGATTTGTTAATCTGTTAATACTGTAAACCATCATCATTTCTATGTACACCACTTGGTCCTTTTGCTCTGTTATTTGCAATATCAAATATCAATCTTAAATAATGGCACAGTAGTGACATTACATATCATATTGTGTACCAATGTAACAATGTTGGAACGTTGTCAATAAAAAGCTATGTCTTTTGGTCTTTCCAGTTGAATCAGTTTCGTCTTATGAAGTAAGCATGTCATCTGAGAAAGTCCCACCGACTCCGCATCGGATACCTCCAAGTCCATCTAGATTTGCACCATCTCCACAAGTAGCTAGAGTTGGTTCTGTCAACTTAAGCATTCAGCAGATACTCAGGGCAACTCAGAACTTCTCACCTTCATTTAAGTTAGGTGAAGGAGGATTTGGGATGGTCTACAGGGCTGTATTGACAGATGGAACCATTGTTGCAGTCAAGAGAGCTAAAAAGGTAGTCCAATGCTATCTCTCGTCTTATTACTTGTTACTACTTATTTGCATTGCTTATTTGTGTTCATGTCTTGTTTCACTATCTCGATTTAAATTGTATTCCTCATCAAAATATGCCGTTTTTTCATTTCTGTTGTACTATATTTTGTTAAATTTAGAACTCTATGTATTTGTAGCCCACTCAGTAGCTCATAAAGTTTTGGTAATTTGTCTAACTCTAGCAACAATGAATATCCCCCCCCCCCCTTTTTGGGTGTGTTTTTGCTGTTTTCTTTTCTGTTAAGCTATTCATAACATGCTTTGCTGTTCATTACAGGATCAATTTGCAGGTCCTAGGGACGAGTTTAGTAATGAAGTAGATTTGCTTGCCAAGATAGACCACCGAAATTTGGTGAGGTTACTGGGTTTTACTGATAAAGGAAATGAGCGTATTATCATCACTGAGTATGTTCCAAATGGCACTCTAAGAGAACATCTAGATGGTAAATTGTGCTTTCCATAATGTTTTGCTCACTTCTTCCTTTTTAAGAGCTTGTGCTTTCATTATATTTTCTTCATTAATATTCCATTTTGTACTATGCGTTCCATTTTGCTTTCCTTCATTCCATTTTATTAGCTTCAACGTAACATGTATTACTCCTTGTGAAGGTCAACATGGCAGAGTCCTGGATTTTAATCAGCGCCTAGAAATTGCAATCGACGTTGCTCATGCACTTACTTATCTCCATCTGTATGCAGGTTGGATTTCCACTGACTATATGATTGGTTGTATAAATATTGATGCAATATGATTATATTTTCATCAAATAGTTTCCACCATTTTGCCTCTGACATGGGTAGCAGGTGGACAGGGCACATATCTGTTATACCTTATAAATGTCATAGTTACCCAGCTATTCGATTTGGAATGGCAAGTTCTTTTGATCAGAGATTCAAAAGATTTAGTTCAGGGAAAAAAAATCTTGATTACATTAAAGCATTTGGTTGTATTATGGTGACTAAGACATGGCGTAATTTGGAAATTTTTGGCACTGGTTATGGCCAACGCAGATGAATTTGTTATTTCAAATAAATTTGTTTTTATATTTTGCAAAGGGACTAAAAAACTTCACTGTGAACAGAGAAGACAATAATTCATCGCGATGTGAAGTCATCAAATATCCTGCTGACGGATAGCTACCGGGCGAAGGTGTCTGACTTTGGATTTGCAAGAAGTGGCCCTAGTGACACGGAGAAGACACACATATCAACAAAAGTGAAAGGCACAGCTGGTTACCTGGATCCTGAATACTTGAGAACATACCAGCTAACTCCGAAGAGTGATGTCTTCTCCTTTGGCATATTGCTTGTGGAAATTCTTTCTGCTCGCAGGCCAGTAGAGCTGAAGCGAACCCCTGAAGAGAGAATCACTATCAGATGGGTATGTGTGGACAATTTCTTTCATTTCCTATGTCACCACAGTTTGTGCTTATGCAAGGTGTGGAATTGATCTAAAATGAAACACTAGCATCAAATTATCAATTTATAATAGTTGGTTGAAGGGATATTCTTCTATGATATTGTGAAACCATGCTTTTTTATGTGACTCGGCAACATAGTGAGGTTAACAAATAACATCGCAGTAGTCAGGATAAGTCCACCTTTGAGAGTTTTGTGTTGCAAAATAAACCTTTACATCAAGGTTTAAAATTGTACTAATACCAGAGCTTCAGGGGTTGAAAATGTGCCTTTGTCCTTTTTGATGTTCCTAACATAGAAATGACATCGTTTATCTGTTTTGCCGTTTTCACTGTCTTGGCATCCTTGAAATTACCGAATGCATGATTTGCATGTGCTGGGTATGCAGACTTTCAAGAAATTTAATGAAGGCAACATGAGAGAGATCTTGGACCCGTTGCTGGAGGATCACGTGGATGATGAGGTGCTTGAGAAGCTCCTTAGCTTGGCGTTCCAATGCGCTGCTCCGACACGGGATGACCGCCCAACCATGAAGGAAGTTGGGGAGCAGCTGTGGGAAATAAGGAAAGAGTACGGAAAGAGTATCAGAAAGGTGTGAAGATCATGGTGACTTCACCTGTTTCTAGTTTCCCTTCAACCACAAGCCCAAGCAAGCGTATTCTTCGTGTCCGTTGGCTACGTATCTGGTTACTTTGTTTCTGACCTGACAAATGTTGTCTGAAAATTGTACAGATTGCTTCTGACCTGACAAATGTTGTCTGAACATTGTACAGATTGCAATAACACCAGCGTCAATTTGTATCTAGCATGTTACAGAGTCGATCTATTTATATTAATAAATGCAAAGTATGTTTCTACTCTTGTGGATCCCACAAAATATGTAACTTTCATCACAAGCTAACTTATATCCTTCTGAAGCTTATGGAATAAATAAACTGAAAATAACAAGGCAAAACAGCAAAACTGACCATTGTAAGATAAGAGAAATTTTTTTATTTTTAACTTTTTTTATATAATTCTAATAATAACATGACCGGTGCTATATTTGCGCCGCGTAGCCGGTTTGGCCGCGCCACATGGACTGGCGTGGCAGGAAGCTCTGCCGCGGCAGAGCCGCCACGCAAAACCGGTCGCTGGGTAGGGCCCATGCGCATGCGCTCGGTCCTGCCGTGCCACCCCACCTGGCGCGGCAGGCCCGATTCAAAACATTTCCGTGACTTCTTGCATATTCTCAAACTCAAAATTGTCTTTCACAACACCCCCCATGGAACAAATGTACTCAACAAACCATCTACAAAATAAACATCCCCACCAAAATTAGACCTCTCAATGAATATATACAAAATTAAGCCTAATACTTCAACAACATTATACAATAAAATCATACAACTAGTTCCACACGTTCAAATCACGGGCAGAGAGTCTATCTTAGAGCTAACAATCAACTGACAAAAACAAGCATCTACATCATGGAAAAATCACTATTTTCATCCAAAACCCTAAACACCTAAACCTAGATATATCTACCAAATATGCCGGTGAAACAAGGGATAAATAAGGGGGAATATCTTCACAAGATGGAGGGGAACGATTTTCCCTACTTTTCCCACCAAAATCGGCCAGATTTTGGTGGCATTTAGGGGCGGGGCGGCGGCCGGCGGCGAGCTTGCGCTGCTCTGCGTGCGAGCAGAGGAAGAGAGGAGGGAGGAGGAAAAAGAGAGGAGGGCCTGGCCCGGCGGCCGATTTTGAATCGGGCATGCCACGCCAGGCGGGCTGGCACGGTAGGACCGAGCGCCTGCACGTGGGCCCTAGCCGGCGGCCGGTTTTGAATCGGGCCTACCGCGCCAGGCGGGGTGGCGCGGAAGGCCATGCAGTGGCTGGCCCACTACTCGCCGCGCTGGCTGCTACGGCCAGCGTGGCGGCTCTGTTGCGCCAGTCCAGGTGGCGCGGCCAAACCGGCTACGCGGCACAAATATAGCACCGGTCAAGTTATTATTATAATTATATTAAAAAAAGGTTAAACATAAAAAAAGATAAGAAACCCGTGGAGACAAAAGTGAAATGTACATATAAAGAATATTGGTTTGGTTATATTGTACTATTAACAGGATTTACAAGCGTGGCTTTACTAGGCCAGATTAAAGAAATAAAAGCTTGCAGGTTATAAAAACAATAACCAAACAAAGCCCTTTTTCAAGAAGATAATTCAAACCAAAGGATAGCATACATGGTCGAATCTTTCTCCTTGGGTAACCCGTGGATCGCCCCCCTCCAGAAGAATATTTGTCATTCCATGAGCAACCTTACCAGTCGAGTCATCATCCTTATTTGCTTCCAGATCCAACTTCTCAAAGTGCATTAGGATAACACTAGTGCAGTAAAAATTGAACATTTTCAATGAAAGAGTAGTTTTATTTCCCCAAGAAGAAAAGTACATAATACTGTCTAGGATACATGTCACAGAAACTACGGATTACAGATAAAACAAGCTAGTTGGGAACTGACAATATTTAGAAGCAACCAGAGAGAATAATATGTCCGCAACACTAATTGATTAGGCCAATTTCAAAGGAAAAAAAATGTTCCAGGGAACATTAGATTAAGCGTTAAGCTAATGCACGTGAGCAGAGAAAAATTGAAGACAGCCGCAGAGGTAACATACATGGTAAAAAACAAAACAAAAGACACCTGACTCATGAGAAAAGAAACCGACGAACATATACCTTAGAGAGCTTCGCATCCAGGCCGCGTCGTGCCCTGTGTCTATTGTACGTCTGTACAAATGAATGAAAGCCGACTCGAATCGATTAACTAGGCAAGGCAATAAAAACTGGCAGAACCAGAAGATTATATAGGCCCTAAAATTAGAGACAACGTCGATCGTCGTCTCGTCTCCCCGCCGGACGCCAAACACGCATGACAACGTTGTTGAATCGATCAACCCAAACCCGATAATATAGTAGGTGGGGCCTTGCCCCCCCCCCCCCCCCCCCACCTCATATAGTTCGGAAAAAAAAAACAACGTTGTTGAATCGATCAACCCAAACCGATCGGGGCGGCAGACAGATGACTTGAAAGGAGCATCACAGTTCACAGCCACAGGCACTCCCCTCCACATTTCTTTCTCAAATACCGTACGTAACACGAATTTCTGACATTGTTAACCGTAATACTTACCCACCTCAAGAATAACAATCAATAATTACACAGCAAAATGGAGCTAACCAAAAGCTATAGCCATCATGCTACCCTGCCCGATACAACAGTAAGATACATGTTGCCCATCTCCTCTACCTCTCCACCTATTGCGTGGTCACGCTCTTTGCCAGATTCCTTGGTTGGTCCACATCGAATCCACGGAGAACTGTCAGATGGTACGCCAGCAACTGAACCAAAAAACAAAAGTAACAACAACACTTCAGTCAGCACAATCGTATGCAGTAAAAAGGCAGCGGTGAAAACAGAGGTCTGCGAAATTTCACAGAAACATAGAAACAAGCTTCGACAAACCTGCAATGGAATTATGTTGATCACAGGCTGGAGACAATCTGCAACCCCTGGAACTTCAATAAATCTACAGGATCCATTGGAACATACAGCAGATGCATCTCCCTTTGAGCACATCACTATCAGGCGTCCCCGGCGTGAAAGTAGCTGCTGGATCACTGATTGTTGCTTGCTGCAGGAGGTGGAAAACTTGTTAAGAGAAGGCTTGTTATTAATTAAAAAACCAAAAGATGATGTGGTGTTAGACAATTGATGTTTGTACTTGTGTAGTTTGGGTCATGCGCCTGGTTTGTTAGCCGTCCAGCTTATATTTGGTAGTTGTAGAGATACATTTGGTTAGAGTCCTGAGGAGATCTTGATTATGGGTGGGTTTACTTCGGCCCCAAGATCTCCTCCCCCTATATATATATGTAACCTATGTATCTCTCAATAATCAATCTATTATTCCTTTCCAAGTGCATGATGGTTACCTGAAGCACGCATCACGTGTTGCAATGACAATGATGGGAAGGTTTTCATCCACCAGAGCAAGCGGCCCATGTTTCATCTCCCCAGCAAGCATGCCTTCACTGTGCATCAGTGCAACCTCCTTAACTTTGAGGCCCCCCTCCAATGCGGTGGCATAGTTATAACCTCTTCCAAACACAAGGAGTGACTCTGAATCGATCAAGGATGAGGCAAGCTCCTTCATTTCAGCATCAAGTTTGAGAACTTCACTGACAAAGCCTGCATCGTAGAGTACACACGTTCAGGAGCATTAGTAAAAAAAAAAAACTGTATTTTTCTTGGCAACATAACAAACTTTTGTATCCAATGCAACATACTTGGAAGACTGGTAAGTCCACTGATGATAGCATTCCTTCTAGCATGAGTGGATATTTGATCAGATCCAATAGCCAAAGCCATCATCGCCATGGCTACTATTTGACTTGTATATGCCTGCAAGATTGGCAAGTATGTTAGGACACAAGAATTGAAATGGTAAAGAAATGTGGATAATCAATAAAGGAAGAAAATTTAAATACACCAACCTTGGTACTGGCAACACCAATCTCACAACCAGCATTAATATGAACTCCACAATGTGTTTTTCTCGACAGTGTGCTTCCGACGGTATTTGTTATGCCAACACAAAGGGCTCCGTTTTCTAGTGCATAATCAAGAGCAAGGAGGGTGTCTGCGGTCTCCCCTGACTGACTAACAAAAACTGCAGTGTCTTCCCTATAGATGGGACCTTGTCTGTCCAGCAAGTCGCTTGCAACCTCCATAGTCACAGGAATACCTATTATCCAAATAAATAAGGCAAGGAAAAAGTACTTCAGCTACAGCATATAGGATATTAACTAAACTCTAATTGCTTTGAGGAATTCTAAAATTTTCCTCATAAACCAATACAGCTGGAGTAAACGATTGGACCTACCAGTCAGTTCTTCCACAAAAGGTCTTGCAGCTAAGGCAGCATTGTAACTTGTACCACAACCAATAAAAACCACCCTTCTACAGCGCCTAATTGTTTTGAGATGTTCCTTCAGTCCACCTAAAAGAACCTCACCATCCTTTAGCCTACCCCTCATTGTTGTTGTCAACGAATGTGGCTGTTCATGGATTTCTTTTTGCATGAAGTGGTCATAATTTCCTTTCTTTATTTGCTCAACTTCCATCTCAAGAACAGACAATGCTCGTTGCACAGATGCTGGCTTCTCTTTGTGAGGGTCAAACTTGAGGATAGACACACTGCCATCCTGCAATGCTTAAACCAATCAGGCATAATAGAAGGCAGGGAATTATATTTCTTGGATACAATAATGGTGGCAGGGAATCAAGAATAACATTGATGATTATCAAGGTACAGAAATTTTCAAATTAAAATAGGGGAACTTTCATAAACAAAAATATCGGCAACTTAAAACCAGAAAATACATGTAAACTAAAGAGGAAGCCCCTGAAGAATACCTTAATATGAACAATTTCATTATCTTCAAGAGCTAAATAGTTCTTTGTATGCTCTACAATAGCACATAGGTCACTGGAGAAGAACAATTCTTTGGGCTTTCCATTTGTTGTCAAGGCTTTGACATCATGAAATGCTTTGCCATTTTGTTGGCCACTCAATTCCTGGAAGAAAAGAGATAATGGTCACGATTTGTATGTAGTGGAAAGAATTCAGATCCAATAGAGACAAGTGAAAAAACAAAATGTGAAGTACAGTCGTGTAAAAAAGTCGTGTAAAAAAATATTACTGAAAAGGTTGTTCATAAATAAAATCAATCTTGAACAACCAGACTGCATGGTTATTTAAGGTCGACATTGTAGAGCAAAATATGTGCCAGTTAACAGGTTTATTTCTATTTTGTGTACTTGATGGTGGAACTTGTTGAGATTATTCTATAGAACGAACATATTATTTAATGCTTTATGTTTACTATTACGATGTTTCCCCTGTCATATATTTGCAACAGATGACGACAAGAAAAGGTTAACTTTATAGAGCCTCACTTTAACAGAAAATGAAGCTCAGAAAACACACACAAAAAAAATATTTGCATGCTTTTCTCATATTAAACCTACTCAATAGCTCAATACAAAAAAAGTTAGTTCTCTTACATTGACCCCAAGTATCAGTGTGCTGCCTCGTTTGCATGCAATCAATTCGTTTGGATAGTGTGGACTTTTAAAGATAAGTGCATAGGCTCCTTCCAGCTGCCTCATAACTTCCATAACAACTTGGCTAAATGTTACATCACCTGAGGAATTGCAAAACATTGTAATGGATTGCTATAAGAAGAAGTCACGAATGGGTTCAGTCAGCAATCATAAATTCTGCAATGCAACAGTAAGTATTCTTAAAATTATTGAGGAACGTTCCTAACAATTTTGGGTTAGCGTTTTTCCTAAGAAGTCTACATTCTATTAGAAAGCATTGACCCCAAATAGCATACATGTGTGCCAGGAATCAACCATTGCCTTATCTACTTCCCAGGGGACAATATTAATGTTTTAGCCATCGTACAATGTTCCAAGGTAATAAACTTAAGAGAAACTACAGATTAAATGGCCAGATAAATACCAGAGGGTGTATCTTCTCTGATTTTGGTATGACAGAAATATGACAATTTCAAGGATAAAAACACATTACCTTCTTCGTCGTGAGATTTATCAAAAACAAACTTTGCTAGTTTAGGGATGACTTCTGTATCTGTATCAGACTCAAAGGTGAAACCATGCCTAGTTAGTGTCTCTTTCAGGACCTGAACAAATATGTCAAAAGTTCAAGTTAGAATTCTAGTTTATATACAGTGCCGCATTAGTGTCCAATGGCATCAGGAGGACGAGAATGATAATGTATTTTCAAGTTTCAAATGGTTGAGGATTGAATGTCATAAATCTCCAATAAATACACTATCAACTTTGAAATCTAACAATAACAATTGTGAATCATCATTTGCATAATAAGACAAAAAAACAGATTATGGTGAAAAAACCTTCACAACTAAATAGGCAGTTCTTGATATTCCTTTTTTTTTTTGGCAACAGTTGATATTCCATCTGTTGAACAGTAAATAATGTCCTGCAGTAAAGTAACTATTGCTTAGTACCAGTAATTTTACGAGCGTTTAAACTAACGGCAGATTCCCTCTTTAAAAATAGGAAGATAACAAGACATCCCATGTGGAGGGGCTCAAAGCACAGACTTCCACATGGGGCGCAAGTTGGTACAGGCATGTGATTTCAATGATCTGTGTGCACCTACAACTGTAGAGATTTATATAACAAAAGAAACAATGTTCAAGGATTCGATCAAACAATGTAACAACAAGAAGTTTATGGTGATGCCACTGTATGAAACAAATAATACACATTGTATTATATGATGTCACAATGAAAAAGTAAGCAGACCTCATAGTTCGTGATGATTCCATTGTGGACAACCAAGAACTCATCACCAGCCCCAGAAGATTGGGGGTGGCTGTTTCTCGGAGCAGGCACACCATGTGTGGCCCATCTGGTGTGGGCAATTCCAGCATGGACATTGAATGCGGCATCCAGGTTCACATCCTTCTCATCGACCTCTGAAAAAACACAAACAAATTTAGCTTCTGAGTACTCGTGCAGTTCTTGAATTGCATGAATGACAGGAGTGCAAAAAGTGTGACAGCAACTTTATAGCATCGAGTTGAAGCAAATTAAAAGATTATGTCTTCAATTGCCGACTTGCATAAGATATTGACAGATATCATAAAACAAATAACCCTGCTGGATCCGAATGTCCAATTCTACATTTCGAATTTCAGAGAACCGTGTATAATTCGAGATAATGAGAACAGGGATCCTGAATTTTGGGAGTTGGCAATTCCAGTAACAAAGAAATGCCAGGTGATAATAACAGTAGATACAACTATCTAAACTCACGACAGCAAGTAACTGAATACTCCGAAATTTTGATCCGAAACCCGGTCAAAATCAAAGCTTTAACTATAGAAACAGACAAGTCAGTCCTCCAAATAAAACAAGTCGTGAAAATATCATTGCTTTGCGCCTGGAAGCATTCAGGAACCAATATTGAATGAAAAAGGACAAAAGCAAAGATCAGACCGGAGTATACGGATCGCACGAGGTTCTCGATCTTGCCCTCCTGGCGGTAGACGAGCGGCGGCGCCCCCGCGTACGGCGCATCAGGAGGGGAAGCGGTGCGGTCCGCGTCGAGCGCGATCCCGGAGGAGTCGTAGCCGCGGTACTCGAGGCGGCGGAGGCCGTTGAAGAGGACCTCGAGGATGTAGCGGCGCTCCCGCGACACATTGTAGTTGAGGTAGGCGAAGATCCCGCACATCCTGGGCGAGGGGGCGGAAGGAAGGGCCTTCTAGAACCTTCTGCTCCGGAGGAGAGGAAGATTCTAGGCAGTAGGCACTGTGGGAGGCGCGAGGAATTGCTGGCTGCGTCGTAGCGATTCTCTCCCTTCTGTACAGGATGGGCCGTACGAGAAGAGATCAAGAGAAGCGGTTTTGTAGTTCCGTCGGCCGGCCGCCGGAGAAGACGAGTAGTGCGGAGGAAGAAGAGAAGCAGCAACCGCGTCGTTTCGATGGCCGACGGGTTGGACTCGTGCCAACGACTTGCGCCACCTTTGGTTTGGATTGGGCACCACTTTTTTTTTTGTGTGTATTTTTGCTGAGGTCAATATGCTGCAGTTGCGAACTTGCGATCACCACTACATCCTAATAAAAAATAAAATTACGACTATATTTCATTATAAACAAAACAATTTAAAGTTGGATCATACCAACAAGAAAAAATTACATTATAATAAATTGGTATAATTAGCTTTCCCAAAAAAAAATAGTATAATTAGCTTTGTTCATATTTGCTTTCATAAATTTTGGTACTCTTCTATACAAATCTGGTCAAGCTTAAAAGGTTAGATTTAAGAAAAAAATTAAAAATTTATTTTTATTTTGCAAAAGCAGCAATAATTATCACTTAATCTGACACTCTCGCTAAAAGGTCTCACTTTTAAATTAATCATCGTATATATAGAAGTAGTGATGTTCCCTTTCTTATAAGAGGATATTGTTGGCTGTGTTATCCACTAGTGATGTGGCAAAAAGAGCACACGAGAATGATAAAGAGGTGATATAGCAATAGTCACATTCATTCATGTAACATGAAACAATTTATATAAACTGCTACAGACAAGAACACGAAGAAAATACTATACTTATCTTTGGAGCTTAACTCTTCTCTTTTTGTAGCTTTGAAACCCCAAAACTCCTATGGTCTTCCCTTGCATTTAGTGGAGAGATCTAGCGCGTGTTGGCCACCTTTGCATTTGCGTTCGCATCACTGCCGAAGAGGATCCTAGGGACCTGAGCGAATTCGATTGGTCGGAGCACGTTGGTAGAGCCATTCAGGTCCGGTCAGCAAAGGACAGCAATCCATCTCCGATCACCGGAAACCCAGCACCGGTCGAGTCGCGTCCCCACTCCGATCCCAGACACGACGGCGAAGCTCAAGCATGTCGCAGTCGGCACTTTTACTTGTAAACATATTTTTTCTATACACGATCTAGAGATTATTTGGAAAAAGAAAAAGATCCAAGAGTGCATGATGACAGGACTTATGTTTGGGATATTTGATGTGAATCATGTGATATATCCCTCCATTTACCTCTAAAGACTAATGCATACATATATATGCGACATTTTCTCAGTGTGTGAGTTCAGCTAGTATTTTGAAGAGGAAATGGACATGTCATCTTGCGCATTGCTGACCGTAGTGAGGAAGCTAAGCGAAAATGGCGATTTATACGTAGGAACGAAAACTATACAAAAGAAAAGGAATTATCCGTATCATTTCCTGATTTCCTCGACATACTTTACTTCTAAGCAATAATGAGGCCTAAAATAGGACGGAAAGTGTTGAAATATTGAAAAATACTTGGAACCAAAATTTCCCTCCATTCCAAATCATAAGTCGTAACGATATGAAACCTGCCATGCATTTATATTTTAATCTTTTTTAGATATTTATATTTTAATACAAACCTACAAAAGGGAGATATTGTTACATTTGCGACTAGCATATGGGCCATGGCAGTTCGGAATTTTGATGAAGAAGAAGGAAAGCTCTCATGTAAATTAGTAAATACCCCTAAAAAAATGTAAATTAGTAAATATGGTATTTATAATTTGACAAAAATAAATCATATTTCCATTTACCTTTTTGGTGATGTCCACTAAATTTCCCACTCGTCATTTATACTCGGTCGGATGACACAAGTATAGATTAAATAACAGATCAACGAAAACAACACAAGGAGCCAAATCCCGTGCTGTTAACCAGCATCCACATGCGATTCCAGGATGATTCTACAATTATTTATGTCCAGTCCTCGTGGCAGCAATAACATATTACAGTTGTGATGCATTAGTAACAAACAAAGCTTAGCGTAAGTACACCGTTTCATCATTGCTGTTACACAAGGAAGCGTCATTAGTATTATTGTATTATATGAATCCAGGATAATTCCAGTGAACCAAACAAGTGTACAAATAGTTTATGGTGACTAAAATGTTACTCAGAGAGCAGAGAGCCCTGCCTCAGTTCATACATTTTGGACGGAGTGCTCTTTGCCTATAAAGCTGGCTGAATTTGGCAAAGGCATTTCCATTTCCAACGGGGATCACGGAAGGTAAAGACTGGAATCGCCGCCCTGTCCTTTTCATTTCTTTTGTCAATCGTCAACCAAGTTACACCTAACCTAAAACAAGAGGGCAGGACAGGACAAGACAAAATCAAGCAGCCTAATTCCTATGACTGTATGCTCGCAGCACAGGTCATCTCCCTTCTCTAGTCCTTGGGGACTCCTTAAATTAAAAAGGGTAATCCAGTTATTGGCCTGTGGTACAGCGTGAAGCAAGCGTACAAATGATCCGTACTTTCGTCCTTACGGCAATAACAATGCTCCTGCTAGTTTGGTCGGCCGTTCAATCCAAAGCAAAGAACACACAGACTTCCTTCTCGTCACCATGCCATGACTCATGAGAGAGTCGGGACTTCATCATCACCATCGGCAGCAGCAGCAACCTGCAAGAAGAGGGTGTGATCGATCATGAAGCCAGAGCCTGAAGATGAACCAACGCAGAAGCTGGAGACCAAGCCCAGGAGGCTCTACCAAGCTTGGAAGGGAAACAATGTATGCCCGACTGCTTGATTATCCTCCTCATCTTCTTTCTCCTTTACCAGTAATTTGTTCTTCAGAGGCATGAGGCAACCGTACAGCCCCAGATAGATACCTTTCCTGCAAACTTCAAATGATTTGGTGAACCATTAACGTTGCAACCAATAGATCAGAATTTACTGATAAAATACCTTCCTCAAACTGCAGATATTCCTGTGCGGTGGTTGGCTGATATTTGGACCAGATGCTGCGTCCTTGCTTCTCACGACGTTCCTCATCATTAGCCCGACAATCATCTTCTGCTACCAGATGAAATCCAAATTATACCAATCTAATACTGGCCAACAGCATATGCATCGAGCAGCGGTGCTGATAGTCATCATCACCACGATTATGGTCAGTACCCATGTTGCCATCAACTTGCTCATACTTTTTTTTTTTGAACGAAAACTTGCTCATACTGAATATAGTTGTAGTATATATTAGGGACCATCTTTGCCAACTCTATATCTGTCCCCAGCAACCATCATGAAGTCTAGAATGATATCGCACTTGATATCTGAAACTGTGACCAATCAGTTCAAGATTAAGCATTCCAATTGCCATAATAGCCTAAAGCAGAAAATAATCCATGCCAACTTGCCCTCAAATGCAGGACATGGTCTTCCTCTTCATGACATCTGCAAGAGACCCAGGAATAGTGCCAAGGAACACAAGAGCACCACCTGAAGCCGATGATTTACTCCTTGGTTCTAACACACCATCCATGGACTGGAGTGGCGGGAGAACCCCACGGATGAGGTTCCGCCGGACCAAGGACGTCATTGTGAATGGTTTCACCGTGAAGGTGAAGTTTTGCGAAACTTGCCTGAGGTACCGGCCGCCAAGATCCTCACACTGCTCCATCTGCAACAACTGTGTCCACAAATTTGACCACCACTGCCCATGGGTTGGTCAGTGCATTGGACTTGTAAGTAAGAAACTCTTACTTAAGAGATTCTTTTTAAGCACTGTGAAATGAATTTTGCTTTCAGTAAGAGACGGCAAGGGCCCAAACTTTGCCTAGTTCAGAACCTGTTATTTATCTCATTCTAAGCTGTTGCAGAGATCAACGGGCAATTTGTTGCATGCACAGTTGCATTGCATATAGATCTAATTGTATCATTAGCCAAAAAAGATCCACTTTGTTGTTTTAAACCAATACAGTTAGTGGCAGCCTATGCTATCAGTTTATCACAAAACCACAACAGGGAAAGCTGCCAACTCTAAGATGTTTATCAGATTAGATGTAACTAGGAAAGTGAACTTCCAAACTTTTTCTAAAAAGTAATGAACCACACACACTTAACACATGTCTCACTGGATGACTTTTGAGGCTTCAAGGACAGAACATAGTTAGCATTAAAATCTGATTAGTGAAACATAATCCAAAATTATTATTTCAGAAATACAATAATATCGAACAAATAAACACTGCCTAGGAACTACTGCTCTTTGGGTTCTTAAATGATTTCCGGGCTAGTATAATCACCACTCTTTTCCATGCTGCTTGCAGAGAAACTACCGCTACTTCTTCCTTTTCGTAGCAACATCAACTTTCCTGTGCATATTCGTCTTTGTTTTTGCATGGCTGAGTGTCTACAACCAAATGGTAGACAATGGTGACTCTATGTGGTTGGCCTTGCGCAAGGAAGCATATTCTTTTGCGCTGATCATATATACTTCCATTGTTGTTTGGTTTGTCGGTGGCCTCACAGTATTTCATCTCTATCTGATTGGTACTAATCAGGTGATTTTACTTCCTTTTGCTGCACATATATTTTTTAGAATATTGTTTCCAATTTTATTCCATTATACCAGACTTGAGATTTGAGAATGCATTTGACTGTACTATACAATATACATACCCAGACAGTTTAAATATCTTGAACTAGTAGCAGGTGATAAATCAATTTTTTGCTCTGCTACTAGAAGATAATAAGATACAGTAAAAGCAACAGGAATTTGCACTGACCAAATATTTTAATTTGTTTCCCATTTCTTTTTGAATGAAGAGATTGCTACTAAGAAATCATTAAACGCAAAGACTGTACAAGCTAGTAAGCTACATACATAAAGAAAAGAAAGATATGGATTTTGGCACAACATGTAGTACAATGTAGAAACAAACAGATGAAGGTTGTAAACAATATAGTGCCCAAGTTGAAGTATTCTTATTGGTCTGCAAAGTAGAGTAAAGTTTCCAACAATTACCATATCTACTGTATTCGCATTAGTACTTGTTACATCCCATAGTTTTAGCAATACTAACTGCATTATCTTACAGACAACATATGAGAACTTCAGATACCATTATGACAAGAATGACAATCCCTACCGAAAGACACTTGCAGAAAACTTTGCGGAAGTGTTCTTTACCAAGATACCTCCTCCAATGAACAATTTCCGTTCACGGGTAGGTGAGGGTGCACTGGAAGCTGGATTCTACACTCCATATATTGGGCTGGATGTGACAACCCCAAGGGAGAAGATTGATCTAGACAGGGAAAACAAAGAAGTACTTATCGGGGGTATGCAAATCCCAACAGTACTTCAGAACATAGATTATGGTTCCTTTGAAGATAGTTCAGAAGACAAGAACATTAATCAGGGCGAAAAGAAAGTGCATTTTCCTTCAGCTTGGGCACAGGGAAATGAAGGTGGTGGGACATCTGCAGCAGCTGCCACAGCATGCAACATTGAAACAAGTGAGGACGATCTTAATGAAATTGAAAGTCCGAATACAACTACCACCCAGGCATCTGCAGAAGCTAATCCAGAACCACTTGGTGAGGGTGATGCTAAAGAAAGTGATAGTTCAAACAAAACTGCTCAGTCTCCAGGAGACATGAGCAAATAGCTTCCTTTAGCTGTGTATAACTGGGAGTTTGTCTGTAGATAAACTAGATATGGACAGTGTGATTTGTGATCGACATGATTCTTTATAGCATACACGATAAATAAAATACAGAAAGTCCAGTACTATTCTTATTGTATAGCTCAAAACATATTTTCAGTGAGACAACTAAACTGAACTAATTTCTGTATCTCCCATGTATTGCTAAAAAAATTGATTTCATTATTTATGAGCATGTCGACCTTTGATGAGAAAAGTGTGGATGCATAAAAAAAAAATAGGTGCACTGATTGGATTTCGTGCCTTTGTAATGCAAGGTCAAATTGATAAAATGGAAGGGACATTGGAAAGAAAGAGCTGAAGAAGTAACACAATCTAGACGCTCTGTGAGTTACAGCCGGAAAGAATTGATTTCTCTCATATAGCATGGAACAAGACATTATGAAACAGACCAATGCAGGCGCTCCTTATTGGGAAAATAGTACACTTAACAAGGTGAAATTTGCAGTTGCAGGACAACTAATTTGTGACTCAAAGCAAAGTCTCATAACTAAAAACAGTACCATGACCTCAAGGCTGATAGACATCAGGAAGCTGAAGTCCAACACTGGCAGCAGATTTGTTTAATATCTTCTTCATTTCATCAGATCGGTCCACAGCAATATTGTATGAGAATAGCAGGTCCTGGATAACGAAAAGTGAACTAGAGTTAGTGGAGTACATGGGAAGCCTAAGGTATCATACGAACATTGAATCGATGTGAAGAACATGATTGTTGTAAAGTATAAAAGAAGTATCAAAATATGGAAACCAGAAAAAGAAAATCATGCGTCCAAATTGTGATTAAAATGAACAGACACATAGTGCAAATGTTATCTTACTCGTTGCATGATTATGAACCAAACTACACCACTAATTACTAAAGCAATGATTGGGATTGAGCTTGAGCCAGCCAACAACTAGGAATCAGTCAATGAATGAATTAATATCTGAAGACTCTTATCCAAATATCTCACGATAATAAGCTCTCATGAAGTACAGGACATTATATACCCTGTAAGCAACACATAGCACATCGGAAGAAAGGCAGTCCAATTAGGGGATGGAAGGACCCTTCTTTGGCATTTCACCGAACACATCATCTCCCTCGTCTAAGAGGGTGCGCATCGCGTCCTATTTTTCGCCAGAAGCTTAAGTGTGCGGTGAAGCGCCTACCTTGTGGTGGTGGACGCTGCAGAGGAGGTAGGCGTAATCCACAGCGAGCTGCAGCCTCGCCCTGGCGTCGGCGTCCGTGCCGGCGGGGGCGCGGAACTCGGCGGCGACGAAGTCCCGGAAGAAATGCTGCTTCGAGGCGCCCCCGGTGACGTGCTTCTGCACCGCCCTGAGCACCCGCCGGTACACCGGTGCTGCGGCTGCCATCGATCCCTCGTCTCCTTGCACTGGAGGTGGCAGACTGGCAGCGGCCGGAGGGGAAGGAGCGCGTGCGCGTGTAGCGTGTTGATGTCTCTGGCTGGCTGGCTTGTGTGAACTGCTTAATTACAACGTTTTGTACTGTATAAACAACTCTTTTTGATGGTTTTGTTAATACTCTACTACATTGAACACGTATATATGGATAAGCATCTCAAGTAACTGAAATCTCCCTGCCTCGTATGCCTTGCACATTAAGGGGCCTACCTACCTACCTGCTTGCCTGGCAGCCAGTTTTAGGGCCAACAAAAGTTGTGCTTAACTGCCGGAGAGCGAGTGAGGGTGCGTTTAGATTCAAACTATTTCTCCAAAAATACACTATTCATCTAACTTTTTACTATTTATAACATCTCTCCCACCCACAGAACACTATTTATCTACAGTGTTTTTTTAGTCTACAGTGTTTTTTCGGGAAATCTTTCCCAATCTAAACACCCCGTGAAGCCTTCAAACTGAAGAGAGAGAAGATCGGGGAGGGGGGGGGGGCAGAGCAGCAGAGCCGAGGCGATGAATCGATCGACCGACGAGCAGCGAGTTCCTCACTCCAAGTCCAAGGTCAGGGCAACGGCAGTGGCGCCGTCGTCCGCTGCCTCCTTCTTCAGTGATGGTACGCCGTAATCAATCCTCTTCGTAGTCTCCGATCGATCCCTCCCTACCAGAACCAGAGATTTCGTGAGAGGAGAGCTATTTCATGGGAGTTTTTGGTATTATCATGAGATTTCCGATCATACATCTGTAGGTAGGATTTGTATGACCTAGTGGTTGTAGCGCACGCATCAATGGACTTGCAATTGTATACGTACAGGACTAGCTAGGCGACTAGCTAGCTATATATGTAGCAAAAATTTTCATATGTATGCCCATTAGCGAGACTAGCATTATGTGTATGCCAGACTCCATGCATGGATGCCAGCTGTATTAATGTTTGCATTACATGGATTATGTTCTGGGGTGATGATGCATGCATGCAATAATAAAGACGTGAGCTTTGATACTTTTATGTGTACTATTTTCCTTGTGGCATGCATCAACTCATGAAACTGACATTTATTTTCCTAGTGGCCACGTACGCGCATGACATAAAAATGGCGATTGTCGTGGTGGCATGAACTTCTAGCTCTCATGAAATACTATTATAATGCCGATGATAGATAGTACGTAGGACTCATATACGTGCAGGCTGCTTCTCCGGCGTGGCCAGCCAGGTGCTCTGGTTGGCGGCTTTCTTCACCGAAGTAACGGCGCTGGTCGCCGGCATCACCTACCCCCAGCAGACCTCGACTTTCGTGCTGCCCGACGCGTGCGCCGCAGGCATCTCCGACTACAGCGCCATGTACATGTGGTGCTTCGGTTCCTTCATGTCGTGCATCCTGCAGGCCTGCACCTCCGGCCTTCTCCAGTGGATCATGGGCTCCAGGAAGCGCCTCTGCCGTCGCCAGCAGGCGTCCAGCAGCGCAAGGTGGCTGTGCCGCGGCCTCCTCTTCGCCGCCGTCGTCCTCTGCGCGCTGTCGCTCGCCTGCACCATCACCATCGCCAATTTCTTTGTGCTGATCAGAGTCGGCCGCCTCGCGTGCCTCCACCCGCCGCTCAGATGCTTCGTCGTCGCAGCCGACGTCCTGGCCACTCTTGTCGGCGTGACTATGCTGGTCAGGGGCTCCTACATCTCCTTCTTCTGCTATTACCTACTAGCTAGCTAGCGTCCCATGCTCATTTAGACATTAATTTACACGCACTTCTCAGTATGTAATAAAATTTCAGCGCGACCTTAATTTTGTTTCATCATTTATATTGTCCATGATAATATTTATATTTCAATGTATTCGTCGACGTTGGGCGGCTGCGCTCGTTACAGAAAGAGTATTCGAAGAAGGTGATGGGCTCGTCGGTGAAATGGACATCGTCAAATCCTAATCGATCACGTCAACCAACGTGGATCCTTCTTCTGGGCTTAGGCCGGCCTGAAGGAGGTTCTGCTGGGATAATGGCGATGATCAATCAATCAATCATCCCCGTTGGCTTCTGTCGTAGTGTCCCCATGTAACGACGGCGTCTTTATTTATGCAGGAGGGCGCTTCAATGGAGGGCGGCGGCATGCAAGGGATCGGCGGGCACCAACCAACGGAGGCAATAATGGCTTCCAAAGGGAGCGATGTTCCATCCTAATCAAGTTCATGGACCTGCTGGGCAAAACTTTGTGGGATCGCAAGCAGGTTTGCAAGATAGACAGATGGTTCATGGTCAAGGTGCTACACCGACTGGTCACCGTTTCAATTCAGGCTATGGTGTGGACCAGTTACTGACCGGGGAAATCCATGACAGAGGGGGACAGGCCGGGAGGAGAGAGGCCGTGGCAGGGGTTTTGGTGGTCGAGGACAGCAGGGTTTTGTTACTCAGGAAAATGTTGTCAATGATCGACGCGATCACACTCTTCAACGTTGTGGAGCTGCAGATGGTGGTGTGGTGACGCAAAAAGAAAAAACTGCAAATGTGCAGGTTGTTGGGAACGTGACTGCACCTAGGCAACAAGAGCCTGCCACTGAAATTCAGCAAGTTCAGAATCTGAATGTGATCACTTCAGTTGGTAGAGATGGAGAAAAAGGATTTAGTTACCAATCTTAGAAGGCTAGTACCTGCACCTAGTAGCTTTGAGTGGAACATTAAATTGCTTGCACCAGATGCATAGGTGGTTCCTTTTCCTTCTAAGGCAGAGTTAAGGCGTACAATCAACTTTGGGTCGGCTGATTTGAAGGATGGCCTTTCTTTAAAGTTTGAGGAGTTTGAAGTGGATATTAATCAAGTCCAGGCAGTAGATGGAAAAACAGGTGATGACATCACCAATGACGTTTTTGAGGAAATTAATTTACTAGATAATGAGGAGATGTGTAGAAATGTTTATCATGAGGACAGTGGATTGGAGCAGGATAATGTCATAAAGGAAAGCTTGGATGGTGTACAAATCACACATGCACCTATCTCAAATGCTTGCAATGGACTGCTGGGCGGCGCATGCAGCAGCAATGCAAGAGGGAGAAATGGCAAATGTGGTTCACTTTGTGCACGGACTGGGCGAGTCGGAAGTTGGGGCGGAGGCTGTACAGACCAGCACCGCTTCACAGCTGGGCGTCGATCAGGTTCAAGACATGACGGTGTTCTCTCCTTCGTTGGCTCTAGGTCCCTTCCTCGAGAAGGCCTTGACGGAGCTCAAGGAGAACAAGAACAAGAAGATCAAGCGGACAAAGTTAAAAATGACCTGACACTTGCGTTGCGCCGGGCATGTCACTTGGCTCAGTTAGTGTCCACGGGTCTTATAGAATAGATGTCTTCTTAGTAAATGGCTTTTTAAATTAATAAATGAAAATGGAATTTGACAAACACTTTTAAAAAACAAATATTTGAGACATAGAACTATTACCCAAGTCGAATACATGCAAGGAGATTCACATTTTTGGTCTGGATCGATGAAAGTCAAGAATGGCTTTTTGAATCTTGGCAAATTCAATGGGGGTGATAGATTACCTAGATTTCAGCCAACCAGGCTCGCCCGAAAAAAAAATTATGTTTGGCAGCCCGAATTGCTACTGGGCCTGGCCTCCTAGATGCGAAAACACTATCTCAGCGTGGCTCACCAGATACGAAAATTTTTCTCGTATCCCCAGAGCCTGGCTCATGGGATGCACGAGCGGACGAGCTGATGATTGGGCCACCTTGGAGACAGATAAAAGGATGTGACATGCGCAACTGACCAGGCTAACAATCAACTTCTTCAGCAAACCTGGCTGCACTGAAACGGCAACCAATCAAAAAACCCCTGCACCTCGGGAGCTTGGTTGCCTAGGGCTTGGCTCGGCGGTGCGATGCAGGCTCTGACGGGCAACGAATCAACCACCCCCAATATTAGTGATGACACTCAAATACGCTTCTGGGAAAATGTTTGGTTTAGAATCTTTGCTTTCAAAGACCAATATCCTGCACTATATAATATTGTTAGGAAAAAGAGTGCGACGGTAGCCACTGTGTTAAGATCAAACCCTTTGAATGTGTCTTTTAGAAGTTCGTTAGTTGCCAATAATTTAATTGCTTGGCAACATCTTGTAGCAAGAATTATGCAGATTCAACTGAATGATCAAAGAGACACTTTTGTTTGGTCTTTACAACAAAATGGGAGATTTACCGTACGCTCAATGTATAGAGCGCTTGTTGTCCCTAATGTCATACCACACAATCATGTCATATGGAAACTAAAACTACCATTGAAAGTTAAAATCTTTTTGTGGTATTTGAGTAAAGGTATAATTCTAACCAATGATAATTTAGCTAAACGACAGTGGAAAGGAAGTTTAAAATGTTGCTTTTGTAATTTGGACGAATCCATACAACACCTTTTCTTTGATTGTCATATGGCTAGATTCATTTGGAGAGTAGTACAAGTTTATTTTAATATTACTCCATGTAGGAGTGTTCAACATATGCTTGATGATTAGCTACAAGGAATAGATTAGAAACTCAAGTATAAAATCTTGGTTGGAACGTGTACTATGATATGGGCGATGTGATTAAATAGAAATGATATGGTTTTTAACAAGACACAAGCTGCTACCCCTATGCAGGTTATTTTCAGAGGAACGTACTAGATACGTTTTTGGGCATTGCTGCAGAAGGAGGAGGACCGACCACAAATAAAGTGGGGCTGCTGTGTGCTTGAAACCTTCGTTATGGAAATCTTCGGCCGAAATGGCAGGATTTTTAATAATAGAATTGGTCAATAACTGTTATAAAACTATGGTTGTGTTGGGTGCGTCTTTCTGTGAGCATGATCTCGTTTTAACTTATCTAGTTGTAATAATGAACTATTCGAATAGCTACATGCATTTGTCGATGCAGAGGCTGGGATATTGAAATATATTTCCTTTTCTAAAAAAATTCTATTTTCATTTTTTTCATACTCTTTGCTATATTTTGAACTGAAACCGTGGGGTTATTCTTCGCTATATTTGGTATATATCATGCGTGTTTCTTTGTTCTGCTTTTATTTACTATGAGTCTATGACTCTAAAGGTTCAAATTTCTCAAAGTAACATAAAAAAAATGATCCTAAGCAGGTAAAGTTGGCCAAATACCACAACAGGGTGCGGGAAAGCCGCGCTAGAGAGTTTCTGTTGGACGCACTTATTAGCGTTTGTGTGGAATACACAGTAAGAGGCCCCCGGACAAGAGGCAAGATCGAAATAAGTCTAGAGCTTACTGATGGGCTCAAAATTCAATATACCACACATAGTCGCGCGTTGGGCCTCTCATAATGTATGTCTCCAAGCCCAAGAGCCCAAGATGATAAATTTGAGACACATAATGTATGTCTCCAAGCCCAACATGCATTAGTGCGTGGGCCTCTCAAAATTCAAGATACAACTGACAGCTGAAGGTTCCCCTTTTTTCTTGCTTTGGAAGAATTAATAAAGTTACTGAGGCGTCATGTGTAGTGGACAGTGGACTGAAGGTAGTGAATGTTTTAGGCCTTCCATTTTAAGAAATGAAGGTGCACTCTCTATGACTTTTTCTCGGTGAGCATTGACGGTTCATAATACTATATATGGCTCGCGCCACGCCCCCAGTAGGTTCTCTGCAATCTGACATGGATCACACACACGGACACACCAGTAATTTTATTTGAAATTTGTCAGTGATCACAAAAGGATAATGATGGAGAAAGTCTAGTAGGATGCTTATTAATTTTTCGCATGTGTAACGGCAAGCACAAAGCTAGCTAGCTACTACCTCTATGTCATTTTATTTGACGCTGGTTAGTTCAAAAATAGTATTATGAACCAACCAACGTCAAATATTATGAGCTGGAGGAAGTATTATATGTAGCCAGCTAGTCTAGTCATCGGTCGCATTCAGGTCCTCCGGGGCCACCATAAGCAACGTCGATGCCTGGGTAATTGAGATCCCGGCCAAAGTCCTTGGCATCATAGCACTTGGGGCTGGTGGCAATTATGTTGACGGGGTCATCCACTAGGTCGCCGCCATTGTTGTTGAAGGCGAGGTAGCCGACGATGGAAGCCGCATTGCGGAGCCCCGCGGAGGGGAACATGCCACTTCCCATCTGCGTGCTGGTGTGCTTTCCTCCCGGCATTGAGTTGAGCACGCGCCCGCCCATCTCGTGGTAGAAGCTCTCAACAAAGGGCACCGCGAACATGCCAGAGTTGAAGTAGCCGATGGCCACATCATTGATGGACAACCACCACACTGCCGGCCCGGTCTGCCTATATAAGGAAACTTTGACGAAGTCAAGCTCGCCGCCAGCCCTGGACTCATTGCTGAATGCGGTCCCAAGGGCAAACTGATTGTTCGTCTGAATGAATCCACACTCATGATTCAAGCAGTGGGATTTATCCCCGCCATCATTCTGCAAGAAACAATGCATATGCCATCATATCCTTCATTTCCTCGATCGGTATGTTGGAAAGGCAGGGGTAGTTTATTTTAACTCTCTAACATAATCAAATGCACTGCCTGCTTACCGTGGCGTAGATGTACAACCTAGGATTGTTGTCACCTAAAACCGAAGGGTAAATCTGCAACCATGCCAACATCGATGTTAAAACTTTAGCGAACTAGCTAGTGGTATGCTGATCCCGTTATTAAGATGATATTAGAGGTATATATGTATAGCCGAGCTGATCAATCCAGCAATATGCACTTACAGCCATTCCAACTGCTATTTGATTCAATATGTCTGGTGGTCTCTTGCCTTTGATGGGTACAAAACGCCTCTCGTGAGGACTCGCAATGAGAAGGTAATTCTTTGAGAACTCATTGGGCTCCACGTGCACCTTCCAGATGGGTATTGCAGCGCTGGCTCCATGATATGGTCCACCTGCAGCATATGCAGCTGCTATCTGCAATATAACCATCCATCAGTCCGTGCACTAATTACATGCCTAGCAATATATACAATCCAAAATACATAAAAAGTTTAATTCCATCTCATAATCACCCACTTACTTCTAGTTTTCCATTGCCTTAATCTTTAATAATGGTCTTGTCATCACTAGGATGGGCCGTATACGAGAAAAAAGGGATAGTATGGTTAGCAATTTCATCATTGGTGCTAGTAGGCTTTTTTCGAATCGGGATGGTTCCTTCCGGGCAGCTACCGCTTCTTCTCCATGTTTGCTCAGGAAAATTGTAGGTTCTTCCCATGAGCTTGTGACCTATTTTGGGCGGCTCCATTGTTGGTTTGAACTGAAAATTCGGTGTATAAAAAGTTAGCAAAACAAAATTCTTCTAGATCGTATTTTCTTCCCAAAGGGAACTAAAAGGATCGATGTGTGATAAAATACCTTAACTAGATGGCAAATGTTTAAAGTAAAACTTACATACATCTCTAATATTTGCAGAAATAAATAAATAAATAATCTAGGACGAAACCTGGATTATATGGTCCCTGAGCAATGGGTTCTTGAGGCTCGGCTGCTTGTAGACATCAACACAGTCGATAATATCTCCACACTCACTCTTTCAATAAGAAAAAAGGAAGATGTTTAGCACATTAAAAGTATTTGCTAGGTGAATTGGCAGAAATATTACTGGAGACCTACAAAGGTAAAAGAAATTAAATATGCGCAGTTTCGAATTTATATATCAAGTAGATAAACAATATATATCACTGTGGATATGAGTTGCAGATCTGCAACTTAGCCACCTAATCCTAGAAAAAACAAAAGCAAAGAAATAATATATACCTTTATGGTTTTCACAATATCATTGGATTCAACAAGTACCCCATGAACATTTGTTGCAATCGACGTAGTTACTGGAAATAATAATGCTAGAAACAGAGTAAAATAACTCATTCTCAAAGAAACAAGATGTTCAGTCTAGAGGTAAAGTGGTGAATGAAGAAAAGAGCTTGGGTATATATATGAAATCACAAATAGTTTGAGTGGTAAAGCCCAACTTGTCATCCATGTTTAAACAGTAAATAATTTCCAAATCTCAACATCAAGATTTGTACATATCTGACTTGATTAAGGGGAAATCAAGTTTTTATAGTGTACAGATGGCACGTTTATTTTGGATCAAGAAGCGATGTGTATAAGGCATATTTGATCTAGGAAGATATGCATGACAGTGATGGATTACCAAATCCCCGATTGCCGATCCATGCATTCATGGGTTTGCTTGGAAGAAAGTTGACCATGGTTCTGTATTTTACATTTATGCACATTAATTAGGATTAAATTGGCAAATTTGCTTTAAAAATAGTGAAAGATAAATAAAAATTGATAAATCATCAAGAAAAATATGTGGGTTGGGATGAAGTAAGATAGATTTTTTAGATGATGGAAGTATAAATATTTTTAGAAAAAATATATTGAAGACTTTGCATGGGATTGGATTTGTGGGGTGGCCTGGTGAATAAAACTATTTCATTTTCTTGGCCCATGATCTACGCACAAATGGATATTTTGATATTCATGCAGGAAGAATAGGTCACTCAATTACTGCACTGACAGTCTTTGACTTAACAATACTAGCACTATATATATGCTGATTCTGAGTATAATAAGCCAATACCCTGTCACTACAAGGATCCAGCTTCGGCAGGTCCTTCCATCCTGATGTAGTCGTACATGACTCCCAAGAAGAGGCCCAAAGCTCTCGTCTGTGTGATGCTAATGGTGTTCTCGCCTTCCCGCAGCATGTATCCCTTGATCAGGAACTCGAAGCTCCACTGCATGCCATGAATGCCGTGCCGCGCGATCGCGTTGCCGTCGCCAAACTCTGGCGTCGTGAACACGCTGCCTCTCCTGGTGCCCCCGTTCACTTGGACCTTGATGAAATGCAAACATGCAATCGGTCACCACGTAACAGACATGTATTCTAGACATTACATTACTGTTAATTTTGATGTCATCATTTGAAGAAAAAAACTGTTAACTTTGGTTTAAGGATCGTTTGCACCACCTGCAATCTGGACATGTGTGCAGCTGCAAGGGCAATGCGTAGAGTGCCGTCTGCCACAACATGGTCCAGGTTGAAGCGTATCTGCCGTGTCGTTGGCATAAAGCCGTCGCCAACCTTCCTGCAAACCAAAGATGTTTATTTGTATAGTACTTCCTTTGGAACCATCTATTAATCAGTACATAAACACAAATGACGCACTGAAGAGTAGCATTCATTCGTTCCAGTACAACCACCATTTACCTTGTGACATGTGCAAAGAACCAGTCCTTGGAGTGGTTACTCTGACCAACCGTGAAAACAAGATCCTTTCCATCAGGATACAGCTCGGCAAACCTCTCCCACAGACCGTACTGCCTGTACCTGTCAAACCATACAAAGGATGATATCTTATATCAGAAAAGAGTCGCTGATCGAGAATTTCATGCCAACAAAAATGTGATAAGAGCTAATAATAACTTGTCTTTGTTTAGAAAGAGATTGTTGGCGTATTTGGCATCGACGTCAGGGACGAAGAACTCCTCCGCAGTTCGGTCAGGAACGCCGATCTCCCACAGCGTCGGGCCTGACCTCGGAGGCTCGAACACAAGATCACCAAGGCCAATGGCACCACCTGGCGTTACCGTCACAGGAGAAGTGTACACGAAGTCTCCAAGAAATCCAGGGACCCACGCGTAGAGATTGTACACCCCTGCCCGGACATGGTCGATGGTGAACCCACCGGAGATCGTCGCCCTGGTCCAAAACTGATATCCCTGGAAACAGTATATATACATCATGGCATCAGAATTCAGAACTGATATCCCTGCAGATAGTACATAAACATCCCTGCAGAACATACCTTGCACTCTGTCGCCCAGGAGTCAGGCTGCCCGGGCGCGGCGAGCCCGACGAACGCTGTTGCAGCTGGCATGTCGTTCTTGCTCATGTACCTGTCTCTGACCACGAGCCTGCCGGTGACCGAGCCTCTGTCGCTGGCCTTAGCGAAGTCCGGGGAGCCAGGGAAGGTGTACGGCCATTTGTTGACTTCGGCTCGTGCCTGAGTTTTGGCGTCCTCCCAGAGAGCTCGGAGATTGCCCCTCTTGGGATTGGAGTTGAGGTAGATGAAGACAGGTCCGAGCACTTTCTTCCAGTACTCGCCGTCGTTAATGTTAAGGACTATGTCTTTACCAATGTAATGTGTCCCAAGGAACATCTGCCAATGTCATGCATAGAGGTAAACCACGAGAAGGTTTAGTTCATGGTGCAAATTAAACTTGCACTAATGGAATGCTTTGACAATAATAGGCAACAGGTTGAAGGATTAAAAAAAAAGCCATTTACGGTGAGGGAGGTGGGTCCGACGTGGGAGTGATGACCCAGAAGCCCATGGGGTTGGGGTGGCTGCTGCTGATCCATCCATGGACGACGTTGTCCTTGTTGTCTAGCGAGTACTCGTACTTATCATCCACCTGAATGTACCGTGACACTGAACTCAACTTTGTTTCTCTACTATGCAAATATGACATGCATATTGTTAGGCCATTTACCTCTCCTTTGAACCGTGGCTCCACTGGATTAACAAGCACGACAGCCTCCTTGTAGGCCAGTGGAGCAGCATGAGGGGCATCTCTGTCTGCTGCACTGGGCATGAACCTCTGTATGTCATCTGAAATCGCCATGTAATTGAACCTTGTTCAAGCCAAAAATTAAACTCGATCATCAGCTAGGTCAGTTCATTCAGTGAAGCAGAATAGAAATGACCATAGAACAACTCTCACTTGGCCGGGTTGAGCTTGAAGGCGAGTCTCGCCTCGGCGATGTTGAGAGCAGGCCAGTTCCTGGCGTGCTCCAAGATTGCGTAGCAGTAGAATCCAGAACTGCCTTTCAGCATCACAAATCTGAAACAAGTTTTTACAGATTTTAGGGACGATTTATTAGCACCATTTCATTTCACATGGGAAAAAAAGTAGTAGAATTTTTTTTAGCTCAATAGCTGCTTGGGTGCACCTCTTGTCGATGTTTAGCCTAACACTGTTTCTGCGTGACGGATCGTAAGTACTCCTGAAAGAAAGCTCCACTTGCACTTGGCTTGAGGACACTACCTTGAACTCTGTACCATCCAACCTGTAAAATTGAGTCCTTCAGCAGTATCACCATGGCATGCATCATATATATTATTCCATGGAAACATTATTGGCTATATGTGGTTGAAGATTAAAATCACTCAAACACACACCACTGCAATAAGGAGCTGATGAGAAGGCAGCACGTACTAGTATGTAGTAAAAGGAAAAAAAAGATAAATATGCTTTGCTAGCTAGGTAATCAAGGCTATCAATGTGCACTCACATATCGATCATTCCTCTCGGTTGATCTGATCCGGGATAATTCCAGAACACGTCCCAATACCTACACGAGATTTATAATTTTAAATAAATGATCTACTAATTTGCTGTAGATACAACAGGGTAATTCGTATAGTAGCATGTGATTAATTTACCCTCCCGAGTTTTCCTGACCACCGCCGTAGAGCAGGAGGTTGAGCTCGCCGTTGTAGCGAATGCCGGTGATGTGGCCCTGGGGTTTCGACAGCGTCACCTGCACCATGCCATTGTCCACAACTATCTGCAAGCATATAGGAATAACAACTTTATTTGGTCATGTCCCTAACCTTAGTTTTGGGTAGGTCAAACTTTGCAACAAAAAAAAATGTCAGTGGTATACGCGGTTAGTTTACAGAAATTACATTATCAACAGATACGTATTCAAGACAATTTTAAAAATGATATTAGTTTTATATTGCAGTACCTTGACAATAAACTAAAGGTCAGAATCTACCTTTTACAGTCTCTGCCTCTCGTAAAAATATGTCTAACATTGATAAACGGAAAATACTGCAACTTAATATAAAGACTACTTCTGAAAATATTTTCATAATCTCGTACATTCACTTGACTTCAAAAACATATTTAGGTATAAAATAATTGCCAAATACACACACAGTAGAGAGCAAGTCATATCAAAATTGAAACTTCAAGTACTTTGACCTAGATCCATAAATTAATTAGTACTAATAAGAAAACCATGCAATTAGATCCGAAAATTAATTAATACTACTTTAAAATTAGATACACACATATATAAGTAGTATACTGCATAAATAATGGTGCAAAATACTTATGACAATATTAGCTAATTAATGGTAATTTTGGAATCATATCATTATAATAAAGAGAAATACTGAGAATCGATTGTTAAAAGAAAGTCTAATCTGGTTTATCATTTCTCCATCTGAGAATGAATCTGAACTACTCCATCCATTCCAAATTATTACTCATCCTAGGTGCCATTTTGAGTGTCTAAATTCATGGCATCTTCTATGAATCTAGAACTATACTTATCTAAATCCATAGAATCTTTAATGAATCTAGTAAAAATCCAGGATGACTAATAGTTTGGAACAGAGGGAGTATTGGATTTCCAAAGTGATGGATTTTGATTATCTTTCAAATAATAAATAAAGATCCCTTTCCTAAAAAAAGAGCTCTTTTACAATGATTGGCAAGTACCAGCTGGTACTACTAGGTACTTGCAGGTACTTTAAGTATTTTTCATGGTACTTACCGGTACTTTAACTAGAATTTTGAAAAATTAAATAAATAATAATAAGGGTATATTAGTACTTTCATATACCCTGATTAGAATATACCCTCCCACAACATATCACGATAATTTTTTCCCGCCGCCTCCACCCCCACATCAACGGAAAAGACGTATATACCCTTTCTTTTTAATTTAAAAATAAAATAAAATAATTAGCTGGGCCTATTTATCCGGTAATTGGTCCCATAATTTTGGTACTTTTTAGTACTTTTGGATGGGTACTTTTTGATACTAGATATTTTTCACATCGTTGGATTCTATATCCTGGTAGTACCATGGTACTTGCCAATCATTGTAAAAGAGCTCAAAAAATAAATAGATAGATAGTCCTTCTAATTAATTCCAAAGAAGAAATTTTCACAAGTTGAGTGAACACATTCGGTGAGTTCCCGAGTGCGTGCATCGAGCACCTGGCTAGCAGTGCTCGGAGTTGTATTGCTTCCGTGACATCATCAATCAAAAAGTTCTCTTTGCTTGCCAAAAAAGGAGACAAAAAATACATATATATGCTACTAATTAGCTAGCCTAAGTAACCTCGGAGTAGTACGTACGCACCTGGTGTTGGTCGATCCTTAACGTAACACCATCGGCGGCGACGGCGGCAGCGAGGTGCAGTAGGGAGGCTCCAACGGCGACGAGCAGGACGATCAGAAATATTGGCCTCACAACAGTAGGCACAGCGGCAGTCATCGACGATGTCCAGCAACGCATGAAAGATGAGGTCATCAGTATGGTATGCGGCATGGGCATTGGCTGCACACCCGTCACCCTCTCGTTTTTCTCTCTACTATAGACTAGAGGCGGCGCAGACGCACAGATCGTTGCGTCGTCGTTGCAAATTAACAAGCCTGCCTGCTGGCTGCCTAACTCTCGGTGCCTCAATGTCCCATCTAGCTGCAAATATATATATCTCTGTTGCAAGTCGTCATATAATAAGCTATCTAGGTTTCTTTGACCATACTTGAAAAGGAGCCTTAAAAATTCTAGTATCTTTGGGTATGGAATTTTAGTGTACTTAGTAGTCAGTGCCTTTAATTTGGTATATTTTAAATTATATTTGGTAGTACTCTTAATAGCTTTTGAATTCAGAATCACAGGAAAGTCACATGTATAGATTTCTTAATATCTTTTGTAATCTCATAAGATTTTGTGACTTGATTATTTCCTCAAATAAAAGAACTACAATTTGACTATCAATAGATAAGACGTCATGCAGATTGAAATGTACGGTTGATCTTGCTGGACTCGTCACAAAAGAACAACACTAGTAATGCTGTGTGATCTCATAAGATTTTGTGGATTTTATTCCCTCAAATAAGTCGTGCTACTGTTGTTTTTATTATTGCAATATACTATACTGGAATCCAAAATGTAAATGGGGCCACGTCCCCCGAGGAGATCCTCTTGGGTCCACCTATAAAATCAAGACCCCCTCAAAAATAAAAACTATAAAATCAAAATATTACGACCCTGTCACAGTTAGCTTTTACTTCTACAACGTTGTGTACATCCCACAAGCCAATTGGATTTGGATGATATGATCTGATCATCATGCACGTCGTGTGGGGTCTCGCCAGGATCCAGGAGGCCCTTCTAGCCTGATGTAATCATACATAACCCCCAAGAACTCGCCGAAGGCCCTCGTCTGCGTGATGCTGATGCTATTCTCGCCTTGCTGCAGCAGGCAGCCCCTGATCGGGAACTCGAAGCTCAACTGCACGCCGTGGATGCCATGCCGCGCTATGGCGTTGCCGCCACCAAACTCCGGCGTAGTGAACACACCCCGTCGCCACCCCGCTCCGCCGCCGTTTACTTGCACCTTCGTTCAGAATCAAAACGAATACACATCAAGTTCAGCACAATTCAGAACTATATTACACGACATGCACGGCTGAGTCTGCTGAAGGATTCGTACCTGCAGCCTGGACATTTGAGCAGTTGCAAGAGCAACACGCAGCGTGTAGGTGCCGTCTGTAACGACGCGGTCCAGGTTGAAACGTATCTGACGTGTCGTTGGCATGTACCCATTGCCTACCTTCCTGCAGAATGGAAGATGAAACATGTATACAAAGGAAGACACAAGCAACACTGAGAGATAGCGCATGAGCATCGATCAGTATGTACGTACCTTGTGACATGTGCAAAGAACCAGTCCTTGGAGTGATTACTCTGTCCGACTGTGAAAACAGGATCACTGTCAGGGTACAGCTCTGCATACCTCTCCCATAGACCATACTGCCTATACCTGCGCGATGAGAGACCAAATCAGCCAGATGTATATATACTCCGATAAGAGCCGTCCAAAACCTCGTCGTGCCACATGAATCTGTAAGCGATGATCAAAATCAAGAGCTTACTTATCCTTGTGCAGAAACAGCCGGTTGGCATATTTGGGGTCGGCGTCAGGAACGAAGAACTCCGCTGCAGTCCGGTCTGGGACTCCGATCTCCCACAGTGTCGGCCCTGACCTCGGGGGCTGAAACACGAGATCGCCAAGGTCGAGGACGCAACCTGGCGTTACTGTGACATGAGAAGTGTACATGTAGTCTCCAAGAACCCCAGGGACCCATGCGTAGAGATTGTACACCCCTGCCTGAACATTGCCGATGGTGAAGTTGCCGCATGACCCGGCCGTCGTCCAGAACTGGTAGCCCTGCACAAAAGTACACATCAATAAACAACATCAAGGATTAACGCTTTCTTCTTTCTTTCTGTCAAAAGGAGGATTAATGTTTTATGCTCTCTGATGACAAGGTTTGTCTTCAGAAGTTCAGAATCACATTTGGATCAACTTGTTGTATCCACACTGTATACCTACATACCTTGGATTCTGTCGCCCAGGAACCGGGCTGCCCGGGCGCAGCGAGCCCAATGTACGCTGTTCCAGCAGGTATGTCATTGTTGCTCATGAATCTGTCTCTGACCATGAGCCTTCCTATGACAGAGCCTCGCTCGCCGGCCTTGGCAAAGTCCGGTGATCTAGGGAAGCTGTACGGCCACTTGCTGACTTCAGCCTGAGCCTGAGTCTTAGCGTCGTCCCAGAGGGTACGAAGATCGCCTCGCTTTGGGCTCGAATTGAGGTAGATGAAGACAGGGCCCATGACCTTCTTCCAGTACTCGCCATCGCCAATGTTGAGGACGATGTCGTCCCCAATGTAATGTGTTCCCAGAAACATCTGGTATATGAGCATATATAGAGTGATTACAAAGTTTTCATTTTGAACATCATTCATTTCTTGATTCAAATATAAGTGGTTGGTTTGGTGGCTAACGATTTTCTTACGGTGAGAGATGTGGGTCCGACGTGGGAGGTGAGCTCCCGTTTCATAGGGCCGCCGCTCTTGAACTCGTTGCTTGGAGTGATGACCCAGAAACCCATCGGGTTGGGATGGCTGCTGCTGATCCAACCATGGACGACGTTGTCCTTGTTGTCCAGCGAGTACTCGTATTTGTCATCCACCTGAACAAAAATTCAGGGAGTTGCAGTTGCAGGATCATGGTTATGTCTAAAATTTATAACTTGTTCTTGTCGCATGTCACGTATGCTTAGGTAAGTTACCTGTCCCTTGAACTGTGGCTCCTTGGGGTTAACTAGCAGGACGGCTTCCTTGTAGGCCAGTGGAGTGCCTCGAGGCTCATCTCTGTCTACCGCGCTGGGCATGTATCTTTGTATATCGTCAGAAATCGCCATGTAGTTGAACCTAGAATGCACGTGTTTATGTTAGGCAAAGAAAAGAAAAAAAAAATCAGCCGGTCAAGAGAGAACCATGCTGTGACAAGGTCAGAGAAAATTCTGGTCAGTGTTTGAAAAAACGAAACGGGTACTACTCACTTGTCCGTGTTAAGTTTGAAAGCGAGCCGAGCCTCTGAGATGTTCATGGCAGGGTAATCACAGGTGTGCTCAAAGATGGCGTAGCAGTAGAACCCAGAGCTGCCTTTCAGCATAACAAGTCTGAAAATAGAAGTTTCAATTTTGCAAATTTCAGTGATGAGTTTCTACTATTTCGCAAGAGGAAAAAAACAAATCTGGATGCAATACTATAACTTGCACTATTTCAGAATAGTCACAGGTAACTTGTGCTAGAGTATTCCAAAGGAGGCAGTGTAACTGAATTTATCTTATTCTTTGATCATTGAAACTGAAATTCTCAACACACACAAACACGATGAGGATGATATAAAATACCGCACCTCTTGTCAACGTTTAGCCGAACACTATCTTGGCGTGATGGATTATATGTGCTCATGAAAGAAAGCTCCACCTGCTCTGGGCTTGAGGACACGACCTTGAACTCTGTACTATCTAACCTGTACATCAAATACAGTTAATTAGTTGCATCCAAAATAAAGTGCCCAAACAGTGCTGCACATGCACAAATACTTTTGGTCAGTTGTACTATAGACGTCTAGACCGTGATACTGCTGCAATGCGTCCTATGCCTTGGAGATTAATACGTTTGGAAAATGTTGCCTGTTGATATTGGCCCTCCCTATGTTTTCTGCACAATGATCTGTGACGGTGTTTAAGACTAGCCAGCATTAATTTTCAGAAAAGTTACACTTTACAGATTGGATGGAAGATGGATGCATCATGTTTCGGTGCACATTCATTTAGTACTTTGCTGATTTGCTGTCTGGAAATGCAGCGGCAAATTATGGTAGATCGAAAATGTCAATGCTGGTTCTCTTTCTGACAGCGCTTCCATGAACGCAATCAGTTAATAACACAAAACTTTTGGTTGCTAGGAGCAGTTATGGTAGTGCCTGTCCAAGAGGTTTAAATTATCCAAAAAAAAAATATGTTTCAGAAATTTAACTAACTCATTGAGATTTGAGGGCAATGCAACATGCTCTCTTGAATTTTCTAGAGTTGCATGCAGACATGGCGGTCGGTGATCAAGACTTGCACACCAAGGAGGTGGTGGTGGGGTTAGTAGCTAGAAAAAGAGAAAAACAAAGATTGTGGAGGGGTTGATACTGATAGCACTCACATGTCGATCATCCCTCTTGGGTGATCGGAGCCGGGATAATTCCACACCACATCCCAGTACCTGCATGCAACAGAATATGCGTATAATTTTAATTTAGAAAGAGAGAGGGCATGCGGGCAATCAAATAATCCATGCTTACCGCCATTTCGATCTCAAGAACATACAGATGGATGAATCGTATCATACACTACATACATACCCTCCCGAGTTGTCCTGGCCGGCGGCGTACTGAAGGATGTTGCGGTCGCCGTTGTAGCGGACGGCTGTGATGTGGCCCTGGGGTTTGGACACCGTCACCTGCACCACGCCGTTGTCCACCATCACCTGCACGCATGCATGCTTAGCGGTGAAGTCATAAGGTGAAGAGAGACAACTCACTCTATGGCAAACATACACGCCAACAGTAGTTAACTTTAAGTTTAGATAGACCCATATATATACGAAGTACATACAGCATTTAACTATGGAATTAGTAATTACTGCTAATCCCCTTGTAAAATCAATTACTACAAGTAACTTAGTAAGAAAAAGAAAGAGAGAGCAGTCGGAAAAGAATCACTGCTAACCCCCTTGTAAAATCAATTACTACTAGTAGATAGAGAGAGAGAGAGACAGAGAGAGACCAGTAAGAAAAGAGGAAAACCCATGTATATACATGGACAAAAAATCTGTAGGCTGATTCACTGCCGGCCGGGAGGCCCGTACCTGACGACTGTCGATGAGCAACGTAACGCCATGGGCGGCGGCGAGGGACGACGACGCTCCATTGACGGTGATGATGATGAGCAGCTGGATGATGAACAGCGACGACCTTGCTGCGGAAGCGGCCATGGTGTCTCGTCGATCGATCTGCGTCCTGCTCTAGCTTCTTTTCCGATCCGATCCGCCGTTGATTTGTTTTGTAGAGGCGCGCTAGCTCGATCGGCGGCGGTGCGTGCCGGCACGCAGACGCTTATATTAGTGCGCCATGAACAGACGATGCAGGACTTTGACGACGACGCACACGCACGTTTGACGGCAACACTAGCAGAGCTTGCTTGTTTGAAGGATCTATATATGGACGACTATATGTGAGAGCTGATCGCTATGAGGTGATTCCATGACTACATATACATATATAGTTACATTACATACATATATGCACGAACAGAACGGATCGGAACCGAACCGATTGGGTTGGCCGGTGACGAAAACGAACGAAGCAGGTACGGCAGGTTTGGTTCGTTAGGCAACCAAGCGCGCGCGGCGCGGCGGCTCAACTTGCACGCCGCCCATGCACAACCTACGTACTCCTCGTCTCCAATGCAGCATGCGCACACACATCTTTCAATTCGGCTTTTCATAAAGGCCGGCGGCGCACAGCTCGCTCTTGATCGGTTACACCTCGATCGCTGTTGCAACAACAATGCAAAGCTTTCATGCCGCCGGCCGGATCGGGGACTCTCCCTCGATCGATGCATCGTCATACGCATATATGTACGTCATCTTTTTATCATTTTTCTAGCTTTATATAAAAACGGAACGGACTGCTATAGTAGTGTTCCTTTGTCATTTTGACACGACTAATAAGGATGGACCAGATGATCGCGAGGTGATGATGTTCCTTTGATTGCATTGATTCATCATCCACTGACGTGCAACCTAGTAGTGTGGCGCTATTGCGTGCTTTAATTTTCTTTAAACATCACACTTGGTCTCAGTGTCGTTCCTAGTAGAACCCTGCCTTTTGACCTTGTTATATTGTTGCTTCAATTTTCATTTTTTCCATTGGAAAACTTTCTTTTATTTAATAATTGTTAAATTGACTACTGGACCTGGACGTTCACTTTATACACACTTACACATGTTGGGCCTTTTCCATTAGTATTATTTAGTACACGGTTAATGGCGCATCTAATAATTAGTTGGTAAAACTATATATTACAGCTGCTCAATCATGCTTCGGGGAAATAATTAATATTGAATTATTTGTTGGTCTCCATATATGACTGCAATATTTTATGATATATATTATTAAGAGGAGTTTTAGAATACTTAGAAAAACAAGAACAGTTGATTTCTTAAGATCTATGGTTGATAATAAGGTCGGCGGTACCATTGGGTACATTCCAAGCACTGTAAAACTCCTCTATTATTAATTCTAGGAATTGATTGTGCTATTATGTCAGAAGTCAGAATGTGAATCTCTCCAAAAGAAGAAAAAAAGAACAAATGTGAACCATGGCACACATCTCGCATGGCTCTTGATGATCGTAAAATCCTTTATATATATATTCACAGTATGAATACTTTATGTCCGTTTCCGTTTGCTAAAAAAATGAAGACTTAAAAAGCATATGAATATTCTTTCCAAAAAGCACTTTGATATATAGTTCATCACCAACCTCAGTGGAAATAAATGAATCGATAAGAATCAAGAATTAACTAAGTATCGATATATCTCAAGAGAAACAAATCCATAACACCAGTTTATATAATGAAACTAAAATATGGACTTCAGTCTCCTATCTTAAGATATGAACATGATACGCCCGCGTCGCGTCGAGCGCCATGGAGCACGTTGTGCCGAGAGCCACGAAGCACGTTGTGCCTCCTCCATAGCCTTGGCATCGATGTAATGGCACTGTCTGCAAGGCCCAAGAACTTTAAGCTCAACGCCGTGAGGGACTTCTGGCTCCACGTATTGCCTCACGTTAGAAAGGGCTCTCTCGGATTCCCGAAGAGGCCCCATGCACATATTTTGGCACCTATCAGTCGAGGAGTGTTTCCTGTCGTAGCCTGGGGTGGTATCCTGTGAGATGCATTGGAGCGATGAAGCGGCACTCTTCAGGATATGGCGTGTCAACTCAGCTAGGCCCTTGGCAGAGTAAAAGCCGGTGATAGTCACCGTCCTCAATCTTCCGAGGCCACCATGGTAAAATCGATTCATCTCTGCCCAAGATTGCCAGTCAATATGGTAATTCTGGTACCCTGGGTTTCTAAATGCAATCTGCATACATGAACACATCTCCATGTTTAATTTAATATAGACAAAACTCATAAAGAAAGCAAGATATCGTCATTTGCATTGTAATGGTCAAGTAAACGACTCATAAAATTGTAGAAGATGGATGCTTAGCAATTAAAGTAAATGAGGTAAAATGTGAAGATTCAAGCGCTTACACGTAAGGTGAAAGTCTCCAAGGCAACACAAGCATCAAGAAAACTTGCCAAAGAAAAGAAGTCATGGCCTACGGAAAATTCAGCCCCTTTGCCAAGGCAGATAATAAGGTGCTTGAGGTGCTGAAATTTGAAGGTCAATTTGCGTGCCTTTAATTTCTGAAATGAAGAACAAGCAAATTAACACCCTCAGTACAATACAGATTGTGTTTTGAATGATTGTATCAGAAGTAGATGTATGTAATATGAACAAATGTTTGGTTGTACCTCACAGAATGTTGACAGCACAAGGGTTTCCAGATTTGGTGCAATGCAAGGGAGATCGCTACCTGCGTAGCGGATCATGTTTTCCATGCACATGGAATGCATGAGCAGCTTCTTCGTCTCCAACCTGTCTCCAAGCGAGAAACTCAACAGAGGTGGCCCCCTGTCATAGTTAATAGTGGAGATATTCAGAGCGTTGCTCACAATTGTCTTCAACGCTATGCATGCGTGTATTCGCACGATCCTAAGCTTGTGTAGAACACGTGGTATCTTCAACGAGGTTATCATATTACAGTTAGAGAGATCCAGCCTTTCAAGAGCGAAGCAGCTGGAGAGGAAGAACCCTAACTCGTCGTCGGTGATCGCGACATTACGCAGGCAAACTTTTGACAAGCTCCTTGAGAAACCAAGCAGAATAGGACCTTCCACTGGATGGAAGCCACATGAGGCAAGGTGAAGAGACTGAATTGTGGCCCCAGACTTCTCGTCCCATGATAGAAGCAAGTACGGGAAATTATATTCATGGGCATAGCATTTGGGTAACAATAGGCCCAGCTCGGTAATTCCAGGTTTGACGAAGGCTTGGAGCCAGTTGTCCAGAAGGTCGGTGTCGATGTCCTCCTTGGAACAAATGGAGAGGTTGAGCTTGAGCGTCTTCACTCCATTGCCGTTGTGGTTCTCAAGCACACGTATGGTTTTGCTGAAAACGTAGTTGCCTCTATATTGACTCGGCAGTAATGGTTGTCTGTGCACGGCCAGGCTTTCCTGATTGAAAGATAGGTGGGGGTAGCTGTAACACCTAGAATTTCATCACATGTTTTAAATAGTAGCCATTTAAAATTTTTGGAATTTATTTGTAATCAAAATTTAATTTGTAGGAATATTGCTTTGAATAGGCATTTAAATCAAATTATAAATAAGAAATAAAAATAAATATAAGATCACTTTTATTTGATGCATTCATGCTGGAAATATTTTATTTGGGGTGTGGAATTCAAATTTTGCTTGAATTCAAATTTGTTTGTTGAATTTATGAAAACCCTTCAAACATTCAAAATCATCTTTACCCTTTTCCTCTCTTTCTCTCGGCCCAGCCCGACAGCTCTCCCTTTCCCTTCCGGCCAAGCGGCCCAACTCCCTCTCTTGGCCCAGTAGTGACCTGGCCTAGCTCCCGCAGCTCTCTCCCTCTGGTCTCTCACGCTGTCGCCGACAGGTGGGCCCCGCCCGTCAGCTCCTTCCTCCAGCGCCTGTGCCGAACCAGACTCGGGTCGAGCCCGAGCTCCTGGCCGCGCCGTCGTCTGGGCGTGCGCGCCACGCCAGGTCACTAGCCTCGAACTCTATATCTATGCGCACCAAACCCTAGGCTGCCCTCCTCTCTCGCCCCTTCGCCCTGAGCAGCGCCGCCGCCCAGCGAGTTCGTCGGAGGAGCAGAACCGAGCGCCGCCGGCTCATCTCCACCGCGATTCGCTGCTACGAAGCACCTTCAGTACAAACCGACGACACTAGAAGCATCAGTGGGACGAGCCAAACCGATTTCCTCCGTCCTCACCGCGCATCTGTCGCCGGAGCGACACCGCCACGCGGAGGACAGAGCACAGCCGCCGGCGACTCCGATTCCGGCCGCCACCGTCGACCTCCGCCGCCAGTGAGCACCTCTTCGAGTTCCCCTCGACCTCCTCCCTCTATTCCCCCACCTTGCCGAGCCAATCGCTCACCGAATCGCCGACGAGCCGTTCGCCAAGGAGCCGGCCGCCATGGCCTTTGAAGCCTCGAGCTTTTATGATTAGATCCCTGAACTCCTTTGTAATTATTCATCAATTTTTTTTGTGTCTTGTCAAACTTATAGAAAACCCCCTAGATCTTATGGATCCTTTCAACTTAACCCGAGACATGGTCTTTTCTAGATCTAACCCTAGCCTTTAATCTAATCTATTCTATGTGTCTTGCAAAACTTCTCAGATAGCCCCTGTAACTTTTCATCCTTCACGTTTAAATCCCTGCAGCCTTTAGAAACCAAAAAGTTCCACGTTTTAACTCCGTTTGACCTCGTTTTTGTTGCGTTAACTTTCTAAAAGCGCAAACTTTATTTTAACAATTCTGCTTACCATGTTTCATGCTTAGTAATAAATAAAATATTAAATTGCTAATAATTGTTACACTCGTTTTCTAAATTAAAAGCAGATTACAGTTCTACCTTCTATGTTTCATGATGAAAGTTAATTTGACTAATCATTATTGAACTAGACTTTTATAATTAAAATATGGGTAGTTACATCTTGTTACATAACAAAGGTGTTAATTTGGTTAATGCTTATTTATATGCTTTTCCAAATAAAATATAAATAGTTTATATAGTGATTTTATAAACTAATAATTAATTTGATCAATGCTCATTATTAAATCTTGTTTTTCGAATAAAACTTGACTAGGTTTATATATTGGCTCTTGTGAATAAATGTCAACTTGATTAATACTTATTTAACTAGTCTTTCCAATTAAAAGCTATATAGGAATGTACTCGGATTTCATAAACTAATTCAATATGGTTAATGATCATTCAACCTGATTTATAAATAAAAGCTACATAGGTTATATCCCGAGTTTTCATAATTATATGTTAACTTGACTAATCTAAATATAAATGTATTTATTAATTATAATTGACTAGTTGAACACGAATAATAAAGTTATTCGATTAGATTCTCATATATAATTCTTTTCTAAATTTAATTATTTAATTGATATAATTTATATATAATATTTATAAATAAAATTGATTAGGTTTTACTCCGCCTTTTCTTATGAAAGTTTAACTTGAAATTCAAATATGAATATCTCTCTGGATATTCATCACATACTTCTTAATTAAAATGAATGAAGCATATAGTCTTTGCTTAATTTATAATACTAATCCTCCGATAGTTGTATCTTCTCGACCTTAGCTCCGATCTCAGTGTTTCTCGTGTCCTTTCAATCCTTTCCGAGACCCTGACCCGTTTCTATGCTTGATCTATTTTGTTGCCCATGTTTGGTGTACTGTTTATTTATCTGTGCATTTGTTTGCTTGTATGTGCTCGTGTGACGATAGACGTTGTTCAAGTTGTGTTGGAAGATCAAGCTGTGAGGAGTTCAACGAGTTCATTGAAGATCAAGTCTACGAAGGAATTGAGCTTTAGCAGATATTCTTAGGATTTAAGGCAAGTGGATTTCCCCCTCACTCTCTTTTGACCTATGCAACATCATGTTAATTAATGTTTACTTTATATATGTATATTGCATTAATTTGATGGGTCCTATTTAAGGATGACTAGTTTTTATTGACCATCCCTTTGGTAAAACTAGGCCTTATATTAATGTTGGGTAGCTTTGCTTAGCTGCTATACTTGGGAATGGTTCACACTAATTATGAAGATAATAATTTTGTGCTAAAATTTATCAAAATATTTATATCCATGTTCCGATGATGATGTTAAACAAGATCACTTATGTTAATTGGAACATGGAGCGGCAACCTGGGATTTACCCGTACAACTACAGTACCATATGGCTCTGGTCTTGGCTAAGTAACTAGATGAACAGTGTGTTGTGTTTGCACTGCTAGTGGTGGAATTTGGGGGCATTACCGGTTTGGGAGGTGCGGGGATCGGAAGGCGAGGCCTTGCCGTTGTAACCGTAGTCGTCGGGGAGCAAACACATACATATAGGGATTCTTTGGAAAAGTCTCGTAGCGTCCCTATGCAGTCACACCTTGGTAGTGTGGTACACAACATGGTTGGGTCTAAAGTTCTTTGGAGCTTTTACGCGAATTGTGGTGAAAGTGTACAACCTCTGCAGAGTGTAAAACTGTTATAACAGCCGTGTTCGCGGTTATAAACGCCCGGACCCTCACATGATAATTAAACTTGAAGTTGAAAATAAATTGTGGTTCCTGGTTAAGGAATGAGTGCTTTGACACGTATGATGTGAGATTATGTATATCTCTTTATATGATTAATTTGGGTTGGTATATACTTATACCTTAGTAATTAGGTGCTTACTAATAAAACTTGACCAACTAAAATGCTGACTGCTATTAACTCTTAGCCTTTCCTTGAAAGATTTGCATTTTCCCCCACTTGTTGAGTACCAACCATAAGTGTACTCACCCTTGCTAAATATTGGATCAGAAAGAGAAGAAGATGTGAAGTTCTTTAGTGCATTCAATGAAGATTGCTAGGCGTATGTAACCCCCAGTCAACTGCCTGTGGTGAAGAGTTGAAGATTTCCGCTGCTAGAATATCGTTGTAATGTATTTATTTTATTATTTTCGCTGTAACTTTGTGTTATATATTCATGGAGTTTATTATATGTGTGAAACTTGATCCTGACGCACATATGAGATGCATTCGGTTTGTGTTTTTATAAAACCGGGTGTGATAGTAGCACCTCCAAGAGATAGGAATCTGCGAGACACGCAAGCTGCGCGAGCCGCAGCTGGCATTGTCATCGAGGAGTGTATGTGCTGATGGACATCCTGCGCGCATACATATAATAAATCGCCGGTCGTTGTGGTGAACATACATGCATGATTGATTAAGTAGCTAGTAACCATGCATGCATGCAAACTTATATGTGTGCGGCTGGTGATACTAGGTATTAATGAGTATGCGTACGTAGAGAGATCTACGTACCTCTGGAAGGTGGGTGATGTGAGTTGTTGTTCCCTGGGAAGCAGAAGCAGCAGCATCGTGAGGATGATGCGAAGCGCAGGCCGGGGCGCCGCCATTTGTTTCATCTGCTGCATGCATGCATTCATGCATGGCAAATTGGCAATGGTGAACAGGATCGAAGGCAAAAGCAAATGTATCGATGATCGATCGATGTATGTAATAAGTAGGATGGCGCTGATGATGAGGTCGTACGTACCTGTAGTGGTGTTTGCGCGTGCACGTGGTTGGCGGCGGCGGCGCGGGTGCCAAGAGCACGGGGATGAGTAGTCGTAGGCAGGGTTCACCAAACCGTTGGGAACCTGTCCGGTTTGACCGGTTCCCGCTCAAACCGCCTCGGACCGGTAGCGGTTCGGGACGGTTTGAACCGGGCAAAATTCAAAATTTTTAAATTTAAATTCAAAAAATGAAAAAATGTCGTAAAAATTCCTAAAAATACTTCAAGATGCGTGTAATCTGTTGGTGTAAAAAGTTTTCAAATATTTGTTCATTTGGTATTTTTTCGGTAAATACAAGTTAAATCAAAAAAGAAAAAGAAAAAAAGGTGGCCGGCCATTAAGGCCTACTTTTTTGACGCAAACCGGCCGGCTAACCGCCAAACCGGTCCGGCTAACCGTCAAACCGAGCGGCTAACCGCTCCAAACCGCCGGATATGTGAATTTAAATTCAAAATTGAATTTGTCCGATTTTTAGCGGTAACCGGTCAAACCGGACCGGTAAACCGCTACCGGAAGCCGGCGGTTCGAGCAACCGGTTTGAAAAATAAAACCCTGGTTGTAGGTTACTTGGCTCGCCTGCATCGTATCGTCGTGTCCCTCCCGTTCGCATGCATGCAGCAGCTAGGCAGGCTCCTCGATCGCTCAATCCACAATCCTCGCTCGCCGCGATTGCTATGGTTCAATTTGGCTTAATTAGGGTTGGGGGTTTAGTTTGGGGGGCTTTCATCCATCCATCCATCGATAATCGATATCATCGTCGTACAGCTATAGGATCCTGATGGCCTGCCTCAAGAAGACGGGCCTAACTGGGCCGGACGGCCCAATGGCCCACTGACCATATATATACCGGGCCAATCGAGCAACCAATGTTTTTTTGTGTGTGTGTAAGCTTCTGTGCGTGTTTGTTTTTTTTTTCGAATCACACAGACGCAGACACTCGTATACACGTACGCACACTGCCCCTACAAACATACGCACGCAACCCTACCCCCCTTGAGCACCTCCGAAAGACTGAGCCGGCAAATCCTCAAATTGACGAAGTCACCACAGGCGCCTCGCTATCGAGGGGCACATCGCCTACCACTGAAAGAATAGAATCCTCAAATTGACGAAGTCACCACAGGCGCCTCGCTATCGAGGGGCACATCGCCTACCACTAAAAGAATAGCGCCGGTTAAATCTTGGAATAAATCCAGGAAAATACGAGCACCAGTGCCGAGTCGAGGACTCGAACCTTGGTGGGCTGGTTCCACCACAAGGAACCTTGCCAGCTGAGCTCGAGCTCAGTTCGCTTCTATGCGTGTTTGTTGTAATAAAGCATCTGCCCGTGCAGCGCCACTTAAAGGAATGAAAAACAAACGATTAGCCACTATCTGCAGTGTTTCAACTTTCAAGTAGTTGTTGCAAAGATTTGTTCATATGTCATATTGGGAATTAATTTTTTCTATATGAAACATATGCATGTTCTCAAACATATCCGTGAATGTTCGTTGACGAGATGAAGAAAATCGGCACAGGGTGAGCACCTGGCACGTTGAGACCTGCAGGAGAGCGAGCAGCACACACTGTACATGTTTTTGTTCTCAGCTATATGTCGATAGTGACCTGATATTAATCATATGGTATAGTGAATTTGATTAAGAAAGAGACTAGTCGATTAATAAACTGTATATATTTGCTAAAAAATGAAGACTTTAAAAACATATTAATATTCTGTCTCAAAAACACTTTGGTATCTAGTTCATAACCAATTTCAGTGGAAATAGTTGAATCAAAACGAGTCAGTAATTAGACTAATTATCAATATATGTCTCAACAGAGGCACGTGTAGCACCAGTTATTATAATGAAACTAATAAAAAGATAGAAAATTATTATCCCAGACTTAATACACTTAACTATATATGGCATATGTATATTAAGAAAAGGACAGTACAAGCAAAAAGAGTAAATCTCCGGTTATATATATTAGTTCCTAGGCTGGGCAAAAACCAAGGCAGTCCTGTCGTATTCCCAAAACCTTCAAGCAATTCATCACGTTGTCTCCTCCATATAGCTTTGGCATCCATGTAATGACACTGTCTGCAGGGCCCAAGAACCTTCAGCTCGACGCCATGGGGGACTTTTGGCTCGATGTATTGCCTCACATTAGAAAGGGCCCTCTTAGATTCCCGAAGAGCCTCTGCGTGCATCTTCCAGCACCTATCAGTTGAAGAGTGCTTCGTTTCATAGCCGGGAGTGGTGTCTAGATGGATGCATTGGAGTGATGATGCTGCATAGCTGAGAATATGGCATGTCAACTCAGCTAGGCTCTGGGCAGAGCAGAAGCCAGTGATAGTCACCATCCTCAATCTTTGGAGGCCGCCATGGCAGAACTGTGAGGTTTCCTCCTTGGTTTGCCAGCTAATGTGGTATTTCTCATTCCATGAGTAATTAAATGCAATCTGCATACATGAATGCATCTCCATGTTTATTATGTGTGTTGCTAGTTAGAAAGGATTTATGTTATGATAGCAGTTGTCAAATAATGTAATTTCTACCCAAAACTCATCAAGAAAGCAAGCTCTCATAATTTGTAATTGTCAAGAATACAAGTCATTAAATTGTATAGAAGATTAATAATGTTTAGCAATTAAAAAATGAGGTAACTGTACATATCAAGATTCAAGCGCTTACACGTAAGGTGAAAGTTTCCAAGACAGCACAAGCATGAAGAAAACAGGCCAAAGAAAAGAAGTTGTGGCCTTCAGAAAATTTAGCCCCTTTGCCAAGGCAGATAACAAGGCGCTTCAGGTGCTGAAATTTGGCCGTCATTCTCCGTGCATTTATTTTCTGAAAAAAACGAACAAGCGTATTAACATCATCAGTAAAATATAGATTATGTTTTGAATGATTGTATCAGAAGTAGATGTATGTAATATGAACAAATGTTTGGTTGTACCTCACGAAATGTTGGCGCAATGCAAGGGAGATCGCTACCTGCGTAGCCGATCATGTCTTCCATGCACATGGAATGCATGAGCAGCTTCTTCGTCTCCAACCTGTCTCCAAGCGAGAAACTCAACAGAGGTGGTCCCCCGTCGTAGTTAATAGTGGAGAGATTCGGAGCATTGCTCACAACTGTCTTCAACGCTCTGCATGCGTGTATTCGCACGATCCTAAGCTTGTGTAGAACACGTGGTATCTCTTCAGTGAGACTATCATATTGCAGTTAGAGAGATCCAGCCTTTCCAGATCGAAACAGCTGGAGAGAAAGAACCCTAACTCATCCTCGGTGATCCCAACATTATGCAGGGACACCAATCTGAACCTTGAGCAAGACACTCAACCCAAGGATAAAGAGAAGAACAAGTGGGGACCTATTGAAGCTGGGAGAAAAAGTAAGAGAGGCGCCAATGATGGAAGAACGGTGCTGGAGAAGGCACAGGACATCAAGAGAAAATGGTGTGAAGGAGATCCCAAAGGTAATACTAAACCAAAACTCCCTTCTATTTCTGCTAATGATCTTCATAGTATTGCTGGTCATATAGGAGTAGTTAATAAGGATGGCTATCCTGTAGATGAGTTGACTGTTAGCAATTTGGAAAATCTTGAGGTAGAAAGGCAATTTAATTTTGGTAAAACTTGTGACCATCCCCACTGCACTAGTTCTGAAGTAGAAATAGTTGGTGCAATGGACACTAGGGGGCAAGGAATTGCACCTAATGATCCAAAGAAAAATGCAGAGGTAGATAGTGGACCCTCTCTTGTAGAGAGAGGGAAAAGAAATAAAAGAAAAATAAATGAAAGGTCTTCTATGGAATATTAGAGGCTTAGGAAAAGAAGGAAGAATCCCTGCGTTGATCTCTAGGATTAGAGACAACCATGCAGATTGGATTGGTATTACAGAGACCAAAAAGGAGAAATTTTCTCCAGGTTTGCTTAGATCTCTAACTGGAAATACACCTTTTAATTGGCACCATCAACCAGCCAGAGGCTCTGCTGGGGGTATCCTGGTTGGAGTGAACTCTGACCTTTTTGTTAGCACTGTAAGCCAAATCCTACATTATTCTGTGGGTATCATGTTTTTGGATAAGAAAACTGGCTTTAGTTGGAAATTAATTGTAGTGTATGGCTCTCCTTATGAGGATGGAAAGCAAGCCTTTCTAGATGAACTCCATGATCTCATGGGTACTTGGCAGGGGCCAACTCTCATTGGGGGAGACTTCAACCTAGTTAGATTCGCCTCTGATAAGAGTAATCAGGTCATAAATCATAGATGGGCTGACGCCTTTAACAACTGGATTAGCCAGTGGAACCTTCTAGAACTGAATCCTCACAACAAGAGGTTCACCTGGACAAATAATCAAGACAACCTGATCATGGCAAAGATAGATAGAATTTTTGTCTCCGCGGACTGGGAATCTGCTTTCCCATTAGCCAGAGTGAAGGCTCTAGAGAGACCTCCCAGCGACCATAATCCCCTCTTACTAGATTCAGGAACCAACAGCTATTTTGGTAAGAAACGCTTCCGCTTTGAAAAATGGTGGTTAGAGAAAGATAGTTTCCATGAGCTGGTTAAGAAGGCCTGGTCTATTCCCTGTAGTGACACTAAGAGCATAGACAGATGGCAATTTAGGATGAGAACGGTTAGGAGAATGGCTAGAGGCTGGGCCTCCAATGAGGTGGCCCTCCTAAATAAGAAAAAGGTAGAGCCAGCTGAGGAATACAATAGACTAGATTCCATCGCTGAGAGTGGTAATCTCCCAGCCCAAGGTCTGGAAAGACTTAAAATGGTAGCAGATGAACTTAGTAGGATCTGGGCCCTCGAAGAGATCAAAGCTAGACAAAGATCCAGAGATAGAGATATTTTAGAGGGAGATAGGAACACTGCCTATTTCTAGGCAGTGGCTAACCAAAGAAGTCGTAAGAAGACGGTAGAAAGTCTGAAAGGTCCTGATGGTCTTGTCACAGATCAAGCAGGCATGCTTAAGGTAGCTGTTGATTTCTATAAAAACCTTTTTGCCAAAGAACCCAGGGAACCTATCACCCTGAAACACGATTTCTGGGATAGAGAGGAACTAGTTACATTAGTAGAAAATGAGATTCTAGTGGCTCCGGCCTTTTACTGAACAGGAAATTAGAGATGCCATTTTTAGTAGTTACGCTGAGGGAGCCCCAGGCCCTGATGGCCTCTCCTTCATTTTTTACCAAAAGTTCTGGGATATTCTTAAGGAGGATCTAGTGAACCTCTTCAACGATTTCCACAAAGGGGAACTAGACCTCCAGAGGTTAAACTTTGCTATGCTCACGCTGATCCCAAAGGTCGAAGGGGCCAACGATATGAAACATTTTCGCCCTATTAGTATGATAAATTGTAGTTTTAAAATTTTCTCAAAAGTCCTAACTGGGAGACTGGGGAACATCTCCCAGAGACTTATCGCTCAAAATCAAAGCGCGTTTATCAAAGGTAGATACATCCTTGAGAGTGTGGTTGTGGCTCACGAGGTAGTTCATAGTGTACACATCAGTGGTCAGACTGGCATCATCCTCAAATTAGACTATGAAAAAGCCTATGATAGAGTAGATTGGAAGTTTCTTTTTGAGGTCCTCTCGTCCAGAGGTTTCTCTCCTATCTGGATATCCTGGATTGAAAGAATTGTGAAAGGTGGTTCAGTTGGGGTTAACCTAAACGGGGAGGAAAGCTCCTATTTCAAACCGGGAAAAGGTCTAAGACAAGGGGACCCCATCTCACCTTTACTTTTCAACTTAGTTGGAGATGTTTTAACGAAAATGCTTGGGAAAGCCAAAGAGAGTGATCTAATTAAAGGTCTCTTAGTAGACTTTCAGAGAGGAGGGATTGTGTCACTGCAGTATGCAGATGATACAATTTTATTCTCTCAAGCTGACAAAACGTGTGTTAAAAACCTCAAATGTATCTTGGTCTGGTTCGAAAGGATCTCTGGTATGAGAATCAATTTCCATAAAAGTGAAATTATCCCACTTAATTTGGATGAGACCTCTATCCATAGACTAGCCCATATTGTAGGATGCCCAATTGGGACCTTACCAATTAAATATCTTGGTGTCCCCCTCCATCATGACAAGCTTAAAAGGGAGGATATCCAACCTTTAGTAGATAAGGTGATTAAAAAGATAGCTAGCTAGAGAGGGAGGCTTCTCTCCCAGGCTGCCAGGGTGACCCTTATTAAAACCTGCTTAGCAAGTATCCCAGTCTACCTTCTCTCTTTCATCAAATTCCCTAAATGGGTCATTAAGACTCTCAATACACACCTAGCTAACTGCCTCTGGAACGACTCTAATGGGCACCATAAATACCATTTAGCCAACTAGGAAAGTGTTAGCATGAGAAAAGAATTTGGGGGCTTAGGAATCCGAAACCTTAGAGATCTTAACCTCTGCCTCCTAGGCTCCTGGATTAGGAGATATCAGATGGATGATGGTAAGCTTTGGAAAAAGCTTATCGATCACAAATATAACACTTCCAATCCTAATCTCTTTTGCACCAGGGACAATAATGCTTCTCAATTTCTCAAAGGGTTCATGTGGGCTGCCAAAGCAGCCAAAATGGGCTTTAGCTGGAAAATAGGAGATGGTAGAAAGATTAAATTCTGGGAAGACAATTGGCTTGGTCACTCCAGCCTAGCGATTAACTACTGGGATCTCTATGTTTTAGTCAATGAAAAAACAGCTACCATAGCTGATCTGTGGGATGGTGTAAACTTGAAATGCTCATTTAGGAGAACTGTAGATTCTAGGCTCATGGTGATGTGGCAGGAAATTCTACAGTTAGCCTCTACCATCTCTTTCAGTGAGGAGGAAGACTCAATGGTCTGGAAATTTTCTTCCAATGGGACATACTCCTCCCAATCTTTATACAAGGTTATTAACTTTAGAGGTATCACCCCGGTCTATATTTCTAGTATTTGGTCCCTGAAAATTTCTCCAAGAGTCCAGTTTTTTCTCTGGCTCTTAGGAAAGAATAAAGTGCTTACTAGAGATAACCTGGCCATTAGGCAAGAAGTAGAGAATAAATCTTGCCTTTTCTGTGAAGAAATGGAATCCAGTAGTCATCTGGTCTTTAACTGTGTGGTAGCTAAGTGTATGTGGTACCATATCTCACAAGCTGTAGGTGCTAATCTTGGTGACTCCTTTGAGTCCATTGGTTCAAAATGGCTTAGCAATAAGAAGTATTTGGCTATCAATATGATTACCTCTGCCGCCCTCTGGGGTCTTTGGAAGCTAAGAAACGATTTCTGTTTTCAGAATGCAGCTTGGAGAGATATGAATTATCTGCTGAAAAGGATCCTACAGTTGGCACAAAATTGGATAATTTTGTGTCCTCAAAACAGGGTCGAAGAATTGAAAAGCCACTTATCCAAGATCTCGACAGCGGCAAGAAGTCCAGAAATGCTGACTTGGACAACAACCAGATGAACAGCAACCCGACAACTTCGAAGACCTGGTCTGGGCAAATGACAGCAACCCAGCAGGGTACTCAGGAGATGATCAAGTCAATGACAGCTGAGGAAAAAGATAGCCTAGTTAGCTGCTCTTGTTAGTTTTGCTTCTTTCGCTCCAGGTCGTCATAGTTTGGGTACTCGTTCCTCGTCTGTAATGTCCATGGATGGCTCATCCAGTAATACTCGGTGCTGTAACTGATAATCTCAGTCTTTTAAATAAAGACGGGGGCCACGCCCTAAAACTCTAAAAAAAACATTATGCAGGGACACTTTTGACAAGCTCCTCGCGAAACCAAGCAGCTTAGGACCTTCTGTGGCATGGAAGCCACATGAAGCGAGGTGAAGAGACTGAATTGTGGCCTCAAACTCCTCATCCCATGATAGAAGCGAGTAGGGAAAGTTATATTCAAGTGCATAGCATCTGGGTAGCAACAGACCGAGCTCGGTAATTCCAGGTTTGACAAAGGCTTGGAGCCAGCCGTCCAGAAGGCCGGTGTCGATGTCCTCCTTGGAACAAATGGAGAGGTTAAGCTTGAGTGTCTTCACTCCTTTGCCGTAGTGGTTTTCAAGCACATGCCGGGTTTTGCTGAAAGTATACTTGCCTCTATATTGACTCTGCAACAATGGTTGTCTGTGTGCGGCCAGGGCCTCCTGATTGAAGGACAGGTTGGGGAAACACCTCCAGTATGATAGAAACTTCCGAGACACGCAGGCTGCGCGAGCCGCATCTCGCATTGTCATCATAGAGAGTATGTGCTGATGGACATCCTGCAATGCATGCATATGCAACAGATAAGTACGTACTAGTAACAACCATGCATGAATCTGTGTGCTGGTGAGAATATATATACTGGCTAATTAATGAATGAGTACACGTATAGTATGTAGAGACGACATAATATGAGTACATTGTACCTCTGGAAGGTTGGTGATATGAGTTCCTTGGGAAGAAGCAGGAGTAGCCGCGAGCGCGCCGGCATTTGCTTCGTATGCTGCATGCATGTAAGGTGTCTAAGCTAGCCATCTTTATGGATCAGATCGTCAAGCGTACGTACGTGTTTATATGGAGTATGTATGAACACTCGATCTATGAATATGCATATGTAGGCATGCTTGATGAACCGATCGATCGATGGCAAGCAATACGATACGATATACGAACGGGCGGAGGCAGCGGCCGCATCGATCGGATCGGAGGCGAACTTACTTGTGGAGGGTGCGCGGCAGCCAAGAGCACGGGGATAAGTAGTCGTCGTAGGTTTGGCTATCCTCCATGCTTCTTCCCATCTGCATACAGCGGCAGCAGGCAGCCTCTCCTTCCTCCTCCTGGTCCTGGAAAAAAAATTCTCCAATCAATAAACAGAGCTGGATCACTCACCAACACATCAATCCATCTGGAATTCTGCATTTTCGTTTTTCTCCGTGTTTCCGATTCTTGATGAGGAGCCATTATTACAGATCAAATATGGTGCAATACAAAATAGTTTCACAAGAAGAAATCGACAGAGCAGTACTTGTCGTTGGGCATGAGCACGAAGACATCGATCTTGCACTCAACGGAGCAGCTCAGGCAGATCTCCGCGGGCTTGGACAGGTCCGGACACCGGGCTCCGGCATCCCTCGACGGCCGCGTTTGTGGCGGACAGCTCACTGAAGGTGGAACTCGGCGCTCGAGGTCGAGGCCATCGTGCAGGGCTTGGGCGTCTGGGTGGTGCACGAGCACGGCGGGGGCGCCGACGAGGTGGGGGCAAAAGTGCGGGGCGAGCGGCTCAGGGCACGCGCAGTTCCGTGGGCGGCGCTGGCTCGTCGCCGGCGGCGTTCGCTCAGTTCCTGTCGACACATGGACATTGGACAGTCGATGGAGGCTTCCGTCAATCGAGGAGAGCTGAGCCTAGCGAACGTTGAAGGAGCTATAGGTGGCCAAACGGGCTGGGCACGATGGGCCGGCCCGAAAAAGCACGGCACGAATACGACATGGGCACGACCACGTAGTGTCCGTGCCAGGCACGGCCTGCTCATAGTGCCGTGTCTGGGCCTCCATGTCGGCCCGCAGTGCCGGCACGGGCACGGCACGAAATTTGGGCCAGCACCAAAAAGGCCCGCAAAGCCATCTAACTCAACAACAGCCAATATATTACAGCCCATATAAACAAAACTCTAATCTTTTTTCCATCTCACTCTCTCCCCCAGATCGAGAACCCCTCCCTCACGGTCTCACCAGGTTCTCGTGCCGCCGCCGCTAGGTCGGTCGGTCGCTCGCCCACATGCAGGCCGCCGCCGCTGCTCGGTCGGTCAGTCGCTCGCCCGCGTGCAGGCCGCCGCCGCCGCTCGCTCGCCCGCGCGTAGGCCGCCGCAGCTCGCTCTCTCGCCCGTACGCAGGCCGCTCGCCTGCCTGCGCAGACTGTCGTCGCTCGCCCGTGCGCAGGACTTCTCATTGAGTTGATTTGTTTGATGGATTTTTTAATCGATTTGATTTGTTTGATGGATTCACGAACATTGGTTGACTCATTTGACGTTTCCTTTGATTCTGGCATCTTGATTCACCTCGTTTTCTATTACTTCTCCTCTTCTGTTTCACCCTGGCACGATGAGCACTATCGTGCCTTGAGCACGGCACGGCACGCTGAGATCCTTGTAGTGTCGTGCCCGTGCTGCTACCTCGGCACGGTGGCACTACTAGGCACGTCATGACTAGATGGCGTGCCGCCGTAATGCCGTGCCTATCCGTGCCGTGCCGTGCCTTGCGGCCTGTTTGGCCACCTATAGAAGGAGCCGAGCCCAAGAAAATAGCGCCTGCCGAGCCGAGGGAGACCTCTCCAGGTCCTCCGTCCGATCTCATGCGGCGCACATCCGGGTCGGTGCTGCACGGACCGCAGTTTGCAGGACTCTGCATAGAATGTTTTGTTTTTTCCCTTCTCCTGACCCCGATTATTTGGTTGGGGCAGCGGCGGCTTTATTTGATCCACTATCCATATCGTCGTCGATTCATGTCATATGCAACTGGGCCGACCAGCCCAATATAGTGGCCCACTAGTAAAGTCTTCCACGACCGACAGACGTACCGGGGCCGATCCGTGCATGCATGCTTTGTGCTTAGCTTGGCTGCACATAAATGACAAACAAATTGTTCTAAAAAAACATATAAATAGAAAACAAACCACCAACAGCCACCATCTGCAGTGTTTCAACTTTCAGGTAGCTTCTTAAAAAAAACTCTCAGCTAGCTATCGCAAAGATTAATTTGCTCATATATCATATTCGAAATTATATATTTGTTTATTAAACATGTTCTCAATTAATTGAGTATGCATACACACACATAACATATCTTAGCCAGTCGGCACAAGTTAACTAAGAGAGCTTACGTGCCCTAGTTTGGACATACACACAAACCATGCATGCATGTTGCATATTACATTAGAGGACCCGAAGAATTCCAATGAAGGGACAAAAAGATAACATTATTAATTCGAGTGCTGCCTGGCTAGCTTGCGTATTTATAGATAGGGGAATGCATGCAGTTTGGCAATATAGATAGCATACTACTCCTAGCCAACATGTCTAAAAAAAATTTAATGTCGTTGACGATATGAAGAGATCATTCAACAATATCAATCATAGTGACGCCCGGGCGACCGGCACAGGGTGAGCACCGGGCACGTTGAGACCTGCAAGAGAGCACTACGCACTGTACAAAGTTTTTGTTCTCAGCTAGATATATAGAGCATAGACAGCGACCGTACCTGATTGATCATAGTATTGAATTTAATTAAGAAAGACTCTAATTGATTAATAAATTGTATGCGTGCAACTCATGTGATTGCATTGACCATCATCATGCATGCCCTAGGAAAAGCGCGTGCCAGTAATAATATATATACATCTTCTAGCTTGCATGGTTAATTATTTTTCTTTTCTTTTTTCCTGATAGTATATATATACCTAATGAGATCAACATGTTAATCATTTAAATTTACTATATATTGCTTCAGTAGCTATAATACTTTTTTCCGCTGACAGCATGTTGGTCGTTGTACTCCTTTAATTCGTACACTCGATCGTTCAAAAAATTCGTACACTCAATTGAGAGATCCAGAATGCCTTGGCAAATATATGCATGTACAAGCTGCAGGCGAACTGTCCTCGATTGATCCTCCAGCCACATGGCAATGCAACCTCAATGGACCCCTCAAGGGCCAAGGACACAGATCGTCTTATTCAACTTATTATTAATTTTTTAATTATTTCTTGATAACTTAGTTTATCATGATAGATACTTCAATCAAAACATATTTGTCTTAACATTTGTACAAAATTTTTAAATAAGACGAATGGTCAAACATTGAATCTAAAAGTCAACAGCAGCAATTATTTTGGGACGGAGGGTGTACTCACTAGAGCCTTCGTCTCAAAAAAAAACTACTCACTAGAGTCTTTTTTTAAGCCTCGAATTAAATCTTTTACATTTGTGCTAGAATTTTTTTTAAAAAAAATAGCCATTCTCACAAAACATAAAACACCCGGAGTATGACAATTTGTATGGATATAGGACAGACGTTGATCTTCTTAATTGTGGATTGATCGATCGAAGCCAAAGCCACTGAATGAATAATTGGTGATTGTGTTTATCTATATTTTTTTTTAAAAAAATTTTATTATATCGATCCGTAGTTGGCGATACATTGCATTCAGTCGCGGGTCGCCGTTACGTTACGTACTGGCTTGCCGGGATGAATGAATATATAATCAGAGAGATGATTGATGAAGATATGATTAATTAGCGCAATTAATCGACGCAAACGGCAAACCATGACACGTGTCGATCCAAGGTAATCTCGTGGACCATATCCACCAGAGCACAACGCATGAACGGATACAGGTGGTGACGTGGCAGATCAAGCTGCTGCTGACTTGGACTCAAATTGTGGTGGACAGAGCTGCTAGTTCTAGGCAAGAGAATCGATCAAGACATCAAGTGTAGTAGTGTACCAGTAAACTTAGACAATTATTAATAAACACACGCCTAATTAAGCAAAGTACACTGTACGGCTAATGTGATTCTCGTAATTGAAACAGCATCACAATTATTGGACGGACAGATTGTACGACGCACCTCCGAAACGGCCTCATTGACTGATACGTGTTTTATATTTTGAGGAGTGTTTTTTTTTGTGACACTGGGGGACCAAGGGTTCTCACCTCAGGGTGTGTTTAGATTGGGGAAAGATTCCCCGAAAATACACTGTTCACCAAAAAAACATTGTAGATGAATAGTGATATGTGAGTAGAAGAGGTGGGATGAATAGGGAAAAGTTAGATGAATAGTGGATTTTTGAGGAATCCTTTTGAATCTAAACGGAGCCTGAATATGATGTTTTACTATTGAGTGCTCTTCATTCGGTTCAGTTTTTTCAGTTAGACATGTGACATGTCCATGCATCCAAAAGAATCTTCAACTTATTAGGCCAGTCTCAGTGGAGGTTTCATGGGCATTAAATTGCATGACACATAAGCAAAATTGCGGCAGGGTAATTATGAGGAAAGAGAAGAAGAGAGTGTCATTACCATGACACTTACCATGTGCAGCTACCAAGATATGAAACTTGCATTGAGAGCCATTTTGTTTCATCGTAGGCACATTTGCCCATACAACATGTGAGAATTAAATGCTGCAGCTTGTATATGAAATCGTGCTATGAAACTATGCACTGAGAGAGGAAGTTTCATCCCATAATAAATGTGACGTGGCAATCTTGGTAACTGTGTGATGAAACTATGCATTGAGACTGGCAATTTGGTGCTTGGTTTTTTAGCCAATATCATAGCATCGTTGATCTTTGATTTTTTTTCCTTCATTCATATTTTCATCTATGATCTGTAAATTTATTTTTCTAGCAAGGTGGTAGTAGGCTGAATGCACCGTGCTGAGGTTTTTTTTACACACATGTTATTCTTTGGTTCCATGCAGTAAACATTGATTGCATTGCAGATTCCCGGTGTGGTCGGCGTTTTGCTAAACATGCATGCATGCATCGCTGTGGCGATTATCGGATGGAAAAAGTCCACGTTACCCACTAAACTCTTAAGAAAATCTAGATTCCAACCTCGAACTATGAAACCATTTAAATGAGGACCCTAATCTCTGTAAACCGGTCATATGACCCTCTCGACCCAAATGACCCCGGTTTTGCATCCTAGTTGGTAGCCACATTGGCTTAGGGTGTCCACGTTGGCTTATGGCGACAAAAACAGATCGCCCCCCTCGTTTTCTCCATCGGTGCTGCTTCTCCGTTCTGAGGTCTGGCGGCTCCTTTTTGGTCCTGATTCCTCATCTTCTCGTAGCAAAAGCGAAAGAAACGGGAGGGGATTCTCGTGGAGTAAAGTGAGTATTCGATTCCCTAATGTCTCGTTGTTTCTCAACTTTCACCATTATGCCACTAATTGCAGCTTCCCTGAGTACAGAGGATCCGTACCGTCACGATCGGCATGAGTGAATGATCGGAGCGAGACGTCCGGTCACCGATGTCGATCGCCAACCATCAGCAATCATGCTGTGCCGCACAGGCCAGGCCGCAGTACTTGACGACGCACGGTCTCCGTACCTCTTGTCAGAGCCCCTGCCTTGTGGGGCCCACCCTGACAGCAGGCTCGGCTGGTAGTGGCAGCTTGAGCTTGTCCATTCTCTCCCTCTCTCGTCAGTTTCTTCTCTTCCTCATCAACATCACCGGAAGGGAAGTCCGTCCATTTGGATGCTGTCGGACACTTCCGTCTTCTTCCCTTCCTCTCCCCTTGCCTCCTGCCCACCGCTAGTAATAGCCAGCCGGTCATCAGCCAAAGCTCCCTCCCTTGTTCGTCATCAGCCTCCCTGCCTAGCAGCTAGCTCTTCCGCGCCCCAGCAGCCGTTTCCACAGATCCTTTTCATCGCCACCGGAGGAGGACAGCGAGCGCCTCTGCTCTCTGCATTTCTTCATCTGATCCAACTGAGCTACCCACCAGTAAGCTCCTCTCTTTCATATTCCCCCCCATTTTTTTTCTCCCCCCACTGTTTCTGTTATGCAGCGACCTGATCTGTCTGCTCCTTTTCGATTCCTGTTAGTTTGATGTTTTGCTTCATCCTACGCCTGAAATTCTCTTTTATTACAGATGCTTCCTTCTTTTCAGCAATCTTGATTTCCCCTCCTAACTTTGGACGTCATATATTTCCTGCATAAGTTAAATTGGAGCCTACTGAATGAGATTCTTCAGAGCCTCCATTGCTCCTGCCTGCAAGGGTTAAAATCTCTTTCTAGTTTCTTCTCTCTTTTGAGAGCCCTGCCTGATGTTCTTGGGCTGCCCGATTGCTGGAATGGAATATGCCCATGTGCAGACCCTCACATGTTCCATTATGCTTTCTGAATGAATGACTGAATATTCAATACCTATGTTTTCTGCAGCCCCTCTCGTGGCTGTTCCACATATATTCTATCCAGATCCCAAGGATGGTCTTACTTCTCTTTGACTTCTGTTTTTTTTTTTGGTGGATTTCAGAAGATCTAACCCCATTGATGACTGATTGATTGAGTCGTCCACCAATCTTTTGACCTGCTTTTACGTCAGAAAAATTTCTGATTTGCTTTCGTGGGGACTAACAAACACTGAGAACAAATGGCTGTTCACCAGTCCTGGATTTACATTTGGGCACTTTCTGTTTCTGCAGCCCATTATAAGGTTTAACTATTGCAGATCAATGACGATTTCAGATAATAATTGGAATGCGAATGTATCACACGTCCTGACTGAAGTTGTGTAATGATTTGTGCTCTGTTAATTTCAGAAGTTCATGCAGTTGCAAAAGTGTCAGCATATCATATTTTCACAAAAATGTTAGCATGTCATCTTTTCCATCCTGAGCTGTAACAATCTGGTACAATTCTTCCACACAGGACAGTGAAACCACTTGATTGTGGGTAGAAGTTTCTTGAGGTCCATTCCAAAGGGGCGATAAGCCAGGGGATGAGTACAACCAAGGTGAAGAGACGTGTGGGGAAGTATGAGCTTGGCCGGACCATAGGCGAAGGCACATTCGCAAAGGTCAGGTTCGCAAAGAACACCGAGACTGGCGAACCTGTAGCCATCAAGATCCTAGATAAGGAGAAGGTCCTCAAGCACAAGATGGTTGAGCAGGTCACTTTCAATTACACACTCTGTATTATTGCTGCATTTTTTAATGTTTGGTGATATTTCACATCTCGAAGATTGTGGCCCCTTCAGATTCTGTCCACCCCAGTCCCCAGTGTCTTTACTTCTGTACACTGTGCAACTTTGTTCAGCCTTGAATTAACAATTGTTAACAAAAAAACTATATGGTCAAATGCAGATTAAGCGGGAAATTTCGACGATGAAGTTGATTAAGCATCCTAATGTTGTTCGCATACACGAGGTACCTTTTTTATCTTCTAGTTCATATTATAAAGTTGTTGGTCAGAAAAGAACCAAATCAGATATTCCTAAAAGAAAGAATGATTTGGCACACCTATTTTCTTTTTACTGGGAGCAGCAATTGCTTATATTTGGCAAATCAATGTTTTCCTTGATCTTTAGGTGATGGGAAGTAAAACAAAGATCTACATCGTGTTAGAATATGCTACTGGGGGCGAGCTCTTTGACACAATTGTAAGTGATATGGGCATCCATTCCTGTTTATGCAGTTTCAGCAATATCCACTGCCTTACTGTTACACTGTCCACAAACTTCCAATTTTCATTGACAATTTTTTAATTGATGTTTAACTTTTTTTTTGTTCCTCATCATAAAGGTTAACCATGGTCGAATGAGGGAAGATGAGGCAAGGAGGTATTTCCAACAATTAATCAATGCAGTTGATTATTGTCATAGCAGGGGTGTGTATCATCGCGATCTAAAAGTAAGCTCATTTTCTTCATGTGCTTTCTTCTGTAATTAAGACCTCTATTTCAGAATCTAAACAATGATACTTGCAGCCTGAAAATCTGCTGCTTGATTCATATGGAAACCTGAAGGTCTCTGACTTTGGGCTTAGCGCGCTATCTCAGCAAATCAAGGTAATGACTTCTTGCCTATATGCATCTGAATAACCAACAAGCACTTGAGTACGAGAGGGTAAAGCTTCACACTTTCTGCACACCAACAAATAGTCATAGCCGTTTATGTTTGAAAATTGTTGAACCCCGCAACATGTTTTTAAGCATGTTTTTTCTCTCTTTCTATCTTGTTCAGGATGATGGGTTGTTGCACACAACTTGTGGGACTCCAAACTATGTTGCACCAGAGGTAATACCAGAAAACAGTACTAACTGAACCGATAATGCGTGCCATGGAAATTACATTTCATTAGGAACACAATGGCTTAACTATTTCTACCAACTTTGTTATAGGTCCTTGAAGATCAAGGGTATGATGGTGCAATGGCTGATTTGTGGTCATGTGGAGTTATCCTGTTTGTTCTGCTAGCAGGGTATTTGCCTTTTGAGGACTCTAATCTTATGATATTGTATAAGAAAGTGAGCATTGCACGGCTTTTAGATTACTGCAGCAAGCCTTTCTTATTCATGCTTATTTGACTTTACCTTCTGTTCCTGGCAGATAGCAAATGCAGAATTTACATTTCCACCATGGACGTCCTTTCCTGCCAAGAGGTTGTTAACAAGAATCCTTGACCCAAATCCAATGACGGTATGCCAGAGCACAAAAGCTGCTTGAAAAGAAAAATGCTAGCAAAATGATCTTAAGCTAATGGAATAGAATAGATCTGTACTCACCAAACAATGTATCCTTTAGTAGGCTCACAGCTCACCTGATGCAACTGATATCCAGTAACCAAATGGTATTTTGTCATGTAATTCAGGCTGACACAATTTTTAGAAGATCTTAATATACTTATTACTAGTGCTCACATAGTCACTATCCGATATTTTTTAGAAAGGAAATCCTAATTCATTTTTCTTTTAGAAAAAGGTATGGGAAATCCATATTTCAAAATGAAACCCTTTGTGTGAGTAAAGAGTTGCAACTTCCAGTCAAAAAGGAAGATTTCAAATTGAATTGTTGTTTGGGGTGCCTTGTCAGGTTTCAAAATGAATGAACCTTCATAATTCTCGCTTTCCTGCATAATAGTAGGCTCATGTTTTGTTAAACCATGGCAGAGAATAACAATCCCTGAAATATTAGAGGATGAGTGGTTCAAAAAGGGCTACAAGCGCCCAGAGTTTGATGAAAAATATGACACCACATTAGACGATGTGGATGCTGTCTTCAATGATTCAGAAGTGAGTAGTGCTATTTATATTTTCTGTCTCATGCATAATGTCACATATTCTACTTACCAACTAGTTTTACTAATGTTTTTGTGCCATTATTCAGGAGCACCACGTGACAGAAAAGAAAGAAGAAGAACCAGTAGCTCTAAATGCATTTGAACTGATTTCAATGTCTGAAGGCCTAAATCTTGGAAACTTGTTCGACGCAGAGCAGGTACAGGATATTCCTGACTCCTCTGTAGTAAACTAGAAGATTAAAAATGCATTGTGTGACAGTTTAAATCATCATGATTTTCCAAGGACATTGCCTCATGATTGTGACATGCACTTGAATTTTGTTTGGAAGACCTAGTGAAGGTCAAGTCTGATAGAGTACATTTGGTAGTTTACACAATTATAATGCATTTTACAAGCTAACACTCCTATATAGAACACCGGTTTTGGCAATTTTACATTTTTTTTTGCAATTTAGGGTTTCTTTTAATTACCATTCCTCTGTACTTTCTACATATATTTGTAATCGCTTGTATTTTCAGGAATTCAAAAGAGAAACAAGGTTCACCTCAAAATGTCCCCCCAAGGAAATTGTCCGCAAGATTGAGGAAGCTGCAAAACCTCTAGGATTCGACGTTCAGAAGAAAAATTACAAGGTTCCTCCCTGGAACTCTATAATAAACTGATTACCTGAATATTTTCCTCAAGTTTTTTAACTTATTGATAATGTATGCAAACTTTAAATAGATCATTCTGCATTCTGATATTATCTTTGATTGTGTGAACAGTTGAGGCTCGAAAAGGTGAAAGCGGGGAGGAAAGGAAACCTCAACGTTGCTACTCAGGTAATGCGAGAAACAGATATCCTGAACTGCAGTATTGTTTTAGGTAAAGTTCGTCTACTAACATTCAATATGCATTTTGCTTCAGATACTGCAAGTTGCACCCTCTCTTCATATGGTAGAAGTCCGAAAAGCAAAAGGCGACACTCTGGAATTTCATAAGGTAACAACCATGCACTCAAACTCATGCTAGGAGAAGTAGATCCTATCCATGGGCTCTTCAATCACCAGTAGCTTTGGATTCACTAACTTAGTGAGATCCATAATTTCTTCAAAAACATATGGTACTTAAATGTGTAAACCGCAATTTTCTGCAGTTCTTCAAGAACCTTTCCAAGACCTTAAAGGACGTTGTCTGGAAATGTGAAGATCAGCAAATGCATTCTGCTGCTTAGCAGAACCTTTAGGCAAGGAAGGATGGCAAACTATTTGTGTCTCATTCTTCCAAAACGATTCCTTTTTCGTAGTCTGCATCAAAAAATCTGTTCTCTTCATTCTATTTGTACTGTTGGGTGGCCCGCCAAAATGTGCTGGTCCTCTGCCATTGTTGTAAATGATGCATTTTGACAGGTCGCATTGCTTGCTGTAGGCTCTAGTTGCGTGAAGCTTATTCGGTGGATTTTGTGGGTATGTGAGCTTTGTAAATCCATGTATGTCAATGAATCATGTTGAAACAGTATGCGCAAAATCTGTGAAATGAGGCCAACTATGGTCTTGCACTCTTGCTCTTGCAGTGTCGCCCCATTTTCTAGTACTGATCGAATAGAAAAGCTTAAGTGGGTTCTTAATAGTTTCATGAAAAGGCTGGCATGTCAATTGAGAACCCATACGGTCATCGTTTAAACTTTTTTTTTTTAACATTTGCACAGTGAGTGTTGTTACATTTGTCTCAGCTGTCAGCTAGAAACGAAGGTGACGGAGTGAGTTTCAGAGGATTGTACAGGAGGGGCAGATGGTCTTCTCGTGAGATGAGTCACTCCCATGGTCTTCCAGCTCCTGGTTCCTTCGCCTGAAGAAAGACGCAAGAACCATACATGAGTGCCATGTCGAGCCTAATCGATCAATTGAGCAGACACCTATCAATTGAATACCTAGATTGATTTACCAATCGAAGATGGATCTTTATGCTAATATACGAGAGAATGATGCGAGGGAGGGGGATGCAGCGCAAGAAAGCAAATCGGCAATGCAATCCGATGGTTTTGATTCGGATGATGATAGACGACTCACTTGGCCAGCATGACCTTGGCGAACTCGTTGTAGTTGATCTGGCCATCGCCGTCGGCGTCGGCCTCGCGGAGCATCTCGGCGAGCTCCTCGTCGGAGAGGCGCTCGCCGAGGTTCTGGAGGACGTGGCGGAGCTCGTCGCGGGAGATGAAGCCGTTCTGGTCCTGGTCGAAGACGCGGAAGGCCTCGCGGAGCTCATCGTCGTCGGCGCCGTTGGCCTCCCGCATCTGCCGCGCGAGGAGCGTCAGGAACTCCTCGAAGTCGATGGCGCCGCTGCCGTCGGCGTCCACCTCGTTCACCATCTCCTGCAGCTCCTCCTCCGTCGGGCTCTGCCCCAGCGAACCCATCACGGTCCCCAGCTCCTTGGTCGTGATCGTCCCTGCCGCATGCCATTAATTTCATGATTTGTTTGTCTCTCGATTTCTCGATGAACACTGCAAATCCAATGCATACCGTCGCCATCTTTGTCGAAGAGGCTGAAGGCTTCCCGAAACTCCTCGATCTGCTGCTTGGACAGCTGCTGCTCCACCTCGTCCATCCTATCTTCTCTCGATCGATTCAATGGGCCGCTGATTTGTTGTGATCTCTTAATTCCGTTGGAGACACCGCATGATCGATGAACACGTTAGATGTCTTCCATCCCAGAACCACAACCGACTATCGACTGCAGACTAATTTCTGTTGATCGCGGATATAGATCGTGAGTTCCCCTATCGAGTTTGTGCATGTTTGTTCTCTGTTCTTCTGCTCTTTGCGTTTGCTAAAATAAGGCGCCTGGGCGAATTATATACCTGCTACCAATACTTGATTATTTTTATTTTATCCTGTCAACTTTTAAAAGATTGATTCTCATTATTTTTCTAGATATAGTTCGAAATCATAAAAACCATACGGCATACGTACACTTTTGTCTGGGAACCAAATGCTTTAAACGCCTTATAAATTTCTGAGATTTTATAAATATATTCTTGTAGTAACTTTACTTTTAAAATGTTTAGCTTCGAAACTTAAAAGTCATGCGTATAGCTTTGTCTAAAAAAATATTTTCATCTTATAGATTTTGGAGATTTTAATAAATAAAATTTAATAGAAAAATAGTGGTAAAATGGAGCATACAGTCTTTGCATTCCTGATAAAAAATGTCTCCAATATTCTTATATATGCTCTGCATGAATTATTTTGAAGAACGAATATGTGCCTAGCTGCTTTTTAATACAGCAGCTGCAAAGTGAGGAGATACGCAGCGGCACATAGAATTTTCCAAAACGAACAAAGCGGGCCAATCAGTGAGTCATTGCTACTCTACTGCAACAATTCAGATTCCTACTTTCACAAACATTTCTCTGGAATAGCATCTAATAAATCTAAAGCATGCGTCATGACAACCAATTAAGTTTGCTCTTGCAGCCTCAGCATCAGTGCCAGTTTAGGCTACTAGCTGCGATAAGGAAACATTTTTCCCTCGAAGCCACAATATCGGCTGATATATGAATATATGATGGGCCAACATTCACCTCAAGTATCAGGGTGTAAAATTTCAGTAGAGGAGGCTACTTAGCAAAACAAGTGCATATTAAATCCTATCTACATATCATATAATGTAAGCCAATCAAAATTTCTCGTCATGCTCTAAAACAGCTTCATGGCACTCAACACAAATGACAGCTAAACAGGGATACAGGCTACTGGATGCATATAAGCATGGAAGTACACGTTGCTTGGTGCTACCAAAAACATCTATGGCTCAGCAGATGCCATGGCTGCATCAGTGTCGCCAGGAATAGTAGTACCAATGTTGCTGGGCATCAGCACATTGAAGCCATCGACTGCTGTTGATATGATCAATGAGGGTATTTGTGGGTGCCAATGCAGTTCTTTCAGATCTCTCTGGCCCTGCTCACACAAACAGTCAGCGTCAAAACAGAAAACTGTGCAAGAAAAATGATTAAGAGGACAATCAATAATAGTACCTGATGAATAAAGAGAAGTTGTGGGGGTAAATCTTCAGGTGCATTCGCCTGTTCTTTCATCTTCGCTCTGAACTCAGCCTCCTCTTCTGCATCTTTTTCTAATGAAAGGTCCCAAATTCTAAATGCAGACAATCCGTGAGAAGTGTCAGTAAATACTGGGTAAAACATTTTGGGAGACCTGTCCATCTAAAACATGAATGAGAAAGGAAGGAGGGAGTATTACGTGAGTTGATGATCTTCAGACGTTACGGCTAACGATGATGCTTCATGTGGACTCCACTCAATAGAAGTGATTGCTTTCTTGTGGTACTTAAAAATGGCTACCAATGGGTCCTACCCAGTAGGATAGAGAGCATAAGGAAAAGATTCACAGACAACAGTAATAAAGAAGTACAAAACCATAATTACTATAATCGGTATGAAAAGCCAATATGACAAGGGTACTACCAGTACCACGGCAGTCAGCTGGAATGATTTGTGCACAGTGCACTGTTTACATACTAGCAATAATGAAACAATATCTAACCTAGGCTATCTATTACAATAATAAGTAGCAAAATCATAAATTATATTTTTTCCATGAGATGGTTTACTCCTTTCTTAATATTTTCAGAACACCCATTCATGCGTAATTTTCTTCCAACATATTGCATAGAGGAAACAGAACCTCAACTTAAAGCAAATTACAGAAACATAAATTAAGGGTAATGTTAAGTTGACTACATCAGAAATTCACAAGCTCAGAAATTGGGATATATCAGACGGAAATACCTTAATTGATCTAAGATCATGAACTGAGAAATTGCCATCATCAGACCCTGAAGCTATCATGGAGCTAGCAAGCCTGATATTGGAAGTCAAAATGTGTGCAAAATATTACGAAGCAGAAGTTACAGTACTCGTAAAATCAAGAGTTTTCCACTGGATATACCTATTCCATGAGATAACATTCACATCATCTTTATGAGCCTCGATAGAAATACAAGGTTTCTTTCCCTTACGTATATCCCAAATCGCTATCGTACCATCCACAGAACAAGAGGCAAATACATCGGCTTCCGTGGGACTCCACTGCAAGGATATAGTTATAATAGCTGGACAATCACATTCAAGGAAACATAATAGTAGTAGGCATATGATACGTCCTTCACTGGCATACCTGTAGATCTTCAACACTTGCAGAATGTCCAACAAATGGACTTGCATCTATGTTCCAGCTGTTTGGAGTCGGCTCCCACAGGTGAATGCATTTATTGCAGTCACCTGCAAAAAAAAAAGCATTAAATTATTCCATCAAAATGTCTATATACCAAATTTAAGTGGTATATATATATATATATATATATATATATATATATATATATATATATATATATATATATGTATGTATGTATGTATGTATGTATGATTTATGATTCATGAAAATGGAATGAGGGAACCACATGATGCATTAAGTTCTCAAATGTGGAAACATTTTAACATCATAGCAATATGACAATATTGTGAAATAGAAAAGATCAGGTGCACACCAGAAACAAGTCTTCCAGTTACAAGTGGACTCCAGTCAATTGCATATCCCTCCTTTTGATGGCCACTGAATACTTTCACAGGTAAGTGTTTGTGGATTATGTCGTCTTCTTTGGGTGCAGGTGTCGCTGACCCTGACTCTGCTAAGGAATTAAGGAAGGAGCTCAAGTCCCACACCTGCATATTTAGCAACCAGGCAACAGTTAGCGATGCAGAATGCATAAAGAAGTCAACATGGTGCATTCTGTTACTGGACAAAGGATTTCAAAAGGAACTGCAATGCTTATAGGATTGATTTACAGGTTTAGGGAGCCAACAATCACTAGTATTATTAAGCCAAAAAAAAAAAAAAATGGGAGGTCAGGACCGAATTACCTGAACGTGACCAGTATCTCCCCACGTAGCACATATATGTGGTTTTTGATTCATTGAGCGTATCCGGTTTACACACCCCACGTGAGCCACCTTTTTCATCTGGCACATTAAATATAGCAACAGAACACATCAGAAGGTATAGATACCTTTCTGGTGCTGAAAAAGCTTGATTTTTTTTTTTACTAGAGTTGTGATCTTGATTTAAGAAACATACATGTAGGATGGGCTTTGTATCCTCATTGATTTCTTCATCTTCTTCATCACTGCTGCTGTCACTATCCATATCAGTGTCACCATCAACTGCTGAAGCTGGTATAGGCTCCCGCTTCTTCCCACTTATGTTAGAAAGTTTGAAAACTCCAATATAATTCCATGCAGCCTTCTCAGCCTGACGGATAAGAGTTTAGGTCAAATGTGAAAAATCAGAGAGAAACTTGGTGACAGTGACGAAACAATTATTTGCATTTTGACCAATCTTATGTTTAAGGTGAAATGTCAAGAGTTAGATCACTCAATTCAGCAAAGTTGCTGAATTTACACTTATAATAATCATTTAATGATCAAAACTCACTCAAACAATTTCTAGGAATATTCATGTGGAAATTATAATTTAGAAACAAAAACAAATATGTGATAGGTGTGAATTCAGGATTTGCTAGTAACAATGTCTAGGTTCTGAAGGCATAAAGAGTAATACAACCTGCGTTCCAGCAACACCGTAGAATGTATGGGGGAACTCTGATCGGACAAGTCCAAGTTGATCACGCACGACATCAAAACTGCAATGGAAGGTTATTCATTAGGTAGAATCACATATTGGCCTTAAGTTAGCACCGAAGTAAAGAAACAATGCCCTGTGCAGGGAAATATTACCTCAAGCAGGACCAGCCAATGCTGAACCCTCGCAGATAATTGTAAGCCTCAGGATCAAATTGGAGCTCCTCCCCATCTTCCAGTGCATCTACACCTGGTTGCCAGACCTAAAACGAAGCACCAATAGTTGAGCATATAGCTAGCAAATTGAAACAATATGCATCGTCCTAAACAAAAGGGAACAAATTTCTAAGCAGAAGGCGAATCATCAAAGCATAACTTTGCGAGCATGCATCACTATTCCTGCTGCGTGGGGGAAAAAAAATAGCACAGGATATTTGTCCCTCACCTTGGCCGGACCAGAGGCAACCGCAGGATTGGAAGACGAGGAAGCTTCAACTTTCTTCAGCCCAGCAACACAGCAGAATTAGGCATGTGAGACAGACATATGAATCGCCCTCAAAACACATATCGATCATCAGGCAGGGCTGCAGAAACAGTATCTATTATGGTACCTTGGCCTTCTTGGATTTGGCCTTCCTGGCCTTCTTGATGTTGCGAGGCATGAGTGAACCAACTTGTACAGAATAGGGAGCCGCAGAGATGGCCGGTGGCGCGCGGCCGGAGCTGCGACTGCGAGGGGCGGGGAGTGGGAGGGGGACGGCGGAGTGGCGGTGGCCGGGGACTCTGGGTATACAACGAACGGGTATTGGCGGCGGCCGTTCTTCCTAGCGCCAAGGGTTTTGGCAGCGAAGCTTGCTTGGTCCTGCGTTACCAATATTGGGCTGGGCCGAGAGGATCAAGGTGGGCCATGGAATTATCTTTAGAGCATTCATTCCATTCCAGCCGATAATAAAAGGATGCTCGATCTCCATTCCTGAAAAAAAAAAAAGGCTCCTCCTTGACATTTTTCGTTGTGAGGACTGAGGAGAGTTGACAAATGTTTGTTTTGGTGTGCTGTGTGCCATGGATTCAAAATACCAAGTACTCTCCTCTAAACCACGTCATGCTTTTGAGGTTCTTTTTTTTTTACTTAATGGTTTTGAGATGCTTGCTTTTGTATTTGAGGATTCCTTTCCCCTGGAGAATAAGCAGACAGAGTAATCCATTCCACACGTAGTCACGATGGTTACAGATTCATATCCACACGTAATAATAACGTAATTAAGGCACAAATCTCAGACAATAATCACAGCGCGGTGATGATCCTTAATTCCCCTGGTGCAGGGGCTGGCAGAGGAAGGGCGCGTCGGCGTTGGCGTCGCTGCAGTAGAGGCAAGGGTGCTGCTGGAACCCTTTCTCAGCCAGCACCTTCCTCGCCTGGATCACCACCTCCCGGTTGCTCACCGCCACCGCCGCCTCCGGTTGCGCCGCCGCCAGCACGGCCTGCACGGCGCTGCTGAACGCGCCGCACGCCTTGCCGTTGCCGTCCTCCCCGGCAGGCACGTCCGCCGACGTCTCGTCCGTCTGGCACCCGCTCAGCAGCACGCCGCCGTCGTCGTGGAACCGCTGCTCCTCCTGCTGGTGGTGGCCGTGGAACTTGGCGCTGGCGTCGTCGCCGAAGAGCGCCAGGAGGTGCTCGGCCACGTGGTGCGACGCGTCGACGCCCGAGGTGGCAGAGAGGTGGCCCACAACGGCGCCATATGGCAGGAAGCGCCCACGCACGCTGCGGCTGTTGATGTCGTCGGCGACGGAGGGGCCGATCTGCTCCTTCTCCTGGTCGATGAGTCCGCCGCTGTGGCACGAGTCGGAGATCATCGTGAAGGTCGCGCCCTGCGGCACACGGTCCACCACCTCCCGGAAATCCACGTCTGCAACCAACAATTATATATAATAAAAATCGATGACGGAGAGCTAGCACGATCGACGACAAACGAACCAGTGATGAGGTTGAAGTCGCAGGGCACGATGGCCTCGTCGACGCCGTGGCCGTGGCCGTGGCCGTGGCGGCGGGGGACGAGTGTGCCGTGGCCGCTGTAGTGGAAGAAGAGGACGTCACCGGGCGCGGCGCGGGACACCATGTCGGCGAGGGCGCGCTTGATGTTGGCGCCGGTGGGGAGCACCACGCCGCCGGAGGACGGGCCGTCGTCGGTGAGCACGGTGATGTCGGTGGGCGCGAAGCCGAAGCGGGCGACGAGGGTGTCGCGCATCGCCAGGACGTCGTTGATGCAGCCTCGCAGCTCGTAGCGCGTGCCGCCATAGTTGCAGCCCACCAACGTGGCAAGCATCTTCTTCCCGTTGGTCCTCGTCGTCGTCCCCTCCATTGATTCCTCTGCTTGTTCTGGTGACAACGCAACCTCGTCTGCGACGAATGGAATGATTGCTTGTAGCTCTGGTGTGCTTGGATCAGCGGGTGATGTCACTGATGTGTACGTGGTCAGTGAAGATGAACAGGTCGGACGCTCTAGGTTTGCCCATTATATATATAGAGTAACTCGATGGATCAGTTTCTATTAATTAATTAATTAACTAATGTATTACAATAGGGAGTTTTGAGTAATTAAGCATGCCATATAATATGGCCGGTCTGTTGCTTGGCTTGTGGATGCAAGAAACATGCATTTGATTTGCGTTTTGAGTAAAGCAAGCGACTAGAGTTAGTATGTCATAGATGGAACGAAGCAAGCAAGCAAAGCAATGCAACAAATGGGTTTGTTGAGGGAGACCTGGTCAGACGAACCGTCACGCATGCAGCGGATCATATATAGCACCAACAAGGTAAAACTTACGCGTTTGTAGAAGATAACTCCATAGCCTTAATATATCAAGCTACTTTACCTAAAATGTCATCAGCATTAATATATAATGTTGGTTGTGTTGGTGATGGTGCCAATAAGGTAGGCATATCATTCCTTCCAAATGTATGCTAGCTAATCTAGTTAGGTGGGAGATGATAAGCTAGCTAGAGGCTAGAGGCTCCACCATACACCATACATAGAGCTTGCCAAGCATTCTGGAGCTCGATAGATCGCGTGCAAGAAACGGTCACGTCGTTGCTGCAGTGACTCACTCCGATTCCCTTTCAAGTGCGCCCTAGTAGCTAGTATCTTCAATTGTCGATCAATATATATAATCTCCTAGCAAAAAAAAATGACCCTTCAAACAATATGCCGTTTTGATTGACTTCATCACGACACAAGGTTGGAGCCTCTTCTGATCTGTTGTGTTCAGCATGCGAAGCTAGCATATACTACACGATATACGAGAAGAAAAAGGAAAAGGACACACAGGCCTGGTCCGATTGGAATTCGACGTGGCCGGCCTGCTGTAAATTTTTTTTTTGAGCAACGGCCTGCTTATACTTATAGTAGTATTAGATTAGACTGCCCTGGTCCGGCCCTCTATCAGAATCCGATCGACGTATTGTTTGTTAGTTAGTTACATCCGCAGCCCGGCCCCGCCGGCGACAGCCGAACAAGCAAGCAAGGAACAACTAACAATACGTCATGGCCATGATCCAGCTAACAAACATCAACACTAGTACTACTGGACCACCAAGTGCTCGATTCAGTGATCTTCCACAGGTATGCACGCATATATATGTCGAGCCCTTTTTTTTTTAGAACTTGTTGAACCCAACCCCCCTCTCTCTCTGGGCTCAACATATGTTAATCCATGTGCCATGGTTACTGTGCGTGGCATGCAGGACGTCTTGTATAAGATTGCGTCTAAGCTTCCACCAAAGGAGTTTGCAAGAACCAGTATCCTGTCAGGCGAGTGGAGATGCATCAACAGCTCTGCGTGTCCAAGTTTAACGTTTGATGCTGCCGATGCTATCTGCAGATGCGAGTTCTGGAACGTCTGGGAATACATCAGCGAGGTCGATGCCGTCTTGCAGAAACACCAAAACAAGGTGGTCGAAGCGCTTCAAGTCCGAATCGGATTCACCACGCTGTTAGCTCGCCACATCGACGCCTGGGTCGATTTCGCCGTCTCTGCAAGGACAAAGAGCCTCGCTCTGGATCTAAAGCCCCGTATGTTTTGGACATACCAGCATCGATACGTGTTTCCTTTCCACCTTTTTGACCCGGGAAGCATATCACGTCTGCAGGACATGCAGCTCTGCTTCGTGTCCTTGAGAAGCCCACCCCCATGGTTTAAAGGTTTCCCCAATTTAAAAAGGCTTCATCTGCAAATACTTCGAGACAATAGGAAGGATCTTGAGCACTTGCTGTCCCTTTGCCGTGCTCTTGAGTGGCTATGTATCGACAGATGTAATCTCGGAGACGATGCGCTAACGATGGATACTCCACTATCCCGCCTGACCTACTTGAGAGTTGAACGGTGCAGGTTGACCAAGATAAGATTCAATGCCGTGAATCTTGCTACCTTCGAGTACGATGGAGACTTCATACCTATTGATCTCGTGTCCTCTTTCAAGCTGAAAAGTGCAAATATTGAGTTCGACGAGGCTGTTTTTCACCATGCTCTCGTATCCCTTCTCAATGGTCTTCCAAACGTACAAAACCTTACTTTGAAGATTGGTTTGACATGCCTAGAGGTATTCCATTATTACATTAATGTTGACTTATCCAACATATTCATGCTAATGACCTTTGGTGTTTTGCTCTTTCAGAAGGAATGGTTGAGGGATAACCCGTTAAAGTTTTCCAACCTCAGACATTTACAGCTAATCATATTCGTAGGCGCCGAAGGTGATGACAAGATTCTTTATTCGCTCTCGTTTCTAAGAGCCACACCATCTATTGAAAAGCTAGAGATCCATGTAAGTGATATTGCATTTTTATGTTTATTTTCTAGTAAATCCATCTTGTTAATTTGACCTACTTTATTAGGATCATTTTCATCGTAGCTCAAATTTGAAACGATACTTAACAGAGTAAAGTGCATCCACCATACATGAAGTTGACTCATTGTTTCATTTTGGTCCAACAAGTTGTAAACGCTGCACACACATGCATGAAGTTGCATTATTGTATCTTTTTGGTCCAACAAGTTGTAAACATTGCACACACATGCATGAAGTTGTATCGTTGTATCATTTTGGTCTAACAAATTGCAAATACTGCACCCACCATACAATTAGTTCACGGTGTGCATATACAATCCAATGTACATTAGAAATCCGTATTTTGTAGGTGCGGCATGCTAATGAGGATTTGGAAGAGTATAAGCACATGATGTAAAAACATAAGGGTCTAAAACATAAGATTGACAAAAACTAGGCTGACATCGTATTGTGTACCGACATAGCCTATAAAACTCTATTCAATTGTCATGATACTAAAGTAGTTGCCTGAATTGATGCTTAGTATTTGTAGTATTTGCAACTTGTTGGACCAAAATGTTACAACGATGCAACTTCATGCATGTGTATGCAACATTTACAACTTGTTGGACCAAAATAAAACGACGTTTCAACTACATGCATGTGTGTGCAACGTTTACAACTTGTTGGACCAAAATGAAACAATGGGGCAACTTCATATATGGTGGATGCAATTTACTCTACTTAATACTTTCTCCGTTCCAAATTGTAGTTCGCTTGACTTTTTTTATCTCAAGTTTGACCGCTCATCTTATTCAACAAATAATGCAAAATCTCATAGCTGTTTTGTTATGAATTGTTTTATTGATCAAAGTTCTTTAAGAATGACTTAAATTTGACTATATTTGCACATATTTTTTTGAATAAAATAAGCTATCAAAGTTGCACTAAAAAAGTCAAACGACCTACAATTTGAAACAGGCGTAGTATTATCTTTCTGAGGGGTTAGTTTGCGGTTGTACTGCATTGTCTGCTTCACTTATCTACTACTGCTACGCACCTTTGCCTTGTTTACGTATGCAGTTTGTTAGCTTTGGTTTATGGTTCGCAGAAGTGGGTCCGTGCAGGAAAGACCTTGGGCAATGTAAATATAACTATTTGAAAAACATATGGATCACAGGATTCAATGCAGCAAGAGGACAAGTTGAATTTCTTTTACACACTACTGAAAATGCGCCTGCACTAGAGGTTGTTTTAGTAGAAATAAGTAAATATCCACCTTGTGATTCTTTTTCATCACGTGGATCACCAATCGAGGCAGCTAAAGAGATTGCTATAACTTCCTTATGTAAAACACTCCCGCATAATGTCACATTTGACGTTAAAGAGGGAAAAATTTCATTGTGAAATATCTCTTTGTTATACTATTGTTATTTCTTGTGTGAGGTTAGTGTGGGCATTGAAACTGCTATTGTTATAAAACACTCACACTGGAGCTTGTCGGCGCTGGCATCAAGCGAAGACGGCATCTGGCGCGGCTTACCGCCTCGCGCCCTCGCCGGCGGCAAGCAGGCAAGCTGCTGCGTGGCTGCTGCCTGCTACACTGCCCTGTTCTCCCCCCTCTCAATTGTTCTCTTTGCAGCCCGTGAATTCAACTTCAAATTACTTCCAAATCTTAACCCAAACTTTAAAACATCCTTTCATCAAACTTGTATAGGGATCCAATAACTAAAATCCATGTATAAACACTTGTGTGGCTCTCGTCCCCACCGCTAGGTTCCGGGCACCGCTTCCCCGTGCCTTCGGCGTCCCCGTCCAGGCCTCCTCGATCCGTTCCTCGTCTAGCGCTGTCGCGCGATCTAGATGGCACCCATGCAGCTCTCCATCGGTACCGCCACACTTGTCGCCTCCATGTCGGCACCCTCACCCCACCTCCGCAACCAGATGCCACCACCGGCGCCTCTGCATCCACCACAGTGACTGCACCTCGTCTTCCTCCTCCACATTCCGGTTACGGCAGCCGGTAGCTCGCAAAGGTCCTATTCTTCCCTAGGGGCGGAGCCAGGGTTTAACCATAGGGGGGGACATTAAGTGAAAAATGGACTCATAACAATATGACTTGAATTTAGTATGTACAAGTATACCAATGCTATTCTAAAATAGACCTGCCAACCATGTATTCGATTCAATTAGTATTTTTCCAACGTGTTGCCATAAAATAGTAGAAATCAATTGTACAATGTATCCTAACAACACGGAAGGCTGTACATTATGAAAAAGCTGTAAAAGAATACTATCTTTTTTATGAGCATGTTTTATATATGACTCACCAATATGATATGATCTATGATATTATGGTTGCCCTATTTGATAATGCACAGGCACAAATTTAGTCAATGCCAAAAAAAGAGTGAAATGATGTTAAAAAAACCTAATTATAGCCTTATACGAACTATTAAGGGTCCATTCTCGTCATCTTAGCTGAAGTAAATACTTATTTAAGTCCCTAAGATTGAAAAGGCATGTTGCAACTATGGAAAGGCGATCGATCATGTTATTAGAAAATAAACAATCGTCTATCTACTTTCTACTGTCATGCTTACATGGATAGCTAGATGCAGTAATGTCGGAGGGACATGACTACACGCACAAGTAGGAATGCGGAAGGCAAATCAATCAAGAGGTCGGGGTGGGGGGAACGCAGTCAGGTTCATCTCGCGCAGTCAGGTTCTGCAATTGCTCTCAGATCTTAGTTGTTCAAAAGCACAAGAGAGGAAGGTAACTTGGCGGGAGGGAGGGAGATCGCTAGAGTCCACTAGAGAAAGAAAATTGAGGAAATAGAAAATTCTTGGGGGTCACTGTCAAGAAAAGATTGTTGTGCACATGCGATCGGACTTTAGGTTTGAGTTTTCTTGCTTCTATATGTGACCAAAAGTTCAAATATTCCCAAATATCTTACGCAAGTTAAAATGAAACCGACTAATTCCCATTTTTGGAGGGGACTAATAAAGGTTATAAGGCTAATGTTTTATCCTGTGGATCCTTCAAAATTAATGATGGGAACCAGACAAGATTTTGAGAGGATACTTGGGTAGGTTCGAGACCTTTCAAATATGTTTCCTTTTTTATACAATATTGAGCACCACCCTCATGCCACAACAGCAAGTGTGATGTCTACTGTGCCCCTCAATATCTCTTTCAGACGGGCATTGATACAGGACAAACTCATAGCTTGGCACAACCTGGTTGCTTTGATGTCTAACATTAGCTTACAAGGAGGGTCTGATAGGTTCAGTTGGAATCTGCATAAAGATGGGACTTTCTCCGTAAGGTCTATGTATCTTCATCGTCTAGACTATTTAATTCCTTATTGTAACAAGAAAATTTGGAAATTGAAGATCCCTCTAAAGATAATTTTTTTTCCTTTGGTTCCTGAATAGAGGAGTCACAATAACAAAGGATAATTTAACGAGGAAGAATTGGAAGGGAGCCAAATGTGTTGTTTTCGTAGTTATAACAAAACAATACGACACCTATTTTTTGAGTGCCACCATGCCAAGGAGTTGTGGCGCCTGGTTTTCTATGCGACTGGGTTAACCCCACCAAATTCGGTATCCCATATGCTAGGGAGTTGGTTATCGAATCAAGATTAAAAAAAATGAGATCACTGATTTTGGTGGGGATATCTAACTTTTGTTGGGCTATTTGGAGATGTTGAAATGATATTGTTTTAAAAAAAAAGTCAAAGTATTCATCATTTATGCAGGCTTTTTTCACAGGAACATATTGGTTATGTTTCTGGTCACAAGCTACAACATGATTATGACACAAAAGAGATGTTTCGGAAGGCAAGCTTAATGCTAGAGGTCATCTCCTTGGTTCAAGCCAATCGAGGATGGAAATACAATAATAGATTGGCTCTGTTTTAATGTCTCTTTCGGTCTTTTGTTCCTTGAGTGATCAGGAATAAAAACCAAGTGATCAAAACCTGTAATGTTGTGGCTGTGTACGCTTGTAGAGGCCGGATTTTATCCATTGTCAAAAAGTTCAAGTATGAATTCATACCCCAAGTTTGCAAACTTCTCAAGAGGTGCATCATCCTTGCTGTAAAAAATGGATTGTAAAGAATGGGAAGGTAATGCAGGATTATTAGTCTAAGGAATTATATTACGTATTCAGATAAGACGGAACCCAGTGCTAGTTGTCTTGAACAAACATAATTTGCTTCGTTTGCTAGGGACATGGTTTAAATTGCTTGAAGATTTTCACACATGCAAAGTTTGTTATGCCAATTCTCCTTCCGTTGGACTCATTTTTTATAGCGCAGCAGGCCTGCAAATAGTCTCCCATGTTCCGCAAGTGCAAAATTGAGACCAAGTATTTCAGTTTGCCAGATAAGTTAGCCAGGACTCTAGGTTCTAGAGTATAGAGTTGTTATGTTCGATCATGAGTCTGGTTTGTATTTCAGCTGCAAACTGAAATACTTAATCATTCATTTTTTTACAACTCAGGATTATATTGATTTCGGCAAGAATTTATGACTGTCGTGATGTAGAAACTATGGGGAGAGCACTCAATCAATCAGATACTAAGAAAACAATATTTAATATTCATGACTATGTCTGTAGCTAGAAATATGTGCAAATGGTAAACTTGTGTTTCCTTGTTGGGCTTTGTTGGGCCGCGTATCACTTTGTGTCCTTATCTACTTTGGGCTGCTGGGATACTCGGCTCGCGAGCCAGCTCGACTCGCTCGTTATTTTTCACAAGCCAAAACTACTGCTCGGCTCGGCTCGCTTTCGTAACAAGCCGAGCCGATCCAAGCCGAGCTAGTTACGAGCCAAGCGAGCCAAATAGCATTGAGCATTTTGTCCAACCCTAAATGCAGTGCATGCATGAGCTAGGTTTTCTCTCCCATCCCTCCCAAACAGCACGAACGGACAGGGTTGTCATTCCCAGCAAAATTACGGGGAAACGATTTGCCACAATAACCCCCCCCCCCACCCCCGGGTCTAGGTACCCAGGGTGGAATTTTCCTTTCTATCCAAAGTGGCCCTTAGATGACTTGGGCAAAATATATGACAGTTTGCTCTCAATCATATTCTGAACTCTCAGCCAACTTGGCCCTTAGATCGTACATATACGAAGTAATTAGTTCTGAGAACCATATAAGTTGCAATTCCCGCCGCCGTATCCAAATAATGTAAACAAGTGTGTGATAACTTATTGCACATCAAAAGTAGTTGCTCCACATATTTGAAACTAGTACAATCGGCAAAGAGAATGTCTAGCTTGGAAAAGGTATTTGATTTATCCTCACATATTTTTCATGTCATCTATATGCATGCAGGAGACCAGATGTTGTTTCTCCTACTGGATTTGACAGAGGTCATCATCGGACTCATACTAACATTCAAGCCTTTCCGGGTGGTTCCTCCACAATATAAATGAAGTCTGTTTATTTGGTGAAATCAGGTAAGGTTGAAAAACAAACAGTTTTGATAGTTCAGGGTTGATAGATTTGTGATTTTGTACATCAATTCGGACAGGAAAAAGTCCTTTTTACCTCCCTAGACAATAGGCTGAGTTTAAATTTTCTCCTCAAACCACAAAACCGTCTAACCAGCCTCCTTGAACTTTTGAAACCGTATATTTCACCTCCCCGAGCTGGATATAAGCGGTTTTGAAGGCGGTTTTCTATTTTTCTTTTTTTATTTATTTTGACTGAAACTTTAAAAAATCATAATAAATCAAAGAAAAATCATAAAATAAAAAATTCAATTTTGTTGGACTCCATATAAGTATATAAACACATAAAATATATAAAATAATATACTCTAGTATAAAGTTTTTTAATATAGATTTAGATCTATTTTTTACTATAGTTAAATATAATAATTCATAACTGCATTTTTTTATGGTCCAATCATGGTAAAATTTTTATGGCGAGATAATTATTGTATACTTCAATAGTATTAAGAATTTATACTCATTAGATCATGTATAACTTATTTAAAGATTTATTTAGGGCAAAATATACTCTAAATAAATCTAAAACTAAGTTATAAATGTTCTAGTGAGTATAAATTTTTTTAATATAGTTGAAGCATACAATAACTAGGCTACCATAAAAATTTTACCATGGTTGGACCATAAAGAATGCATTTATGAATTATTATATTTAACTATAGCAAAAAAATAGATCTAAATCTATATAAAAAAAACTTTATACTAAAGTACATTATATTATATATTTTATGTGTTTATATACTTATATGGAGTCCAACAAAATTGAATTTTTTATTTTATGATTTTTCTTTGATTTATTCTGATTTTTCAAAGTTTCGGCCAAAATAAATAAAAAAATAAAAATAGAAAACCGCTTATATTCAGCTCGAGGAGGTGAAATATACGGCTTCAAAAGTTCAAGGAGGCTGGTTAGACGGTTTTGTGGTTTGGAGAGGAAATTTAAACTCAGCCTATTGTTCAGGGAGGTGAAAAGGACTTTTTCTATTCCGACAAGCTCAATAGTCGAAGGTTGTAAAAAGAATTTCCATTTGGTCGGGAGCAGGCCAGCCTTGCCATGCGGCCAGGCCCATTGGCCGAGCAGGCCTTGCTGCTTGTATTTCGCGGGCCGACGAGACGTGACGGCCACGGCGGGACGGCGCTGCCAGCGTGGCTCCGTGTTTCCAGGATCCAGCTGTCGTCTCTCGATTTCAAATCTTCTTCTACCGGCAGGCGGCGGCCAGCAGGCAGGCACACGCCATTCCCCTCCCCTCCCCACTCCACTCCACTCCTCTCCTCTCCTCTCCAAACCAAACCCCTCCTCCCTCCCTCTCATGGCGCCCACCGGCGCCGCCGCTTCGCCCTCGAACGCCCGCCCCACCGTCGCCGGCGTCACCGCATCGCGCTCGCCCGCCCTCGCCATGGCTTCCACCGTCGACGGCGGCTCTGCATCGCGCCCGCCCTCCCGCGCGTCCAGCCTCGTCGGCACCACGGGGTCGCTGCCGCACTCCCTCCCCGTGGCGTCCCCCTTCGCTGGCGCCTCCACGTCGCGCTCTCCATCCAAGTGGGCGGTGCTCGACCGCGTCCCCAAGTTCGTCGACCCCAGCGACCTCGTAGCCGCCTCCGCCTTGGAGTACAACGTGGCCCTCGCCGCGCCGCCCGGCATCTCCACGCTGAAGATCTTCAGGGCGGTCGTCCCCATCCCCGCCTTCGACGACCTCCAGGCGCGCGTCGAATGCGCCGACGCGGAGGGCAATCTGGTGCTCTCCATCCGCTCCGAGACAGCGGGGCCCGGCGGCCGCGCGCTGCTCGTGTGCCGCGCAGGGACCGGCCGTGTCGACCTGCTCCCTTCCATCGTCCCCGACGACGTGCTCCGCTTCGGGTCCGATGCCTCCGCCGGCATCCTGGCTGCTCCACCGGGCTGCTTCATGGTCGTGCACCTTCAGCGCGCCGCCGCGGCCTCGTCACGCTCAACATCCATGCCCGCCTCCGCGTCCCACTCCCACCTCGCGCTCTGCTACTCCTCATCCTCCCGGTGCTGGACATCCAACAATGTGACGGCCAAGCAAGCCCAAGCCACCGACGGGGACGACGGGTGGTTGATGGTGGAGGAGGTCCGGGGCCAGCAGGAGGGAGAGGGGTTCCGCCCGGACACAGTCGTCGTGCACGAGGACGGAAGACACCTCGCCTTCGTCGACCTCACGAGCGGCGCACTGCTTCTGTTCGACGGAATGTCGCCGAGCTCCGTGAGGCTGGTGAAGCTCCCAGACTCCGGCGTCATGATGGAGCCCGATGTCAAGGGGGTGGAGACGAGTTGCTGCGTCGCCTGCAGCCAGGGCGCGATCTGCTTCGTCGACATGCGCCAGGATGGCTCGGTAGCGCTGTGGACTCTCGGGGACCAAGACCAGTGGCACCGCAAGTTTATAATCCAATCAGATGAGATAGTCTGGAGCGATCGCTCTCTCGGCAATGCTCTCTCTTTGGCAGGCGCGGGCATCAAGATCGGGCCTCTCAACCCAGCGAAGCAGAACCAGCTAATTGTGTACGCGCCGGACGCTGGCATGGGTCTCACGGTCGAGGTGGATTTGGATCCGAACCAAATGTGGCCGGAGCGAGTTAAGCTTTGTGAGCAGGCTGCCACGGGGGACTGCAGGGGCTCCTGCATGGATGTCCTGGTCTGGAGGTTCAGCCCGGCCAATCCCGCCGCCGTTGCACAAGGCTCCGAGGGTGCCGCACAAGCGGGCTGGATGCAGGACCTCGCCGACAGGAGCAAGCACTTGGGGGCCAGAGCTTTCAAGACCTACCGCAAGCACATCGACAAGGCATCACCCGTGGCGCAGGTCGCTGGCTCCGTGGCAGGCTTTTTTAGCATACCGCACGTGCCCGTCGTGGCTGCCGCAGCGTCTGGACTCAGCACCTTCAACAAGGCCACAACATCTGTGGAAGAGCTCCACAAGTGGTGGACAGGCGGCGCTCCCTTGGACATCGAGGTCGTCGGCAACGAGCATGAGGCGCTGCGGGTGATCAAAGAGTGGAACGCTCGCAATAGACCCAACAACATGCTTGCTGAACCTTACTGGAAACTCAATGAACAGGAGGTAGCTAAGCTACGCCGCGTTTTCATCGCCCATGACGCAAAAGCCCTACTTGGTCCAGACCTTTCCGAGTATGAGATAATGAGTAAGGGGCTCAGATTTTAGATGTTCTGATGTGATGATTACTGTAGTTTTCTTTTGGATGATCGGTCTATATAGTAGATGTAAATTCATCAGTATACAACCAAATTTTTCCTACATACAGTGGGTTTTGGCTAATTTTGAGGGAGATTTGTGAGAGAATTTGTGTAACAAGTATTATGGTTATCTAGCAAAATAGAATTTTCTATGTGTGGGGAACACATTATTATAGATGAGCAGGACATAAACTTTGTTTTGTGTGTTGAAACTCAAATTCAAATTAGGCCAGTTTGAACTGCTCGACAGGCCTGGAACTCGAGGTTGGGTGCTTTTTTCAGCCATGTTCTCAGGGCACGATATCATGGAATGCTTCGATCTTTTACTCAGGACAACTTTGTTTAGGCCCTATATGTTTGGACCACAACTTTTATATAAACATTGGATGGAGTTTATGTTTGAATCTTGAGCAAAAGGGATCGAAAGTTCAGTTCAGCAATGGAACTCGTATATGTATGATCTATACCTGTAAACTTGAGCAAAAGGGATGATTATTGGCTTTCCATAGATCACAGAAAATACACCTTAACCATAATATTGGTAAAATGGTTGCCTCGTATTCTTTAAAGTTTTTCAGAAAGCAGTTGATTCAATTGAAATTACCTGCAACTGTTAGAACTTGGCCCGCATCCTTAGATGAAAAGCTAAGTCCACCTTAGATGAAAATACACCTTACCAGGTGGTTCTTTGTGTTCTTGAGTTGTAGAAGCTTCTACCATTTCAAGTGCTCCCTCGATGTCTTTGTGCTTCTGTAGGGTCTCCTGTTTAGTTACTCGGTCAATGACAAGTAAATAAAAATAACAGTAGGAATAAGCTCACATGTGCAAAAATATATATCAGATTTTTTTGTGGTTCAAGGTATATGATAGGATATTCACACGGAGTTGGTTTTTTTAGTGTTCCACCAAGATATATCAATGTGCAACTAAAATCACAAAACACATTACAAACTCTGATTGGTAACATTAAATAAATAAATTTTGAAAGAATATATGGAGCCATAGAGTAGGTCATATTTACAGGGAGCCATGAACAGCTTATGAAAACCAAAGTAGCCTAGATATGCAATGGTAATAAATAGGGGAAGCTTCATGACGTTGGATCAAGAAAACAAATTTAAAAAATCATTCTAGTTTAGTGTTAAAAGAATTTAAGGCGTTCCTTCCAAACACTGAATTCTCATGAAACAGATTTGGATTTTGTTTGGCAGGCTGGTAAATAAAGAAGACGTAAAATGTGAAAACCCAATCCAAGTTGTTGACAAATTATAGTCTTTGTGAGATACCTGTGCTAGGTAGCCCCCAATTGTTGGCCCAATTATAACACCCATTCCCCATGCTGTGTTGACCTAAATTCGATGAAACAGATAAAACTGAGTTCATTTTGGTATGCAATGATTATGTCATATGTGGAAAGTGTTATGTGCTTATATGCGGAGTTGGAACTTACAATGGATATACCCAAAGCTTGCTGTTCAGGTTGACAAACTTCAATGGAGTAGGCCTGTAGAATAAAGCCAGAAAGCAACAATATTGATATTAACTAGATTTTCTTTAAAAAAAAGTTTGACTAGACCTTTATGCTGAAATTGGGACAACAAGTGACATAATTCCTCTACTTTCTTTTAGTATTTTTTAAAGAAATAAACAAAGTACCTTTACTGGTGCAAGGAATCCATTCAGGGCACCAAGTAGAAACCTTGTAGCAATAGCCATCCAATATTTCACACTAAGTCCACAACAAAGTGTTGAACACAATGCTGATATATTCTTTTTTATAATTAAATAGAATAATTCATAATGGTATTTTTTTGTGGCCCAATCGTGGTGAAATTTTTATTGCAACCTAACTATTATATGCTTACATTGTATTAAAAAAATTCATACTCATTGGATCATGTATAACTTAGTTGTAGCTTTATTTAGAACAAAACATACTAAATAAATCTAGAACTAAGTTATACAGGATCCAACGAGTATGTATTTTTAATATAGTTGAAGCATCTAATAATTAGGCCACCATAAAAATTTCATCATAATTGGACCATAAGACCTGCAGTTATGAATTATTCTATTTAACTATAGAAAAAATAGATATGAATCTACACTACAATTTTATACTAAAGCATACTATATTATATATTTTCTGTGTTAATATACTTACTTGATTTCCAACAAAATTGAATTTTCCATTTTATGATTTTCTTTGATTTACTATGATTTTTCAAAGTTTACGCCGATATAAACAAAAAAACAAAAAAAAGACAATACCACCTTCAAAACCGCTTATATCCCGGCCAGGGAGGTAAAACGTACGGTTTCAAAAGTTGAGGGAGGTGAGTTACCAGGTTTTGCGGTATAGGGAGGAAACTTAAATTCGGCCCCACTGTCCAATGAGGTCAAAAGGATCTTTTCCTTTTTTTTAGGAAACATGCCCTTGGGCTTTTGTCCTACTCACTAGTGCTGCCCATGCTAGGGGGTGGGGTGCCCTTACGATTTCACACTCAAAGTTTACTCTAAGAGTTTATAATTCACAAAAGTTTACTCGAAGAGCAACAAGAACAATACTCCTGAGTAAATTGCATTGTACACATGACAGCCTAGTCACTCAGCTCTATACATTGCCACTACTCACTCAGCTCTATACACTCCAACTTTACGGTTTTCTTGCACTAGCTAGGACCAAGGTTCACAAAACCGTTCAAAACCGGCCGGTTCCCGCGGGAACCGGTCAAACCGGTCCGGCCCGGTTGCAAAAAAACTCCGGTTACCGCTCCCAAACCGACACTATAAAACCGCTACCACCGGTTAGCCACCGGTTTCACCGGTTAGCCGGACCGGTTTTTTCCCTAACAAAAACCGGTCAAACCCCGGTTTTGTGAACCCTGGCTAGGACATGCTATTGTACGGACGCCATCTCTCTCATTTCACCAAATGAACAAGCTTCATTTATATTGTGGAGGAACCACCAGGAAAGGCTTGAATGTTAGTATGAGTCCGATGACCTCTGTCAAATTCAGTAGGAGAAACACCATCTGGTCTCCTGCACACATATAGATGACATGAAAAATATGTGAGGTTCAATCAAATATACCTTTTCCAAGCTAGACATCCTCTTTGCCGATTGTACTAGTTTCAAATATATGGAGCAAATACTTTTGGTGTGCAATAAGTTATCACACACTTGTTTACATTATTAAGGATGGCGGTAGGCATTGCAACTTATATGGTTTTCAGAATTAATTACTTCGTATATGTATTATCTGTACCTGGAAAGAACGCGGCATGTTGGCGCTTCTGTGCCCATGAGAATCTGCAATATAGGTATTTTCTCAACAGTGAGTCTCTTCCCTAGAATACATGTATATTTTTTGAATTGATCCATGCTTTTATAATAATAAAAATAGAAAATTGTCTTTAAGAATACTGGACAACACTTATTGTACATACATAATGCCCGCTCCAGCTGGAGCAAAAGCCTTGGACAAAGACATTGCTGTTGTTGCTATTCCATTTGCGGCACCCCTTTGTTCTTGTGGCTACAAGTAGCATACAATTCATGTATCAGATTTATTCCAGATTTTGGCACAAACATAGTCAATTGTTGTTTGGATTTTGGATAAAAATCAATTGAACTAGCATAAGTTGGATATGTACCACAGCTTTGTTTTGCAGCAGACAAGTGCCAGTAACTCTAGTTATCTGAGCAAGATACCCACACATTAGTATTCCCGAAGTCGTAAATTTATATATGAGCGTACATATTTAGCCATGTACAATACAATAAGTGGTGGTGTATTTTATATGTTGGATCTCAGGAATACTAGTAAGAATAAGTACTTACTGCGAAAACACTTTTGAGCATTGCTGCAATGTAGAGAGGCACACCAAGTCTTATTCCTGATAAGTGTGTCATGAAGGGATAGGCAGCAATTATTGGTATAGATAGTGCCTGTAAAACTTATGGTCAATTGATAATAATTAAATATTTTTTTGATAGAAAATAGGCAATAGTAAGCACCAGGCAAGCTGCAAAAAGTCAAATAATTGTGTCTTAGCAACTCACCGACGGAATTCGGATTGAGTGGATAGGTCCAATAGTCTTATCGACCCAACGATAAGCAAAGAGTTGATATACTAGAAGACTGGCGCCTACAGTTGAACAAAGGATGATTATTGGCTTTCCATAGATCACAGATAGTACAGCTTAACCATAAAACCCAAATAACATTGGTAAAATGGTTGCCTCATATTCTTTTTAAGAAAGCAGTTGATTCAATTGAAATTACCTGCAGCTGTTAGAACTTGGCCCACATCCTTAGATGAAAAGCTAAGTCCACCGTATTTTCTGTTACTTACTGTCCATAGGGAAAATATCTGATGTTGAATTGCAACAAATAAACTTTAGAACCATTCTATTTCAAAGTAGCAGAGTGGATCAGATTACTAATAAATGATACCTCAACATATGCAGTGTCATGAAGAGAGAAGACACAATATGTGATAATGGAGGACATCAATGGCCAGTTCTTTAGTAAACTCTTCTTAGGTGGTTCTTTGTGTTGAGTTGTAGAAGCTTCTACCATTTCAACTGCTCCCTCAATGTCTTTGTGCTTATGTAGGGTCTCCTGTTCAGTTACTTGATCAATGACAAGTAAATAAAAATAACAGTAGGAATAAGCTCATATGTGCAAAAATATATATCAGATTTTTTGTGGTTCAATGTATATGATAGGATATTCACATGGAGTTGGTTATGTTAGTGTTCCACCAAGATATAACAATGTGCAAGTAAATCACAAAACACAATGCAAACTCTGACTGGTAACGTTAAAATAAATAAATTTTGAAAGCATATATGGAGCCATAGAGTAGGTCATACTTACAGGGAGCCATGCACAGCTTATGAAAACCAAAGTAGCGAAAAATGAGATAGATATGCATGGTAATAAATAGGGGAACCTGCATGATGTTGGATCAAGAAAACAAATTTAAAAATCATTCTAGTTTAGTGCTAAAATAATTTAAGTTTAGTAAAAAAAAAAAAGGCATACCTTCCAAACACTGAATTCTCATGAAACAGATTTGGATATTGTTTGGCAGGCTGGTAAATAAAGAAGACATAAATTGTGAAAAACCAATCCAAGTTGTTGACAAATAATAGTCTTTGTGAGATACCTGTGCTAGGTAGCCCCCAATTGCTGGCCCAATTATAACACCCATTCCCCATGCTGTGTTGACCTAAATTCGATGAAACAGACGAAGTTCATTTTGGAATGCAATAATTATGTCATATGTGGAAAGTTTATATGTGGAGTTGGAACTTACAATCGATATACCCAAAGCTTGCTGTTCCGGTTGACAAACTTCAATGGAGTAGGCCTGTAGCAGAAAGCCAGAAAGCAACAATATCGATATTAATTAGATATTCTAAAAAAACGTTTGACTAGACCTTTATGCTGAAATTGGGGCAACAAGTGAAAGTGACATAATTCCTCTACTTGCTTTTAGTATTTTTTTTAGGGAAATAAACAAACTACCTTTACTGGTGCAAGGAATCCATTCAGGGCACCAAGTAGAAACCTTGTCGCAATAGCCATCCAATATTTCACACTCATTCCAAACAAAGTGTTGAACACAATGCTGAAATATAGGTTTGGAAATGGGTTAGCCATCATTCTACTTTTGGAGTACATTTTGATTCTATTACTTAGGCCAAGACTGATATATACCATGATTACTTACACTGAAAATATTGAAAATGCAATTACGGGCTTTCGTCCAATACGATCAGCTATGATACCCCAGAAGACTGATGCAATACCTCTGCCAATCATATATGACGCACCTACAGAGAAAACACCGGGTACACACAATATATGGTAATTTTTTCAGAGAAGAAGCATGGGTTTGATTACTGATTGGCACTTGGATGCAGTGTGTCAAATCTCACCGAGAAAACCAGCGTAGAATCCAATGTCTTCCTCTCTTTGAGCAACGTGAAGGTCTCTTATCTGTTTTGCAAATTCAGAAGTTTTTTTTTATTAAGAAGGAAATTAACATTGTAACAGAAAAAGTACAGACTTGTTTCGTAGACAGAGTGAGATAGCAGCTTACCATGAAGTACAAAAACGGGAACAAGGATGTTATGGGAAGAGCTGAAAAGGGACAGGAGTGCTATTGAGATATCAGCTAGTACATCAGTGGTATAAAACATTTCAGAAGGAGCATGTGGCTCAGGTGGAATGTCCAGCAATAACAGAGAAGAGAAGCAACTAAGAATATCCGGAGGAACAAGATTTGCAGTAAAATAAGACCATCCAGCACATGGACACAAAGCGATTAAGTAATAATCAATGTCAGCTACCAGGAAGGATAGATGTACGGCGTTGGTCGCATATATATTGCAGACGAGACGATAGATGACGTATGTATGTTCGTACCCGAGGCGAAGGAGGTGATGCCGACGAAGAGCAGCTCCTTGTAGGGAACGCCCTTGTGGGTCTCCTTCTTCTTGTCCATGGCGCACCCGGGGCAGTCGTCGTAGTAAACCTTGGCAGGCACCGGAGAAGGAGGCTGCGGCGGCGGCGGCTCCCCCATCTCTATCGGCTTGGTACAGCAACTCGATCGTCAGTGGAAGGAAGGAATGGGAGGCGATCAATAACCAGAGCACGGTCGAGCAGGGCGAGGCTGCGTTAGAACAGAGTGTGAGGGGAGACAGAGCAAGAGTGCAAGACTGAAGGAAGGAACGGAGGCGGAGGAGCCGTGGAAGGAAACGTGAAAGGTGCCGGAGGGAGGGAGGGAGCATTAATATATATTGTTGTTATTATATTGATGAGTCTCTTGGTTGGCGTGCCTGCGTTACGTGTCTTCTACAAACGGATGGCGAGAATGCTGCTAGGGTGACAGATGTCTGCCTTCAATTTCCCTTCTCGACTGGGGTGAGTTTAGTTTAGGGAAAAAAAACTGTAGATCCAAAAAAACACGGTAGGTCGTAGCGTGTTCTGTGAATGGGAGTGATGGGATGAATATGAAAAAGTTAGATGAATAGTATTTTTTTTAAAAAAAATTGGGCGATCTAAACTCCACCCTAAAAGCAAGTCTGAAAGCAAGGCAGCGTTGCCAAGTCATGTGAATCCTGACCAGAAAAAAGGAGAGACGGAGAAAGGGACACTCTGAATCCCAATCCGAGCTCAAGGCCCCAATCTCGCCGGAAATCTGCATCGAGCAATGGCAGCCGGGGAACCGATCGATCATCCCATCAGAAACGTCAGCTGGTGCCTAGCTATGGGGTGAAGCCATCCCTTTCTTCTCACCTGAGCTGCAAGCTGCAAAGCCTTCTTCATTCGTTACCTGCCAAAATTGCGTTGCAAGCCGGATGGATGTTCGTGGCGTCCCGTTCGCTACCTGCCGACTGCTGTCGTCGCTAGCTAGCTAGCTGTGCCTGAGAACTGCAGTGCCGTGCCCTGACAGTCATTTGACACCTAAAATGTGATCATTAGCTTGAACCAAGAAGCTACTAGCTAAGACAGCACTCGCAGTCAGGAACGGTCGTTCAACAGGACAGGCCCGCTACTACCCTTTGTGCCAGGTGACGATGGGGTGAGTTTAGATTACCTAACTTTTCCAAAAAAAACACTATTCATCTAACTTTTCTTTATTTATCTCATCCCTCTCACTCACAGAACACGCTTCCCAACACTATCTACAGTGTTTTCTTCCCTAATCTAAACTCACCCTGAAGCTTTGACAGTAAATAATTTGGACTCGAGTTTGGAAGGCAAACGGTACCGTAATTTGGTTCCAAATTAAATTTGGCCAAGCTAGGCAGGTAGCTTCGTTCTTTCATTGACCCAACATTTACCGATACTAGGATAAGGGAGAAAAAAAAAGGCGATCAGCAGGGATGCAACTGACGCGGCAGCGGAAAAATTAAAGCGAGGACACATGACATGCATGATGCTGCTCCTAATACTATAGACTATCATGCATCATTGTAGTGTAAATCCCACTAGTCCCTCATTGCTACTATACATACTATTGTACCAGATGATCGCATGTTTGGAGTGACGAGGAACGCTGTCACTGTTGTTAGCCTAGTAAACTTGTGTTCAGTGTAACGTTTTTTTTTTCAGTTAGTAGTCTGAATAAGTCAGCTCTGAACGAGCTCGTTGTAACGGCCTGATACATGACTGTTCATGCAGAGGTCCTCCTTTCTTTCCGGTCGTAGGAGTTGTGATCGGCATGGCGCGTTTCTCACTCGTGGGATGGCGCGGGCTTGTAGGAGTTCGTGTGTGTGTGCTGTATCGCGTCATTTATATTCAGTCAATGAACAACAGAAAAGCTGCAAGCCAGTTAGCAGCAAAACCTTTTGTGTTCGCGTGAGTTTGTGAGTGTTCACTCCCTGTTCTTCGCGTTCTTGATCTTAGCCGAAGATTTCCGGCTGACAACTGTCCCCTCAATTATCTTCTCAGTAAGCAAACAGTACACGGCATGCAAGGTGCAGATCCACAGAGATGTCACTCCAGATCGTCTAGAAAGAAAATAGAGAGAACGATACATGAGAGATGCATGAACGAACACGCGTAGACGATGCATTTTTCAGTAAGTAAACAGTACACGGCATGAACGATACATTTTTCAGTTTTCTCACTGATCATCTACGTGTAAACGATGGCTCGCAGCATCAACGAACACGCGTAGACGATGCATGTAGCCTGTAGGTACCCGATCGAGGCGAAGGAGGTAGTCCCGACGAAGAAAGAGCTCCTGCTTGTAGGGAACGCGTCCCCCCTTGTCGGTCTCCTTCTTCAATTCCTGTCCATGCAATGGCGCAGCCGTACCATGGCCGGCGACGACGGCATTTCAGCCAAGAACGGAAACGGAAGGTGATGAATGAGGTGGAGAGGAGGCGTCAGGGCATACAGATCGACGAGGAAGAGGAAGGAGCCGTGGAAGGAAGGGAGATGCTGCGCTGCCTGCAGCTGGGTCCTCACCCTTGGTAGGCGTGCCTTGGTTCGATAGATGACGACAAACAGAGGGCTAGCTGTGGCGGTCAGTGCAGCTACCGCGGCGACGCATGCACGCCGTACGTGACCAAACGTACGAGAGCTACGTAACCTTGTTGGCTGCCTGGCTGGGGATCGGATCGATCGATGTGTCTGCCAGTGCGACGCCAGCGTAATATGTGGTAATGAAAGCGATCGAGGAGGGCAGCGTCACGGTCGAAGCTAGTCCTGATGACCAGGCAAAAGAGAGGAGCTGCACCAAACTATATATCCCACATAACCAAACTATAAGCATATACAAGTTCATGTTCTCTACTTTTACAAGGAGATATCCCACATAACCAAACTATATATATTACTACTAGCTAACAAGGAAATTTATTACCTGGCAGGAAAGTGGCATCTTGACGTTTTTGTGCCCATGAGATCAATATGAATCCAGAGTTTATGATACACAGATTTGAATAGCGGTCCACCGTCCACCTTTTTACTTTTCAATACTCTGTTTTAGCGATTACAATTTGCATCAACCTTTGGTTTATGGAACCAACAGCTACATTTTGCTAACGATCATTTTTTTTTAAGAAGAAATGCTTCGATTCAAAGGCCACTGGCTAACCAAATGCTTCGACATTTAAAACATACGATTTGCACTAACAGAAAATTGCTTGGTCAGCTTTGAAAAATACACGTAGCAAAAGGAGAACAAGTGATTTCAATGTCGTCTTCTCTAAATCAACAAATTCTGCATAAAAAAATAATTAAGTACGGATAAGTTTTTTTGTGCAGTAAAAGAATGGGAAAAGTCTGTTTTTCACCCTTCAACTGTTATAAAAAGTCCGATTTTCAATCTCAAACTACAAAACCGGACAATGAAGATCCTCCAACTATCCAAACCGTGCAAAATTGGCCCTTTAGGTGGTTTTGAAGGTGGTTTTGGATTTTATAGAAATAGCAGAAATATTATTTAAACTTTAAAAAACCATAACTAATTTATTTTGGACCCCAAAAATATGAAATCAGTGCCAAAAGTTCTCTAAAAATGTAACCAATCTATTAGTACGCTATTTAATGTTATTTGAATATTATATGTTTATATTACTAGTGTCTTATTATTTTTTCTAAAAATAATTAGAATAAAAGTAAATAATATGCAAATAACTTATAATAGTGTACCAACATATAGGTTATATTTTTAGAAAAAATTTAGCACTGGATTCATATTTTGTAGTTTGAGATGAAAATAAAACTTTTATAATAGTTGGAGGATGAAAAATAGATTTTTTCCTAAAAGAAGAACAAAACAAGCTGCTGCTGGCACGCGCATAATCGAGGCCGTCCCCTTCTGGGCTCTGGGCCTCGGCATGCATTCTCCTGATGTGGGCCCACTGCCGGTCGTCTCCGGTTTGACATTAGGCTCCGGTCGCGTCAAGGATTCGGGGCCGTGTTTAGTTCCAAAAGTACTTTTTATTTTCTATTTATTCCCCTCACAGAACACGCATCCCCAAAAATTCATTTTTTCTCTTTCCTATTCATCCTCCTCACATAACACGTATTCTAGAAAAAGGTATTTTTTTCCCAACCACAACTAAACACGGCCCGGCTCGGCAAGTGTGGAGCGCGCGAGACGATACGCGTGGGCGCAAAAACACACACACAACACAGATGCGACAAAGGGATATTGCCTGCTAGGTCAGTCAACGACTAGGGCCAGGTTATGGACAGACTCGATGGAGTATGGACCCTGAAAAATTGGGGAGTACCCAAATCCGCCCCTCTGAGGCTGTTATAAACAATTATTTTCATCAGTCAGTTGCAAATTTTTCTTAAAAAAAATCAGTCAGTAGTTCATATAAAAAAATCAGTACATGTAGTATCTTTAATGATGAGCATTGAAATTGAACCGAACACATTGGTGAGTACCACAGCATTATTTTGAGCCGAGCACATTGGTAGCACGAGCTGACAGACAGGCCACATGGACCTGTACAGCATTAGAGTCAACGAGAAATTCTTCAGTACAATTAGCCAAAAAAAATGACACTGATTGAGACATGAGAGGCCCCGAAATTTTCGTCAGGATGGTCACTCCAGTGGCTGGAAAGTCGAAAGGCAACGCATGCCAGGTTCAGATTCCCAACTATTCACTATTCATTCCAACTTTTCACTATTCATTCTAACTTTTCACTATTCCCTCCTCACAAAACACGTTTCCCAACGAATGCTACAGTGTTTTTCTTATGCTACAGTGTTTTTTTCTACAATCTAAACACACGGCGCAAACTTGAAGGCCAGGGCAACAAGAAAACAGCAGCGCTGAGAGGGAAAAGGGAACAATCATATGGGATGGGGTTGGATGCATCACGGCACAGGACCACATTTTACTCGGACATAAACATGATAGAGTATTAGTGGTCAATGTACCATAATTCCATACATATTCTATTCATTAAGTGCATTACCTTGCATTTACCATCGTACGTCTTGGATAACATTTTGCTGATTGCCATATCAAAATCTGAAACTACAAGAATGTCTCCAGAGACATGAACAAAGACGCAATTCCGAGATTACCAGCCACAACATGAACCAAAAACATCCAGACACTGGGCAGATCATAATATCATCAAAGGAAAATTTGAATTAGCACACCGGATGAAGCAAACCCAAGAGATTTACATGCACTCCTCCCTAACCTATCTGATGTAACTCAACAACATGCTATTATTTTGGTGGTGTCCACGCATCACCTAACAGCACAAAGCACGATCAAAGAACCTGTCTTGCTACTATTACACAACAGGCTCGCAAACTTAGTGACTCACTACCTAACTAGGCATTGCTTACCAGCGGCTCGGCCAGGATCAGAACCCCACTCCAGTAGCGTTCAGGGGCCGATGGCGGTCCTTCCAGAAGCAATCAGGAGCCAGACGTGCCGATGACCGCATCGGCTCCGACTTGCATCGTTTCAGGACAAATGGGGCATAGGCTGCCGCATTGGTGACCAGTGGCAGCTCGAGCTTCGTCTTCTGTTCTGTTGTAGCTGGATCCAGAGGTGGTGTCTTCTGAGCAACTGGAGGTGGCATAGGCACTGCTGTCAAGTTCACCATGGATGGATCTTTGCTCTCTTTTGTGTCAACAGTGCTGCCTTCAGAATTCTCCTTGTCTTCCACCTCCCCCGTAGCAGTTGCTGAATCGTTGCCGCCAGCTAAAGTCTTTTGTGGGCGACGATTGCAGTTATTCTTGCCCTGGTAAGACTTCCAATGGACAAAGTCAGTGCTGCAGACCCATGTCTCCTTGGAGACCTCCATGGAGAGCTTTGGTTCATACATCATCAGGAGGAGACAATCGGGCAATTCACCGCTCTTCTTCCTCCTCTGAACCAACAGTCCAGCCTCACAATCTTTAGCTCTGGTTTCTACTTTCTCAACTTCACAGTTAGTTTCTGCATTTTGTGTCCCTCCTTCCTCTTGATTCTTGATAGTTTCTTCTTCCTTTCCATCGTCATAGGATTCTGGGCCTTCCTCTGCACTGCTAGGAGCAACAACATCAGCACAATCTTTCTCCAGGTCTTGCTCTGATGAAGGCTTCTTCCCCTTCCTTGATGCCATCAGCACCTTAGGCTCAGCAACCAGATGCTCCTGTTCAATTGAGAAGCTCCACCTCCTGCCATCTCTATCAATGGAGAAACTAGCCCTTCTAGAATCCTTCGAGCTCGAGAAGCTAGAGCGCCGTGCCTCCATCTCGGCTGAGAAGCTGTGCCGCCTGCCAACCCTATCGCTGGCTGATGACGACGAGACCCTGCTGCTAGCACCGTACCTCCTGCTATTCAACCGTCGCAATTTGTTGCGGTCCTCTTTCAGAACAGCCGAGGGAGAACAGCTGCTGATTGACTTCCTCCCCTTCACCTCTTCCTCAACTTTCTCTAGAGCTGGAGTATCTTCCTCCTTAGTGAGCACTAACTCCAACATGCCTGCCCCTTGGCTTTCTGCTGCCATGTCTTCTCCCAATGAAACCTCCAAAGCAGCATCTTTCCGAACAATTTGGGCTTCCTCTACCTCTATTCTGCAGGATCCACACTTGTCTTCTTCAACAAGATCTCCACATTTGGAGCTCTCTTCAGCTTCTGCCTCTGCTTGGTCTATCTCCCCTGTTTCACCATCCTCATTTTCACCACCACCAAGCTCTCCGCAATTAGCATCTTTGACAGAAACAGCTGAGCGACGAGCTTCATCTTTGCACTCCTCTAGCTCTGGCTCAGCCTCGTCCTCTTCCTCTTCTTCATCCTCATCTTCGTTAACGCCACCAGGCACCTTAGTGTCGACCTGCTCCACTGTGGCTGTGGCTGCGGCTGGAGAACCCCAGAAGCGGGTGGCGAGAGCAGCCATGCGGACAGGGTCCGACCGACATCGCATTAGCAGCAACGCGTTCCTCGGAGGGATGCAGACGCTGACCCTCCCTTCTTCTTCCTTCCCCACCACCAAGATGTCATCTTTCTTCTCCACCTCCACCTCCCCCACCAACACGGCCTTCTCCTCCTCCTCGACATCCCACCCTTCCATGACTAGCCCCACCTCCGACGCTCTCATATCCTCAGCCGGCACAATGGCGGCTCCCTTGCCGACGTCGTCCTCCTCCTCCTCTTGGATCGGCAAAAGGCACCTCGCCACCGCAGCGCCGCACAGCCAGCTGCTCCCAGCCGGCGCGCGCTGCCGGCGTCTCTTGCCACCGTGTGCGTCAGCGGAGTCCGCGCTCCGCTCGCCGACTCCACCCGGCCGAGATGGCGAACAGAGTGAGCGGGCGCCACAGGAACCGAGTGCCTCGCAGATGTTGACCGGGATCTGGTACACCCAGCCCTGGTTCTTGGCCGCCTGGGGTCCATCCCCGACGCGCCTGGAGCAGGAGCGCAGCGCCGCGGCGGAGGAGGCGTGCTTAGGCTTGCGCTTGCCTCCCTTGACGCGGACCTGGCCGATGCAGGTGACTTTGGGAGAAGACGGCTCCGCGGGTTCCAACCCGCCCCGGCCGCGGTGGCCTCCTCCGGCTGTGGGTCCCGAAGGGAACATGGGGGACTGGCCGCCCTTGAGGCTGCCGCTGTTGCGGAGGCGGCGGCTGAGCGACGGGTGCAGAGGTGGCGTCGTCACTGCCTCTGCTCCTGCGCCGCCGGCACTGACGCGGCCGGGGCTCAGGAGCTTGGAGGAGCTGGATGTGCGGAGGGAGGACGGCGCGCCGGCGACAGAGGCGGCGGAGGGGCGGGATGTGAAGCAGATGAAGAGCTCCGTGCCGCCGCCGCCGCCGCCACCCCGGTCCAAGTGCTTCTTGCGGCGCATGAGGTGGTGGGTGAGCAGTCAGCTCTCTCTCTTCTCTTGTGTTTTTTTTTTGTTTCTGGAATTAAATAAAATTTAAGAGGGAGTGACGAGGCCCACAAGGCCACAACCAGGCCCACGACCACGAGGGGATGCTTGCTGCAATTATTGCCAGCTAATTAGCTGCGGCAGAGAACGTGTCCCAAGAATGAACCTGCCAGCTTCATGAAATATGGATGGTCTCCTTGACTACTACTCCTCCGTAGAGAGAGGGAGGACCCGTCGTGGGGAGAGAGAAGAGAGTGGAACGGCAAAAGCTGGCGGCAAAGATCCCGCCAAAACACGATTAGCTTCAAGGTAGCAAGTTCACGTCGGCAAGAAGCTCCAGGGGGAGGTTATATCGGACTAATAATCGACACAACTTGACAAGTTTATGGTACCCAATTTTGATTTTTGCGAGATCATAGACCTAAATGGTAGCCCAGCTCAAATTCAAGAGTCACTGGTGTAAGCATTTTCCCTCATGGAACAAAAGAAAAGGGCTAATGTATTAACTTTTGCTCACAAGTGTACTCTACAATTAAATTTTGCTTCAACAGTTTCAGAATGTCCTCTCCGGCCATTCTCTATTTAGATCATCGGTTGATTCGGTTCAAGAGGCCATCTTCTTTTATTATTAGTCAATTATAAGATGCCATGTTTTCAACGCGACGCACAAGGATTCATTCCCAACCAGGACAGAAATGTCTACTGATTTCATTTTTTCCATCAGATGATTCCGAGTTGTTGTACCTTAAATTATTGCTACTTACAGTGCCACAAATGCTTGCCTAATCAATACAGACTATAGATTTCGTCACTGAAATGCTACAGCTACATGCATATAACACTTACAACTACATGCAGACAACTCTGCTTCCGTCTTCAGGTACAATTACATGCAGACAACTCTGCTTCCGTCTTCAGGTTGCTCTGGTGGAAGGCCATTATCTATGCCCTTTACCTCATGGGTGCAGGATTCTATTCGAATATCCCTAAACTTACCTACTTTGAATTTCAGTTTCTACCATATTGCTCTGGCACAGCCAGAAAGGGTTTGAAGGTGAGGATAAGTCCAAGCAGCTCAATCACATTCAGAAGGAAGAACACCATCTGGTCACCTGTGTGGGTGGAATTACAAAAATTATATGTACTGACAAGAAAAATAAAAAAGTATATGAAATTTCCTCAGAAAGGAAACTGACGTTACCTGGAAAGAGAAAACCATGCTGCCGTTTCTGTGCCCACGAGAACCTGAATAAAAACCACCCAAAGAAAATCAGCAAACAGTACATGCTTCAAAATGCATTCACGAGCAGAGTTGCAGATCCAATCTACAGGTGTAGAATTCAAACAGTACATCCTTATTACTTTGAAACATAAAATTAGCAGCAGGTGTAGCATTCAAATTCAGAGTACAATACACCTCAACCTTCCTATTTCTGAAGCTTCATATTGCCAAGGCAAAGATATGTATTTGCAAGTTTATTTCAATTTTGAACTCTTAAAAATTCTTCAAAGAAGATACAAGAAACGGATTATACTCACACAATGCCTGCTCCTGCTGGAGCAACTGCTTTGAAAAATGACATTGCTGTCATGGACAATCCATTTGCAGCTCCTCTTTGGTTCTGAGGCTGTTAATAAGTATTGTCATCAGTCAGTTGCAAATTAGGATCAGATCTTTAATAATGAGGATTGAAATTGAGCCGAACACATTGGTGTGTACCACAGCATTATTTTGAAGGATGAAAGTGCCCGTAATGATGGTAACCTGATATATTATGCCATGGATGACAGTAAGTAAAATGGAATTAACTTTAATTTAATCAGAAAATAAAAATACGTACAATTTAAATATTGAATATAGAAGGGCATAAACTGCTGAGTGGTGAGTAACTATACAAGATTAATATGTTTGATATTGGCCGACCACAAGCAGTAACTAATTTTTTTTTCCACTTTCTTAGAGTAACTGCAGACTTTATAAATGTATCAAAACTACCATCTACACAGTTATTTGGTTCTAAAAGATCAAATAAAGAACTCATAATGGATGCAAAAGATACTCACAGAAAGATTATTTTTTATCACTGATGCAATATTGAGAATGATTGACAATCCGGGTTCCGAAAGGTATGTCATATAGGGGTATGCAAAGAGTATAGGAATGCACAGGATCTGCAAGATTGAGAAAATTAATTCAGATATGTAGCAAGAAGGGGAAAAGACTGCATCAACTAAATAACATATGCTTTTTACTCACAGCTGCAATTCGAGAAGATTTGATAGGCCCAAGAACTTTATTTATACGAGGGTACACAAACAGTTGATATACAAGAAGACTGGCACCTGAAATGAAAGAGGAAAATAATGTAAATGTGCTATCGCAAAGAGTATTGAGAAGCACAATGATGGAACCAGACAGAGGACAGAATTTGCAGATTCTTTTTAGTTTGAGGGAATGGTTAAGTAATCTTTTTACACTTTAGACTACAATGGGTTTTCTACAAATCAATAACACTAACAATAATAAAAAAAAAATTCACCTGTAACTGCAAGCACTTGACCTACATCCTCAGATGATAAGCTGAGTCCACCATACTTCTTGTCACTTTCAGCCCATAGAGAGAACACCTGGAATTAGTTTTGTTAGTGCACTAAAACATTCTGAAATGTCAAATGTCCTCTAGACAGGTACTGTAATAGAGAGTACGCATCATTCATCTAGAACTTATATAATTGTCAAATAAACATGGAACTACAATGTTGGTACCATATGTAACCAAGGATTAAAAACAATTGATATTCACGGCAACATAAACCCTGTGACGTCGCCGCTGCACTGGACGTCGAGGCGGCGGCGACGGTGGCAAGAGGAGGGCATGCAGATCCCGTGCGTAGGTCGTAGGGCCGTGATCGTGATCGGGAAAAAAAGACGACGTACCGATCGTATCTGACGTGGAATCAGTCTTGAATATACCTACTCAGTTTTAGCTAGACTATTGGATTACCCCTTCAAATTAGATGGTTCTCTATTTTTACAAAGGGGTATAATATGCAAATATAGCTAAAGGAATACATGAGCTCTTGGAGATGCTCTTAGTCTGATGGGGAAATGTTGCTCGGCTGACTGGCCAATGATTTTGTAGGGTGCATGTTAAACTTTATTTCCTGAAGCATCCAATATATTTTAATATCTGGTTTACCAAAATCAGTTATAAAGACCTATGCCACCATAGAAGTTGAGTTATAAAGACCTATGCCGTTTCTCTGAAAATTATGAAACCTTCAGTTTTAAGCACGTTTGTTGGGTGCCAACTTTTTCTTTTGGATAAAATTTTAATCCCTGAATGAATAAACCATAGTGAACATTCTTAGGCCACCAAGACTAAGTCCTTCAAATCTCTGTTAGAGTAACGCTTAGGTATGTTCATAACATGCATAAATCATAAATACCTCTGTGTAAGCCATGTCATGGAAGGAGAAGACGCAGTAGACAATTATTGATGACATCAATGGCCAATTCTTGAATAAGCTCTTCTTGGTATCCAAACTACCACTTTCTTCAACCTTTTCTTTTGGATCAATCAGAGGAGCCTCCAAAGCTTCAATGCTCTGATTTTCATTTTCCCTCACTTTATGCTTGTGCAGTGTCTCCTAGAAAAACATTTTGAGATGCTTTATGGTCGGTAGATAAGAATCAAAATCAAGTACAATATCGGTGAATGTCAAATGAACTCAAACCAATCTCACGTACCGGCATCCATATGCAGCTTATGAGAACAGCAGCAGCGAAGATTGACGTGCATAAGCATGGTAAAAAATATGGGAACCTGAAAATTTTCTGCAAAAAGTAAGTACTCTATAAATCAATTATTGAAGATTATCTTGTTCTGCTATGTCAAAAAAGGAATACCTTCCAAAGAGTGAGTCAGGTGAAAATACACCGGGAAAGTTTTCTGCAGGCTGCCATAAAGGTAACGAAGTTAGCATTGACACTTGAATATACTTTAGCACTGTTATATTGACTGGTGTACCATTGCAAGGTAGCCTCCTAGAGCAGGACCAATGATGAGACCTATTCCCCATGCTGTGCTGACCTAAATTAGTGAAGGTGAATTTCAGTATCAAAATCATTAGAATAAGAAATAATGAAATAATAGTGACATATCAGTAATTTAGTATGAAACTTTATCTTACAAGCGATAATGCTAGAGCTTCATGCTCTGGTCGGCAAACTTCAATGGCATAAGCCTGTAAAATTCAGGAAAGATGTTATTAACAACAGCACATCTAACATAAAAGAGCTTGCAAATGTATACCTTAATTGGCCCAAGTAGACCATTTAAAGCACCCAGCAAAAATCGTGTAGCAATTGCCATCCAATAGCTGACACTAAGCCCGAACAAAGTATTGAACACAACCCTGAGGAATTAAAAATAACTGATTTAGAGTTCTTATTTCACCCTATTTCATATAAAAGGAGGCAAAATATACTAACACAGAGAAAATGCCAAACACAACAACAGGTTTCCTCCCAATACGGTCTGCTGCTATTCCCCAAGCTGTTGATGTCAAGCATCTACCAAACATAAATGAAGCACCTGAAGACATCCAGAGTATGTAGCTTATGAGTCGCAAAAATTTTACCGTTTATAAACATTGAACTAAACCAAGCTGCATATCAGGGAGCGTTAAACGAAACTAACCTACAAAACCAGCATAGAAGCCAATATCTTCTGTTCTTTTAGCAACATTCAAGTCTCTAATCTGTGTAGTCAGAGACAACATAAACCCTTATTAGGTAAAGTTACTAAACAGATCCATGTGTGCACTTGTCTAGATGAAGAAAAAACTTAAGGAAGAGAAAAGTATTAAAAAAACTATAACTGATTTACTAGCTATTATGTATGTATTGGTCATACAACACGAAACCCTGAATAAACAGAGGAGTACCAAATTGTGTACATACCATAAAATACAAGAAGGGGAACAATGATGATATTGGTAAAGCTGAAAAAAAAAGAGGGAACAAAAATTAGAAACAGAAAATATAAAATGGGCAGTATTTATGCAAAATAAAGAGAAGACATAGGAAGGGAAATAAGATTAGCAATAAACGAAACAAAATCTGGTCATGTTCTGTAGGTCTCTAAATGCAGATGCTGGCATCTATCATGTTAGCTGAATAATTGCGACTAAGAAATTGCTGAATGCGACTCAGAGAAATCAGCACTAACATAAAATTGTTCATGACTATAATTGTTCATGATTAGAGATTGTGACATGATGAAGAAGTCACATATAAGTATAAAAGTTTTAAATCCAAACTGCTGCCTAATTGGAGCGATTTTGCAACTTGTCACAAACAAAAATTCTAACGGAAGGTGGGTGGGATCTCTCAGTAGTTCAGTGCATCTTCAAAGAGTGAGGGGGTCCTATCTAGCAGTAGTAGCGAGACACTACAACAACTACAAAACAACGACCTGAAGTTACTGAAATAAAATCAGTATCCATCACAGCAGGAAATTTTGTTAAGGACTGGACTTTTGCTGCTATGACAGTGTAGAAAAAGCAGAGTATTATATGGTATATGAGCATTTCCTCGTACAGTAACCCCCCAATTGAATAAAAGTTGTTTTAGTTGGCATACTGGACCATAGACATATAAACAAGAAGCACAACTTAACACTGAGAAAAGTTTTGTGGCACTCATGTTGCAGCACATGCACATTGCTCTGCCGGGGCAACCACAAGCACTAGAGCCATTGTGAGCTTGTCACATGTGGTCATCGAGATTTTCTCCAGCGTTAGGAGCTCGAGAGAACCCAATTAAAAATCACCCGAAAGGGAACTCGAAGTGTGTACCGGCAGTGAGAGAAATCATCCAGACGTAGAGGAACTCCTTGTAGGGCATCCCCCTGAGGAGGTCCTTCCTCCGGTCGTAAGCACAGCCGGGACATCCCGGTTGGTACTCCTCCTCCTCCTCCTCCTCGAGCAATGGCGAAGTGCCCTCGTCCCCCATAATCGATGCTAAGAACAGAAATTGGAGCCGCAAAGCCAGATATGAGGGCGGCGAAGGCGCAATGTCACCTCGTCGCGGCCACCGGATAGCGGGAGATGTCGTGGTTGGAAGAACCGAATGTGGAAAAGGGAATGCCAATCCTCCCAAGCCACTGCAAGCAGATGGCTAAAGACGCGGCCTTTGGCTCTCGAAATCGCTCTAATGGTGGGAGCAAAGTTAAGGGGTGGGCGATGCATTGGGCTATGCGAGAGCCGTACATCTATGGTGTCCCCCCATCCTTTTTTGCGCGGCGGCGAGAAGGGCGTGGGGGAGGAAGACGAAGGCAACACGAGTTGAACAACATCGCGTCGGACGTGGCGTGGAACGGAACGGACTCTCTATTCCGATCCAACCGTGACTGCATCGGTCTCACGGACACGGAGATACACAGAAGAAGAGTGAGCGGTGGTCTGGTGCATGGGACTTCCACGACGGCGACGAAGAAGAAAGAAGGAAGAAGGTTCCCGGACACCTTTGGGCCTAGAGCACGGTTGAGCAGGCCGGCCTATTAATTTCAGCTGTGGGCTGGGCCAAAATAAGTAGGATGCCGGCCCAACTTAAGGCTGAACCTTGTTTTTTTTAATGAAAAGATAAATTTGCAGTGTAGTACTGTCTATGATAAAATTACAGAGCTAGCTAGGCTGTGTTGACTTTGTTAATTTCACGAGAGATGATTACGTGAGCAAGAACGCTAATTTAATCAAGCAAATCCAATCACACGTATGGTGATTGCGTAGGTTGGAAACTTGCAATGAATTAGTGAATGAACTAGCTAGTACATACACCCCACAAGAAGAGAGTCAAAGGATGTATTAGGTACCTGTGCAGAGGGTGACAATCCAGACGTAGATGAAGCTGCCATAGGGGATGCCCGGGTTGGCCGCCTTCCTCCGGTCCATGGCGCACCCGGGGCACCCTGCAATCGTCTTCTCCAGCAACGGCGTAGACGACTGCTGCTCTGTTGCAGCATGGCCGCCGTCGTCCTCCATGGATTGCTGCTGCTGCCTGCTGGCGTCTCGATCGGCTCTTCAATCCGATCCCCGCGGCCGAGTGCTCAAGTGAAGTCCCTCAGGCCTCCTTAAAGAAAAACGAATCTCTATATGCTCGATCTCTGGCTCCACCATCAGAGCTATCGAATATGTATAATGAATTGGCTGAGAAGACGGGTGTCGTCTAAATCTGATAGAGGCTTTATTTATTTTGGTATTCTTTTTTCTTTTGCTGGTGGTGGTTGCTCATGGAATCTGCTCTGCTGCTGCGACCCGGCCGCTGTTACCTAAAAATAGATCGATCGATATGTGCAGCCAGGCGCCAGCCAATATATAGAGCCTCCCTCTCCCTTGCACAATACTAGAAATTGAATCGAATACTCGGGCACGTGCTTTTAGTTTTGGTAGCTTCCGACTTCCGTGGTTGTCAAGTAGCTGGAGCCCGCATGGAGGCACGGGAAGAGCACGAGATCATCGTATCCCGTGTGCCGGTGGCACTTTGTGCGGTATGCACCCTAATACAAAACCAGTAAAGCAAAGCAGCTGGAGCCGGGTGATGATCAATCGATCGTCCAAGACAGACAACAAGAAAGCCAAATCCGAATTGCCTCCATCCGCCGCGCAAACTTAAGCGCCAGACGACACAGCAACATGGCATGGTATCAGCACTTGCGTCAGCGACTGCCACATCGACCTCCATCAGCTACCCATCCGGCCAGGGTCAGTCATGAGTCATCCTACCTACTGCTACCTAGCTGTGCTTCCTTCTTCGATAGCGGCTCGTGCTCGTCGATCGTATACTACCAACTTACTCAAATAGATAAACAATTAATTCAAAAATGAATGTCATAAAAGACGTATATTTAATTTAAAGATGGAGGAAGTATATATACAACAAACAGCTAAGCTCGCCCCCAACTCATATCATATATATTATATTGATATATATGTTCACAAGCATGGGCATTAAATTATTATTTAATAATCCACCAAATAAAAAAAAGTAAAGTCTATTTTCGACCATCCAACTATCGCTCGAGTTTGGTTTTGGCCATCCAACTCTAAAATTATGAATCTTTGGCCATTAAAACTATTAATATCGTGTATATTTGGCCACGGAGCTGTTTCGAAGAGTGGTTTTGCATACGTGGAAGCAACTTGGAGGTGGGCCTTGTCAGCTCTCTCCTCGGTCTCCATCTCTTCTCTCTTCACCCTGTATCGCTCGTCGCGCCCCCTGCTCCTCCCCTACGCATGGCCATCGGAGGGCGCCGTGAGCCGGAGGTGGGTAGAGGCGCCGGTTGCCAGGTGCGCGGTGCACAGACAACGGGACGACGAGGGAGCAAGCACGGTGAGTTCGATTTGGCTTTTCGGGAGCTCAATTCGGCCTCCATGGTTCTCGATTTGGTTGTGTTGTTGCTCGATTTAACTTTGCTGTTGCTCAATCTGGCTTTTTTGGAGCTTGATTTGGCTTTGCTGTGAGTCACCGCGACCCCTACTCCTCCTTGCACCAGCTCGCCGCGGGGCCATGGATGGCGGCCTCCTAGATCCGCGTCGTGGGTAGAAGCGTCGCCTCCTCGTGAGATGTGCTTGCGGAGAAGAGGAGCTACCGTCGGCGCGGATTCTCGGTCGGTGGCGGTGATGAGGGAGCGGCGGCGCCCGAGAGCACCCCAGTTCGGCGACGAGTTAGTGGTCGACCCTATCCCCGCGACTCCAGGCGGCGCATGTGACCCTCCTGTGCGGAATACAGCGCGGGCACCAGGGAGCGGCGGCTTGCTCTGCCGGCAGCGCGCGACGGCGTGCTCCCATCCAGGCAGACGGCAACATCTAGCTCGGAGCCAGAGAGGAGAGAGAACAGAGAGATGAGAGAGGAAAGAGAAAATAGACCTACATGTGGGGCCATTGCCACATGGCGTCCACGTCAGCGAAACCGGCCACCAAAACCGTCGATGGCCAATTGTGAACGGTTTAAATAGTTGAATGGTCAAAGATTTCTAGTTTTGGAGTTCGATGGCCAAAACCAAACCGACACATGAATGGTCAAAAATAGACTTGGTCCATAAAAAAATTGACAGTGATAAATGTCCCCATCGTGTTCCTGATGCAAATAGTAGACATGTGCGGAATCCTTCCATCCAACGCATCTTTTTTAGTGTCGTTATGCTTAATTTCTTTGCGTTGGCATGCTAATCAGCAGCCAGTTTGTTACGTGATCCTAGTTACTACCTACTGATAGCTGCTTCCTCTACAACTATATATTTGTACGTGTATACGGTCCACGTATATAAATAATATAGATTCCGGCCTCCTGTTTCCCAGTTTAATTTTATTTACCGTCGATTTCATGACTCATTTGAGTGATTCGTGTGGACGAAAAATTGAAACCAACTTGCATACTTCCGTTACTACCTGATCAATGATCATAGCTCATTTTCCACATGATTATGTTTTTGCAGCCCGTCAACACCAAATTATGAGCTAGCCAAGCTAGCGGGCCACCAACAAATATTCATGCCCACAAGCATTTAATTTAGTGGTGGGACAGATTTTTTGGACAATGCTTTGAGGTTCATGCATTCACCCTCGGTTGTAAATTATAATTCGTTTGACTTTTTATTTAAGTTTGACAATTTGTCTTATTCAAAAAATATACATAGTAAAATTTTAAAATCATCTTTGAAGAACCTTTTATTAATAAAGTAGGTCATAACAAAAAAAAATGATATTTTGCATTTTTAATAAGACGATGATCAAACTTAGGGTTAAGAAAGTCAAAATATAATTGGAAAAGGAGGGAGTAGTACATATTGAAGTATATAACACTGCCGATAAAAATAAAATACCGAAATAGCATCAAACTTCTCATTCTATGCTGCATCTTTGGATATATCTATTAGAGTTTGATATACTATGGATTAGGATTGGCCTTTGAATTGATAACTTGATTACAGAAAGCAAGGAGCAATGGATTCGATAGATCGCTTTCCCCTCATTTTTTTTATTGCCTCCTAGTGTTGTCTTTTAGCTCCTCCATCGATGATGATCGATCGATCATCCTAGCCCCAGTCAATTCGATTTCTACCAGTAGACAAATTAAAGCAAAGTTATATACCATACAACGCCCAACAGCACACATGCATCTCAAATGAGGAGCCATATATAAATATACCTGCTGGCTGCGGCCAAACACAAGGAGTCAATACATAATGAGTGACCCGCAAAAAAAAAAAAAAACACGAGAGTCAATACATAGAGCCAACATGATTCAATGGTCAATGCGCCCGTGTTCAAGCAGCTACCTCGATCATTTGCCTGCGTACCAATGCAATCAGAGGCAGATCTAGTACGCGTAGGCTGAGAGAGGGGATCACATATCACTACAAACTCCCAGCATCTACCTCATCTGCCTGCCAAATGCATGTAGTATACTGCCCGATTACGGATTACATACTATATATACTCTGTTTCAAACTATGGAGTAGTTATATACAAGTTGTACCTTGCCCATCCAAGGCGCTTTACAGCTAAGATGGTTAATATCACACAAAAATCTAAGAGTGTTATGATAACTAATGTGCTCTAATTTCCGCAAAAAAACTTATGTGACTATCAATTGATAAATCGATAGATCAACCATATAGCAAATGTACGCGTGGCTGATGGTTCCCTTCCCCGGCAGGCGAATTTTCTCCCATTGGCGTCACCCCAGCCCTTGTTGGCAAGGTAGGAGGGCTCGATGGATCGCAGACCTGCTTTGCTGACTTTTGGTGAGGCCGTTTGGATCAATATGTTATGAGACAATTCCTTATTTGGCCCTGAAAAAAGTTTCCGTTCCTTCCTTGGTCCTGAAAAATTTTTCGTTTCCTATTAGGCCAAAAGTTTTTCATCCATTCCTTTCGTGACCCTGCCGTCCAATTGAAGGGTTAACACCGTTAACCAGGGCACAAAAAGACATTTTTGCCCCTGCACATGAAAAGTTATTGCTGGAAGCTATTTTTTTAGGGCAAGTAATTATTTGACAAGTAATTATTTTGAGCATTTTTTTGTTGTGCCATTTCATATTGTTTTTAACTTACAAATGAGAGATAATTATGTCCAGAAACAGCCTCCAACTATAACCTTTCATTTTTAGGGGCAAAACTGTCTTTTTGCGCCCTAGTTAACAGTGTTACCCCTTCCAATTGGACGGCAGGGCCACGAAAGGAATTGATGAAAAACTTTTGGCCTTATAGAGAACTAAAATTTTTTCAGGGCCACGAAAGGAACGAGTACTTTTTTCAGGGCCATATAAGGAATTAACTCATATGTTATAGAGGCCATGTTCTAGGACTGCCTTACAATCAATCTATGGGATACTAGGTAACCGATCGATAGGCTATGACTAATACATCGTGTGTTCTGGGAAATGTGGTGTTCCTCGTGCAAGATGTTCATGTGTGTGGGCATTGGACAAGGAATCTTGGCAAAAGCCATGTCAGTCCATGACCATGGTAAATGAATGACAGTTCCCTCATACGTTACTCCTTGCATTGGACACACCATCGTCGTGACATGTTGCCCTCGATCCCCACTAGTCTCTGGGTGGACACCTTGCTATTGTCTTCATAGTGGTGGCGGTGGCAATCCACGTCACATCCTCCTTGAAGGCACTCCTTTATTGAGAGATTGCTTCTCACATAAGTGATCATTGTCATACATGTGTCCATTTTGAAGTTTGGTTGGTAGCTGTGGAATCACCAGCCCTTGGCACCCCCCTCAAACCAAACACAAGCCACATACTTATTGGCCATAAGTTTACACAAAGTGATTTTTCAACTGGAATCAAGTTGCTATGGTATTTACATATAAACATGGTACACATATATGCATGTAACACCTTGCGTCCAAAATCTGTTTAGAACCCAACTCCTCACGTAGAATGGGTCATGGTACACATGACACTTTTGGCATTCATTTGTGTAAAGTGCTAATCCATAGATGATATGTTTGGAACAATGATTATAAGTGGCTCGACCCTCATCTCCTAAACTTCCAAGGTGGTACTAAACCCACCAACTACGATCACAACTAGGCCACATGGGCCAACAATTTTCACTCATATGGTATGTTGGTTGGGTATTACAATGCATCCAAGATACCATGTGCATACATGATTATAAAGCTTTCAGCAACTAAAAACAGTTTGATCTAAAAAAACAAAAATAGTACCAGATATTTATCTATATGATAGTGCTAGCATGGCACTAGGTTTCAAAATGGAATCTATATAGATGGTGATAGCCTTGACATGTCGCTATAAAACTACACACAACTTCTCAATGGCATGCATCAACAGAATATTTCTTTGTCATGGCTAGAAATGGCTTGAATGTCCATATAAATTCTAGAAATGCGACAATGGACAAAAGGAAGAATAATATTTGGTCACCTGCCAATAAAACCATGTAATGTGTTCAAAAACCAATTGGATACAAAAGCTAATAATTGATAGTTTAAGGGTGGGTAAGTTATTAAGAACCATCCACTCATAGCATTAGAGGTGGGTGAACGTGAACAACATTAGGCATATATGAGCATGAAATTTGGGGGAAAAGAGACTTTTGTTGCAACAATGTTAAGGTAGTAGGTGTCACATTTTGAGTTTTTTAACACATCATCCGAATTAATTGTCAAGGTAGACAAACAAGAATAAAACAAGAAAGGGTTTCACTAGAAAGAATTGCCCAAACAATCCTATACTAGCAACCAAAGGTTTTAGATCCAATTGAACTAGGCCTCCTATGAAATTTACCACGATAGATACATAATTATTGAGACCAAATTAGATAGTGAACAAACAAGCTCAAAATTTGCTAGGTTCGACCAATTGGAGCACCAACTCACCTCAGTCCGGATACATTAAGTTATCTGCCTAGATCCCAAAACAAAACGTATCACTAGGGTGTTGGTTTGGACCCCATCAGCTATCATATGCGGTTTGCTTTGAGTTTTCAGTACAAGAGTCTGCCTAGTTTATGAGTGCTATTGTATTTTTCTTGTTTTAAACGGTTCCCTTGCACGAGTAGTTTTATACCCATTAAAAACTAGAGAAGGAATTGGGCAACAAATTTTAACTTGAGCATGTTCAGTTAGGTTCTAACAACCATCCATACAGCTCATGATGATTCATTAGATTAAAAAAAGCAAGTAAAATTGATTTTATAGTTTGTTTGCATATTTACCTGAAAACAAGAAAGCATGGTGGTGTTTTTGTGCCCATGAAAACCTACATTAACATGTCAAGATGATATGTCAAAACGATGCATAGTATTTATAAATTTAACCATTGCATGTGTAATAGCATTATATAAGCTTATTTTTTTTTAAGAAAAATCTATCTAGATAACATCTTGTATGTACCATATCTAGCTCATATTAGGATTACCCCCTCAACTATGGAGCGTGGTCTATTTAACCCCCCCCCCCACCACCACCACTATGAAACCGTCTATTCTACCCCCTGAACTTTTCAAAACGGGCCAGGTTACACCCTGGAGCGGTTTTGAACGGTGGTTTTGCTATAGTAACACAGTTTTGTCTTTTTCTTTTTATTTTTTTGGCTGAATCTTTAAAAAATCACAATAAATCGTAGAAAAATAGTAAAATAAATTAGAATTAAGTTATAGATGATCCAATGGGTATAAAACTTTTACTATAGTTTAATCATACAATAATTAGCCCAGCATAATTTTTTTTACCACAATTGGACTATAGGAACGGTGGTTATGAATTACTCTAATTAATTACAGAAAAAGGATAGATTTAAAGTTACAACAAAATTTTGTATTGAAGCATACTATACTATATATTCACTATATAGATATACTCATGTTGAGTCCAACAAAATTGGGTTTTCTATTTTATGATTTTTATGACTTATTATAATTTAGACTTTTTCCTAAAATAATATTACATGATTTTACGTAAATTTAAATATGCTAGACTTCTTATGGAAAAATAGAGACTAATATTCTAGTATCAACTTACTATAATGGGAAAACTATGTTATACGCTAAATCATGTACATGCTAACTATTCATGTAAAAATGAAAGTGATTTGGCAATTGGCATTACCATTTATATCGAATATATACATATATGAACCGCATAGGATCCTATGGAATCAATAACTGTTGTACTTTATGTAATATAATTTAACTTCACCTTTAAAATATATAATATGATTTTTTTTGTGGAAATCAAATTTTAAAGGGATCATAAAAGATGTTTCTAAAGTATCAAAGGGGCAGACTTCAAGTGAATATAAAAATCCAAATAAATTTGAAGTTTTTCATTCCGCAACTTTAACAACTAAATTTGTACTTACATGATGCCAGCTCCTGCTGGAGCAATTGCCTTACCAAAGGACATTAAAGTAGTTGCTATTCCATTTGCAGTTGCTCTTTGATCTTGAGGCTGTTAGTTAAGCAAGATCTATAAAGGTTACTTAGTCATACATGTTTAATTTAGATACAACGTAAAGGCACATACCACAGAGTTGTTCTGAAGAATGAAGGAGCATGTTACAACAGTAGCCTAATATGTTGCAGATGGATATTGTTAATATGGTAATTAGGAATATATACTTATTACTAATAATAACTTCCAATGATACTAGTACCACAGTAACTTAAAGGGCAAGACCATTAGTTATTAGATGCCTCCTATTAACTTCTAGAAAAATACCTAAGTATTTAACGTATAAACATTTTTGTTTAAAACATATTGTAGAAAACTTTAATTTAGTAGCTATGGAGCATTCTAGTTTAATTTTATACTTTATAATACAGCAAACTAACTTTCATATTTTAATGGACATTTCATTACTCTATGCAAAGATGAAACAAATGAGTACATTGAAATACCAATAAATGTTTTAGGCATGCATGCACACATATATAACTTAAAGTTCCAAGGGTACTCACCACACATATGTTTTTTAGTAGTGACGCAATATTCACTGCATAGTATAACCATGGTCTTGACAAATTTGTCATAGGTGGATAAGTAATAAGAAGCAATGTAGATAGAATCTGTATTGTCAATCACCATTTTTTAGAAAATAAGGTATGTAAACTAACATTTAATAATAATGGTAACTTTTACATACGGCCGCAACACGAGAAGTGTTGATTACTCCAAGAACTTGTACAATGCGAGGATAGATAAATGTTTGGTACAAAAGAATGCTAGCACCTACAAAACAATAGACCAATTTTTTTATAATCAATTTAAAAAATTTGAAAAGAATGATTTTAAAGAAACATTTCAAATAAAGTTAATTTTCAATAGCTTCTTTCTATAAATATTATAGTGATGCCATTTCAACAACTTATATAGTAAAGTTTGGTAAAAAAAAACTTGTATCTTGAACTTTAAACCAAGGTCTTGCCTTGGTCAAAGACCATAGCAAAAGCAATAAAATTGATAAGTTGGTTCGGTAGACATGAAAATTAATACCTGTCACCACAAGTACATTACCGACATCTTCAGTTGAGAAGCTTAGTCCTCCAAACTTTTTGTTGCTTTCAGCCCATAAAGGAAATATCTGATAGGGAATTTGGTATGGCAAAGGTTAAATTTGAAATAAAGGCTATAGTTCAGAAAAAAATCAAACTGGAGTGAACTGGCAAAATAAAGGTTTTTAATTCTATAATTAAATAGGACAATACATTATTTCTTCTGTATTCAGATGAGCCAACTTATTTGAATGTTGAATCTTGGATTCCTTCTCACATGGTGAGGTCTAAACAATTACACCTTAGGATAGAATGTTAACAATCTTATTATTTGTTAAATATATCCTGATATATTCTTTCTGAAACTAAAACAAGCTTATCACAGACATACTCTTATCAAGATAAATAGAACTTATGTTTAGAAAAAATATGCATGTTTATATTTTATAATTCCACTAAATTAAACATAATAAATTATTTACAAATTCCTTTTCAAATAAAGTCATGTTGTAATTTTGATAGGAGTATGAGTCATTTATATTTCTCAAAGAAACAAGATGCCCATTTAAAAAAATATCTTCATCAAATTTGAATTGAATGGTCTTAAAGATAATATGATATTATGTTCATACAAATAATTAATACATAATATGAAAACATGATAGAACTAATACATAATATGAAAACATGATAGTTTTGATTAGTCAACCAGCAATAGCCAATTTATGCAAGGGAAATGTCCAATCATTCAAAAGTATTAAAACATACCTCAGAATAAGCCATATCATCGAAGCAGGTAATACAAAAGAGAGTGATAGATGACATTAACGGCCAATTTCTAAATAAGCTCTTAGTTGTAGTTGAAGTACTATGTTCGTTAACAAACTCAAAGGAATTAGTTGACTGATCTTCCTTTTTCTCAAGTCTGTGCATATGCAGTGTCTCCTGAAATATATATATATACAACATAGTTTATATGAGCAAAATCGATCTTGTGACAATATATCATTCAATAATTCCTCAAAGATGACCTAGAAATGTGTTATAAACATACTAATAAATTCAAATATAGTATTACATATAATTTAAGAGAGAACTAAGAAAAAAGGAGAACAAAGCCCAAAATTGTAATAAATGGTGTACCTAACTGTATAGCTCGGTGGAACAATTATATAGACAAATGTGTCCTAGTAATGATTATATTTTGGAAATACATTTTTCACCCTATGACACTGTTCAGAAGATTACAATTGAAAATTATGATTACATATTGTAGTTTAATCCCATATCATAGTAGTGTTCCACAAAATAGTTCAAAAAATTGCAGTGTCAAGTGAGATTGCATTTTATTTCCTATTTTTATTTATGATTTTATTCCATTTCAAAGTATGATTGGTATATTACAAATGAAAAAATACCTTTCTTAGTTTTTCTTGTAATCTATGTTGTCGTTTCGAAGCAATTATTGTAATTTGTACCATTCTGTAGCACGTGGCAAAAGATTAGTATATAGCACTCGAGATAGGTTCGCATATCACATATGCATAAACCTTGCAACCACTTTTTTTTCCTAACCTCATATCAAAGTAGGTGCTATGTTGAAGTGCTTTTATACCCACCTGCAACACTCCTTATCCCGATATGTTTATAGCCTAAAATGCATAAGCATGACACCTCCCTTTATATTTTTGTGCTCACTTTGTGCAAAATGGTTAATTTAAACCAAGAACTACATTATGACCCTAATTTACCTAAAACTTTATTTGGGAAAAATCACATGGCACCAATGCCTATGCAGCTTGGACCAAAACCATACATATGAATTTGGGTGTTCAAATTTTTCTATAAGTTGAATTAGTATACACAGGTAATTTCAAGTTCTAAATAAAAAATAAAAATATTTTGCTTTGTCATAAACTGTAGATATTTTATGAATAAATATAATGGTAAGAGTATAAGACAAATCAATTAATTGCCCATACCGAAAGCCAGATGCAGCTTATGAGAATTACAAAGTAGAAGACCGACATACATAAACAAGGTAAGAAATATGGGAACCTATTGAAAATGGTAAAAGGATTAGTAAGTTCAAGAGAAAATTTTAACTAATACATTGTTATTAATTGCATATAACACATATATATTACCTTCCAAAGAATGAGTTGGCAGGAAATAACTTAGGATATTTCTCTGTTGGCTATCAAATAAAGGAGAATTACATTAATAACATTAATGCATAGACAAAAAATGCCATACAACAAAACTTTTAATTTGTAAATACCTGGGCAAGATATCCACCTATGGCTGGTCCAATAATAAGAGCTACCGCCCATGATGTGCTAACCTATTCGCAAAAAAAAATTAGATATAGTGATATATTATTGTGCTAAAGAATAGAGAGACTATGTTGCTATAACTTTTGTAGTCTTACAATTGATAGTCCAATAGCATGATGCTCTGGTCGGCAGACTTCAACGGCATAAGCCTGAAAGGATCCATTGCCAAATTACTAACTATAGCATGCTCGAAGATTCCACAATATTTTACATCACTAATCATCATACCCTTAATGTGCCAAGAGAACCATGTAAGAAACCAAGAAGAAATCGGGTAGCTATCGCCATCCAATAGCGCACACTTAGTCCAAACAAGGTATTGAACACAAGCCTGAGATACATACAAAAACCGAAAAGGAACATAAGCCCCACCATTTTCTTAATTCGATGTGAAGTTCATAGAAAACCTACTAACATGGAGAAAATTGTAACCACAATAATTGGCTTCCTCCCAATTTGATCCGCTAAAATGCCCCAAAGTATTGAAGTCAAAGCTCTACCAAGCATATATGAAGCACCTAAAAAGTTAAGAACCTGACATCAACCAAATTTCTAATAATAACAACTTTATAAACAAGTCATATCTATTTGGAAGGTTCTCACCTACAAAACCAGCATAGAATCCAATATCTTCTACTCTTTTGGCAATGTTCAAATCTCGTATCTGTTGTTGAGAAGGACATCACACAATATTTTAGCTACATGTCTTTACAAAAAAAACATAACTATGATAAAATCATACAAAATGGCATCACTAACATGCTATAATACAACAAGATAATAACATGGTAAACTATCTTTTATCCTAGACATACCTGTATGCTCAATTATAAATGTTTGTATTGCAAAATTTAATGTAAAACAATAATTCTAGAGATAGAGTAGAAATTATAATGAATACATAGAAGATTATCACAAATTAAAAAACACATGATTGATGCACCTATGCAACTTGTGTTTACAACAACTAGAACCTGAGTCACCCAAATAGCAGTACAATGATGGTATTGTCGTAAATGTTGGCCTTTGAAACTAGATGGACATACCATGAAGTATAAGTACGGAAATATTGAAGATAATGGTAAACCTAAGATATATACAGCAAAAAATATAGAATTAGTCATGTATAATAACAAAATGCATATATAAATATCTAGAACAAGAGTGTCAATAACATGCAACAAAATATAATGAACGAGCCTTCAACTTGATGATTGTGCTGAAATTATTGAATGTACATAAGACGTTGCTTTGAGGCCATACAATAATCCTCTAATATTTTTTAAAAAACACACACAACAACCAAGCACTCTACATCGAACCATTTTAATGAAAAAAACTATCTGTGTAGCGAATTAAGGGAGCTCCTGTCTTATCTACTTCAATTGTGAAGAAGAGTAGCCATCACAAAGTAGAAGTTAAAGGAAAAAGTGTATTTTTCATCCTTCAAGTATAGTGAAAGTGTGGTTTTTATCCCCAATGTTTTAATTAGTGCAAATCAGCCCCTTAACTTACTAAACCGGTGCACTAATCATCTACACTTTGGTTTGATAACAATTTAGTGCCCGCCGATAACGGTTTAAATGCTTTATCGGGATTATATTTGCCATATATTGATAGTCTATGCTATCGTAAAATACAATTTTTTTTAACATTTCTGTGCTTCCTTCATATTTATTTTGTTCATTTTACAAGCCACAAATAGTGTTTATGAAATTTGTATCTTACAATAATTATTAATTATCTTTTATTAAGTATTGCTTGATTCACTCATATTGTTTTTGTCAAAGGAAAAGAAAACCATATATGTTAATCCTAAAATGTTTAGAAATTACTCTAAACTGGTTATCTTGTAAGATTTAAGTTTATTGATAGAATCATGTAGAATTAAACCTGTGAGTGACCTGAGAACGTCTGTGCGCCGTCTAAATCGTTGTCATATAATACTACACAATTATATATCCATACATGGATGATTAGTGCACCGGTGAATTAGTTAAAGGGTAGATTTGCATCAATTAAAACATAAGCGATGAAAGTCGCCTTCTTGCAATACTTGAGGGATGAAAAATACACTTTTTCTGAAGTTAAAAGAGAATATTATATGGCATGGAAAGTAACAATGTTGCCTTATTTTACTCCGAGAAACTTTCCCTTATACCTCATTTGCCATGGACTAAAACTTTCGTCCCCCATATGCCATTCCCATCTTATCCATGTATATCCGTTAGTGGGAGCATTTCACATTTTTGTATAGTGTCCAGACTGACATTAGCCCATATGAATCCCAGAGAATAGGAGATCGACATCTTATTTCCCGGTTTTATGGCCCAACCTCCTCCTTAATCAACCACTGCATGTCCAACACTAACAAAGAAGTAATAGGAGCTAGAAAAATGGGATTTTGTTGGGACGTGCCACATGCACGTAGGGATCTTTACATGCAATGCCTTTGTATATGGCAGCCACATTTCATTGAATCCCTAGAGGATCTCCAATAGGCTCAGCACCTGGGAGGGAGCCTGTTGCAGCATGAGTACTTTGAGTTGTTGTAGGCCCAGTGTAGGCCAGCTAGGCTGCCTCCTCACGCAATGGAGATGACGAAAGAAAAATAATGCATGGGATTGAAAGATTAGGGTAAAGAAAAAAAAGTAAATGGCGTATATCAATTGGTTTAGCGATATGATACTCTCAATGGACCGTGGCCCTTAAATATTGTTTGGATGGAGATATCTTGTCTTATTAGGAGTCAAAACTCCTATAGATTTCATGTCAAAATACAAGTAACTTGGGTTACACATGGCCTATCTTCTCATATGCAAATCTTCCTAAAGCCATGACACTCCATCCGAGCTCCAAATTAGATTCTTTGGATATGCATGCAATGGCTAACTCAAAGTTCAGTGTACGATTTAAAATAGTCAGTACAAACTAATTAGGCCGATTTGCCTCTCTAAATAGGTGAGCACTAGGCTGCACCTTCCTGCACGTGATGCCAGCCACTTATATTCCCTCCGCCACCATCCTCAGGCTCCAACTGTGTGAGCTGGTTGGGCAAGGAGTGGAGCTCTGACTTAGCGAGGCTCAATGACATAGTGAGGCACTATGGTAGGGCCACGTTCGTCATGGACAGATCTACAGTGATTCCTGTGTATTCTTAGGAATACCCAACTTTTGTGCCAAACTATCTAGTATAAGTGATGTATATACATAGATACACCTTACAATGGACACAAATATTAGTTTATTTAACAGTAACTCATACTAAGTGTAACCCACTAAGCTTTCCAACTCAGTTTTTAGTGTAATTGATATTGTCAAGATGTTGATATTGTATCAGATCATTTAATTGACAGAATCAATTGAGAAAGGATCAAATATGGCATATACTTCAATAGCAAGATTTTTTATGAGTATATCATGCTCGTTGAAATAAAGAAGTTTAAACTTGATGCTATTTATGAATATATCAAATTAACACCGATACTTCCGTGGAATTGTGGCAATGTTAACGTTGAGAGATATGTTTTTTCCTTAACGAATGATATGAAGAATAAAATAAAAATAAGATGGAGATCAACACTCGAAAAGTTGTGTAGCCATGTTCATTGAGGGCGGGCTCAATGCAAATTAAGGAGAGTGCAATGATTTATGAACGACTTTCGTGCTATGAAGAATGCAAAGGTGATGCGAGATTGTAATTTTTATGTTTTTTAAATTTTCCTTTAGTTCATAGATTTATTATTTGCAGGTTACTTGTGCTGTTAGTTTTTGGTATTGTTACTTTTGGACTAGACTTTTTTTTTAAAAAAATTAGGAATACCCAACTTTAAATTCCTGACTCATGGGTGGCTTATTAGGCAAGGTGATGCGATGCGAGACGAAGGCATAGAGTAGGAGGCAAGCACAATGTGGTATGCTGGCGTCTCCTTGTGGCAATATGCCAATTTGCAAATGCACTAGCATAGAAGCAATGATTCAAGTGTTTCTATTAAACTTTATTATAATTAATGACTATTCATGTGTTTCCGTTAAATGTGTCTTCGACATTTTGAATGAACGATGCTAGCTAGACGACACATGCCAAGTGGCATGAAAGGAAATGGCAGCTAAGTTTTCACAACAAAGTTTCTTTATTTTCCTAAGGCACCATTTGGATCCTTGGAATTGAATTCCATTCTAATGATCATAATTTAGGCATAAACTAATTAACCTAATATGTAGTTGTATGTGGAATATATTTGTTGGCTATATGGGAGATATACTTATGCATTGCACTTCTGTTATAGGGAAGCGAGTGGAAGAGTGTGCTATAAGTTGCACATATTAGAGATCTTTTCCAATGATTGTAAAGTACCGGTGGTACTTAAAGGTACTTTTCATATCAATTTTTTTAGAGTTTGATGACTTGAACTGAAAACCATAATTAAGAAAACAAATTAATAGCAATTGCTTTAATAGAAAAAATTAGGTATTGGGCCCACCAGTTTTGGTACTTGGTCCCAGCTATTTAGTACTTCTTGGTACTTTCATCTAGTACTTCTAGGTATAATTGCTTCTCGTTAAAAAAAATACTACCTTTTTCACCGTGCGATTGTGTAGATGAATAATGGCTCTCGTTATTTTCAATCATTGTAAAAATTCTCTACTAACGTATCATGAGGATTTATAGAATCAATTTCCATCTCCACTCCCATGAATTAAACATAATTTGGGGGCTTTTCAGTCCTTCATGTACCAATCTCTAGAATGGGTATTAAGCAAGTTTTGTTCATTTTCGCTAGAATGGTGGATGATTACTAGTAGGGCTCAAATAAATGCTGCTAGAGTAAGGTCGAGCTAGAGTGAAGAAAATCAAACACTGAATATAATGCAGAGTAGGAAGAGCACGTACAGGTGACAAGGTTGATGATCCACATATGGAACAAGAGGACGTACGGGATTCCTGAGTTCTCCACCTTCCTCCGGTCCATGGCGCAGCCGGGGCAGCCATCAAAGTACACCTCAGGCTTCTTCTCCAGCAACGGCACTTCTGCCTCGCCCTCGCCTCCGGCCATCTTCCTTTGTCTTTCTTAGCTTGTGCAACTGGTTCAGTGCTGAGTCCGAGTGGTTTATATATCCCAATTATGTTATGATGTGCATGTGCTTCTGATGTCGATCCGGAATTCCGGATGGGAAACCGAAAGTCAGAAGGAAGAATTATATTTGCTCATGCAGATCGTCATACACATATGGTGGACTGCTGGACGGAATAATATTTTGCTGCTTGGTGAGGCTGACTGAGTGTGAGTGTCTCCCGTAATGCTCCGATAAGCATGCATGCTCAAAATTAAGTACTGAGAGAAATTTAGAACACTGAGATTGAGTATACTTTTTCTGCGCTAAACTAGTCATAAACTCTGGGAATCGATCCCTCATTGCGCCTACGGAGTATGCATGTGATTGGCCCGGCCAGGGACGACTATAGCATATTATAAATTCTTTTGTCAGTTTGTGATCTGATCAAACTAGACTACTCCAAGAGTAGTAGTACCCTAGATCTGCAAGCAATGGTGCCGGCCGGCATATGCGCGCACGCAGTTGACCTTGAATGAGCGGCAAGCTGGTGAATGAGCTTGGGGTGGTAGGACAGGTGAAAAAGATTAGAGTCACACGCATTAACAATCAATGAAGCAGGTCGAGACGAGAGGGATTGGGGCCTAATCCAATTTTAGGTTTGGGGCTAATTTTGATAACGGCACGATGGACGTTGGGCTTAATTTCGTCTTGCATTATTCTCAGGCTCGCGATAAATTATTCCTGCTTCGATATTAGTATTAGCCAGACTGCTTGTCGAGTGTTTGGGCAAAGGAATCCTTCCTCAAACCTCAAGCTCAAGGCGTCACACCTGTATCTCAGTATCTGTATCGATCGACACAGTATATATAATATGCAAGTAACACCCTCAGTAAGTTACCGATATTATACACAACGCTAGAACAGAGATGAATACCGTACAAGGAGCCACGCATCGAACAACCGAGCCGTGTCAAGGGGAAGGAGTGGAAGACTGGGGACGGAGGAGGAAGCCAAACGGAAGTGCAATGTGCGGTTGCGATGGCTGCGACGCTTGCGTCGGTGACCCACGCCGCGCCAAACAAAATCCGTCATGCGTTGCGTCATCCCCACAGACAGAGGGATTAATGGCTGGAGGCAAAGGGAATTTCGCAGAGGAGACAAACGAGAGAGACTGACAGGTGCAGTCGAGAGACCTACTGGAATCTAAGTTTACTGGCGAGATCAGATGTACGTAGCTTCGCCGTTGCCCCATCTGCAAATAACAAAAATTGCATTACTAGGTAGAGTATATATATAACTGTTGACGCCTGTCGTCGCCGACAGAATTTGGGTGATCATGAGATGATATAACTAAGGAAGGAAAATGCAGTGTATCCTTGTCAAACATTTATGGACCCGTCGTGCTGCTTTAAACTAGTGTACAGCATCTTGCTGCTCAGGATGGAACTTGCCCGAATACTTGAACGTATTCTTTAATGTCAGCATTGAACGGAATGAAAGCTTTGCCAATGGATCATGCATGTCATCAGCTATGCGTCAGTCATTCCGTCAGTCAGACAGAGCGTATGGTGATGGTGTGATCGATATGATGCAGACCACGGCACGTTCATCTGATGGTCCAACTGAACGGAATGTTCTGCCGATGAGATCCAATCTTGTTAGCTGACCTCCGATGGTATCATTCCATGGTATTACAGTATTAGCTGACCTTTATCGATGATCCATTCCTTTGCTTGTTTTACTCATTCATTTTTCTTCTATGCATTAATCTGTTGCTACTTCTCTCAGCAGGCTTGATTGTTGACACAGAGACCAGCAGTCGCAAATATCCATCCGCAGGCCCAAATGACTACGCCTAGGTTTTGGCCCAGGAGCAGACCGAATCCTAGGCCCAGTAATATGAAAAGATATATTCTGGACTCCTAATATAAATAACCACATGATAATTTTTCCTAGAAAAGCTGTTACAGCCTAGGATCGTTGGAAACTAATAACATGTTCGTTATCAAGTTCAGAAAATAGAATTATGGGGAAACTAACACTAAGGCAATCTAACATACCGAAACAGTTGCAAAGATAGATCTAATGATAGCATGGTAAGAAACGCAGGATTTAATTTCGCTCCCCCTTGAGGCATCGTTCTGCACGATACTCTTGCTCTACCTTCGCTGGTCTAGGTTGTTAACCTTTCGGTGACGTCTGACGTGCGTGTGTTCTTGATGACCTTTTCCCTCAGGTTCCAATGTTGTTAGGTTGTGTTTGATGTGGGTTGCGACATTTGTGGTCGTTGATGTACTTTTGCGCTGAATTCTCCTAAAGTTGCTTATTTGTAACTCTCTTCTTCTTAATTAAAAAGTGCTATGTGCGTCTTTAAAAAAAATAATTACGTTTTTTAGCTTCCAAAGAATGAGTTTGCTGAAAGACAGTTGGTAAACTTTCTGCAGCCCGGCACAAAAGAAGTAGGTTACCTTTTGCAATAAATTGCAGCCTAACACTGTTATATTCTATATTGTACCATTTTTGTAAATAATGCAAGCAAAGCAGGAGGATACGTAAGACAATGTCAATACAACATCGCAGAGCTGTGAGGATCAAACAAGCCCACAAGATATATTTGGAATAAAAATAAGTGTCATGTATAAGAATGCAATTTCAGTAACTCAGTTCCACAACATGCATGCAGATATTTCCATTTTACATTGATTGATCAGGAATTCATCAGGATATTTTCATAAAAACATTGGAGGCCTCCCATAGGAGTACAATATACCAAATTAATAACAAAGGGAGGAACCCAATTAATAATTATCTTAATAAACTTGAAACTCTTCCTTAGAAAACGGGAGAAAACGGAAGACCCAAATTAAACGAGATCCTTGTAGATGGCAGCCTATTGTTGACCACCGGGGCACGAGAAGCATTGTTATTGCGCCTACGTACTGATGTCAATGCCAAAGAGGCGTACTACTCTTCCGGCTGGCAGAGGCAATGGTGCACCCTCCGTCTTGATCGACAGTTCAAGTGAAACTCCTGGTGACGATGGCACTGCAATGTCGGGCAGACGCGCGGGACTCTTCCTGGTGGGCCCGATTGGTGGGGCGGTGAAGTGCACCCTCATGTGGCCCCCGAGCGCGTGCCCCGTGGAGAACACCTTTTGGCACTTGCGGCACACGTGATCAACGCACTTCTTCCTGTAGGTGTACTCCCGGCGTGGCTGATCAACGCGTTGGGAGACGACGGGTTGGGGCACCTGTGGCAGCGGCAGCACTGCAGCCGGTTGTTGGAGTAGTTGGGCTAGCTCTGAAAAGAAAAGAGGCGGCGTGGGCATCTGGTGGAGAGCCACGACGTGCCTAAGGTCCGTTGTCCTGAAGAACTCATCCTCCTCTAGGTCACCATCATCGGTAGCCAGGCGGCGACTAGGACGAAGAGAAGAGGAGGATTCCATGTCGATGTTGGCGCACATGCGAGGTGAGGGATTATGGACGGGTGTGTACCTAGGGCTTTAGTTGCGGTGCGATGGGGCGGAGCGAGAGACTGAGACGAGCGGCGGTAAGAGGATGGCTGCTTGTGGGGTGGAAGCGCATATATAGCAGCGGTGACGACAGGGCACTTGCTTACATGGCAGTGGAAAGGGGCGGCGACACAGAAAGGTTCGGGTTGCGTGCCCCTATGGGAAAGGGGAGAGGATTTTTCGCAACAAGCTAGTGGAGTGGGGGTGTGGAGTGCAAGCTCTAAATTAATGCTTGGTGATCCGTTGCAAGACGGTATCTCTGTGGAAGAGGTCGGTTAGGCAACGTTGGTAGGAGGAGAGGCTCCTTGGAAGTATTAGCGGAAGATGGGGCTAGAGGGTGGTGGGTTGTGTGCAGGAGGCATGTGTCGTGGCGTGGCGAGGTGGTTATGGGTGGGGGCTGCATCGAGCATTGTCACGCAAGGCGGCATGTGTAGAGGCTGCATGAGATAGAGTCACATGAGGGGGGCTACTAGGAAGACAAAATGAAGTTTATGCCAATTGTGATTGGAAAGTGGAAGGATGTCTTGAGGTAGTGAAACTTTTAATACTTTTAAGGGAAAAAATTAATTCAACCTCCTCAAATATCAACATTGATTTACACCTGTGGTGAGTTTTCTATGGTTTCATAGACGTGGTGCAAGTGTGTAACGAATCATGAAGGAGTCTAATTGACCCCTATAAATATTATCCTCTTTAGAGCTTCTTCAAACCACACTAGGCAAATTTCAATTTAACTAGTGACTTAACAGCTATTTCGCCCGTTAAAAGGTAGGAAAACCAACTCCCTCTTCATATCTACGGAGTAACTCTCTTCTCTCCTCTCCTGAATGCCACGTGGGCCCACTCCTCCTGCTCCCGCAATCGCCGCCCCCGGCCTTGTCGCCGGCTCCGTCATCCGCCACACCAGCTGGGATATCGATGGGTCTGGAACTCACGATTCACGAACAAATTAAGGATTGGTCGGTCGGCATGGGCACGGACGACGATGTTGCGTGTCGATGCGGCGGTCTTTTGCTTTGCTCGCGAAGCCGCTGCCGCCCCCTGCCTCCGGCGTGCGTGCCGCCGACTCGTAATGCTCTTCTCCACCGAAGCTGCTGGACAAGAGCAGAGACGCGGAGATCTCGAAGACGTTAGCTTCTCAGCAGCAAAACAAAAGCCGCTGTACACGATGCTGCTCGTCATGCTGCTCGAGCTCGGCGTCATCGCTGCAGCGGCGGCAGGCTGCTGCTGCTCCTGGTTGAGCTGGAGGGCACCCTTCTTTCCAGGGATGCCCAAGGAGAAAGCTAGCCAGCGAGTTTAGCACATCTGTTGGAATGGCGTTTTAGTGCCTTTCTTCATTTTTTACGTATCCATAGTAATTTAGATAACCTGGGAGTTGCTCTTACTACCTCGCAATGTAACGAATCGTGAAGAAGTCTAATTGACCCCTATAAATATTACCTCGCAATCGACGTGGCACTTTATTGTACGGCTGATGATTTTTTTTAGTTCGGCCTTGAATATAAGAAAGACAAGAAAAGAAATAAAATAAGAAAGATGGCTTAAGAAAGAAAACCTTCTTCTTTCCCTTTATATACTAATACATACCAGTACCCAGGCCTGTCCTCCTGTTTCAATAAACAAAACACAACTAGATGGCTTAAGCTTTGGTTGAAGCAAATTAAACTGCCGAAACAAAATTGAAGTACTCCCCTACAGCCAGCTTTGGTTGAAGCTTTGTGCACTGTAGTTTCTTGATGAGGAATTGAGGATCATATCGAAGCATACTGAAGATTTTAACAATCAAGGCATATGAGACTTATTACTGAATTACGAAGGAGCTAGGACTGACGTACGATACGAGCTGGACTGATGCAATAATCTGACATACGAGAACTGTTGCAAATGTATAAAGATATAGTGATGGCATGGTAAGAAATTCGGGATTTAATTACGTTAGAGCAAAGAACAGCTTCCAAAGAATGAGTCTGCTGAAAGGCGGTTGGGAAATTTCCTGCAGAACTGTGAGGATCAGACAAAAGTCGACATTAACGCCCGTTCAGTTCCGCAAAAACACGCAAATCTTTCCATTTTACATTGACTGATCAGAATACTTTAACAAAAACATTGGAGGTATCCCTGCATAGTATATGATGTATATCCCTACATATAGTATAGTACAGTCTACCAAATCAAAGCAACTAATGAGTAATGACTAGTATCCTAGTAGCAAAACTTTCTTGAAACATGGGAGACCCCAACCAAGATCCTTAATTGGCAGCCTATTGTTGTTGTTGAGGACTGGAGCCCTACTCTTGAGCAGTACTTACGTCTGCCGTCGTGCCAGAGCATTGTTGCTCCGACGACGACGATGCCTGCACTTGTTGTGCACTTATGTCAATGCCAAAGAGACGCAACACTCTACTACCATCAGCTCCAGCCGGCGATGGCGACGGCGCGTCCTCGGCGGTGTTGATCGACAGCGCAAGCGAAAGCCCTGGTGACGATGACGGCGTCGCAATGCCGCCGTGATGTTCCACGAGGGGAAGAAGCGCGAGAGCCCTCTTGGTGTTGGTCTTCCTCCTTTTGGGCACGATGGGCTCGCCGGTGTAGTGCACCCTCATGTGGCCGCCGAGCGCGACCCCGGTGGCGAACTCCTTGTGGCACTTGCGGCACACGTGCGGCGCCGCCACCGCGCGCGCGCGGCGGAGCTCGGCGAGGAACGCACCGCCGTCGTGATGGTTAGCCCCCATGATGCCGGCGGCGGCGGCCGCGGCGGCCATGGCCTCGGCCTCCCTCTGCCTGTTCCTGTGGCCTGCCGCGTGGCCGCCCAGGGCTTGGTTGGTCGGGAAGGACTTGCCACACTCCTTGCAGGTGTACTCCCGGCGTGGGCGCTGTTGGGGAGAAGGAGGAGGCGGTGGCGCCGCTGCGGCCGGCTGGTGGTGGACTGGCTGATGATGATGGAAGGAGACGGATGAGGCGGGGCTGAGGTCGTCGGCGGCGGCGGCGTCGGTGATTGTGGCGTCGTCGGAGGAGGATTGGTCGTGGCGGGAAGAGGGAGTGGGGGACTGCAGGGCGGCGCCTGGGCCGAGAGCGAGGAGTGCTTCGAGGCTGAGGCGGCGGTGGGCATCACAAGGTGAGGAGTCCATGGCTGCCGGCCGCCTGTCGATCGGCCAACGCAGTGGAGGACTGGCTATAGACCTATAGTTAGGGTTTAATTCGTTGCGGTGGATTATATTGGGATCGGAGAGCGAGACGAGAGGGAAGGATCTGAGTAGCAGCGAGAGTAGAAGAGAGCTCTGGGGTGGGGTTGTTGTTGCGGCGGCGGCGGAAAACTAGGGCTCCGCTTCTTGTGGGAGATTATTGCGCGGCAAGCAAATCAGTCGAGTGGGATTTGGACTCCAGTCCAAGCCGGTGGATATGATGGATTCACAAAACACCACAAGAAAGGAAATTAACGTCCGTGAGATATCTCCTCCCAAACAAACATGGTAACCATGAGTCAACGTCGATCTAATCGATCTGTTACCCGAGGATGATGTAAAAAAAAAAAACCGTTACCCGAGGATCCGACAGATGTGTGTTTACTAGCATGTGACAACGGACAACAATATCTCCACACAGATTGATCACGGATGTGAAGGGGGTGTTTGCCTGTTTGGATCCCCGCCTAAGCAGAAACATGCTTACGTCAAAAATCTTCCTCCAATCCACTTCGAACTCTAGTGATATTCTTCCACTTTAGACATGCAGCAAAGCGACTCGTTGGCATATAACGTCATCGGCATGCATATATCGACACTTGCCAATATATCTTTTTTTTTTAACTGCACTTGCCAATAGACCTTGATTACGGTGGAACTCGGCGAACCCATACTACAACAGAGACTCACCCTCGCGGCAGGACGGGTGGAGCGGGTAGCGTTAGTTATCAGTGTCAGATGAGGATTGGTGGCCGGCGGGGACGACAAACTCACCCTCCACTAGGTCATCGTCATCATCGGTGGCAAGGAGGGAGAGAAGGGGAGGAGTCCAGAGCTCTATGTCGGCGCAGACATGTAGTGGGGGATTGTGAGACGGAGAAGGGGCGAGCGGTGGACGTAATATTGCTACCTAGGGTTTAGATGTGGAGGACGCGATGCTTGCGGGGTAGAAGCGGCGGCAGTGGTGATAATGTGCTAGCTTATATGGTGGCAACACAAAAGTAGGGTCTGGGTTTCTTACGTGCCTGCGTGGGAGAGGTAAGAGGAGTAGATTGCGCGGCAAGCAAGTGGAGAGGTGGGGTGGAGAACACTCCAAGTCTATCCATCAGCAAAACAAGAAAGGAAAGGTCAGATAGGTAGATTGGTAGCTAAGAGGCTCATTAAAACTATTAACGGAAGGCGGGGCTTTTGGGGTGGCAGGCTGCATGTGGGTGGCGAGGAGGGGTGGTTGCGATCAGGGGTTTGCAATGGCCAGGGTCACATGAGATGGTTGCGATCGGAGGTTTGCAATGGCTAGGGCCACACCGTCGATCTGTTACCCAGAGGATCCGGCAGTTGTGTGTGATAATATCTCCACAAATTGGTCATGCCTTGTGCGGCCACTACATCGACACTCGAGGTGGCCGGTATATGCAAGGAGACAGGGACGCACAAAGAAGACAAAACGATAAGTATTACATGTTGCGGTTCGACAGTAAAATGATGCCATGTAGATCATCTTCTACTTTTAAAGAGTCTACTTAACACATATGGCACCAGTTATTTCTTTTTTTTTAAAAAAAAGTATGGGTGTCAATACCCTTACTGATTTCAACCTCTTTCGGTTACCCTTGGTGAATGGACTTTTAAATATTTTTAGTATGGTAACTGAATCACCATCGATCTGTTACACCCGGAATATGATGCTGAGGACCCGACAACTATTTTCAGTTGGCAATACACGGATTGATCGTGGATTTGCTAGAGTACTGCTCCTACGGACAGATATATTTTTGCAAAAAGAAGTAACAGGCTGCCAAGTCCACTGGCTAGGCGGGGGTTTGAATGCGGTATTGGTTTCAAGATTCTGCTACGTTCCATGTTTTACAGGTACATATGTACAGCAAAATAGAGAATATAATGTGGGCTGGGCCCATTTTCTCGCTTACCCACCAAACAGAGCAGCGGCACCAGCACAGCAGGCCTTCCCATTTGTGTCTAAAAAAAAAAAAAAAAAAAAAAAAACAGGCTTACCCATCCCACTCGATGATGGCGTCACCGGCCGAATAATCTAGCGCCGCCGGCCGGCAGCGGCAGAAGCGCTGACTGAGGAATGGAATGATGGAGGAGGAGACCGGGGTGCGGCGGTGGCTCGTCGACGTCGCCCGCTGGCGCCCCTCCCCCGCCCAATTCGATGCCGTAATCGCCCTCCTTCCATCCCACGACCGCCCTGCCATTGCCAGGTAGGTAACTCTACTGCTGCTGCTCCCGGCTATGTCCTGTCCTGTACACCCTCTCCTCCACCGATTCTTCAATCTTCATGCATCAACCGATTGATGATCTTTAGTTCCTGTCAATACCTTGTTCACCTTTGCAATCGAAACATCAGATTCGCCAATTGCATACCCCGTCCCCATGCCCCTGGCCTGCAGGTTTGTCAGAGAAGATGACAGGAAGCGGGCGCTCGTCAGTCGTCTGCTGCACTACTCTCTTGTGCACCATGTTCTCCGCATTCCGTTTCGCCAGATCAACATATGCCGCACACCGGAGGGGAAACCATATCTGGTACATATGCAGTTATGCACACACTCACAGAGTGTCCAATTGCATCATAGTTTGCTTTCAGCCGCACACAATAAGCAGCAAACATTTCCTTCTGTCTGATTGCCGGGTCGATTGCAGCCTGCCACTGATCACTGTTGGGTTGATTGATTTATTTATTCCTGCTGCAGAAAAATGGTTCAGCACTCCCAAACTTCAACTTCAACACCTCGCATCAGGGAGACTATGTTGGAATAGCATCTGAGCCGCTTTACCTTGTTGGACTGGATATTGTATCCGTCTCCAAGCCCCATGGAGAAACCGCCTCCGAGTTCATCAGCAACTTCTCTTCATACCTCACTCACCATGAGTGGAACTGCATTGTTCGCGCAGGGACTCCCAGCCAAGTGCTGACAGAGTTCTACAGGTATAACATTTCACCCAAGATTCCTGGTATTGGTAGATGGCATATAAATTCAGAATCAGCCTTTTTTCGGAGTTATAAGGAGATGATCCCCAGTTTTACTGCAAATAAAAAGGCCATTTAAATGGATTACATCATGTGAACAGCATCTACCCATCGGAAAACCTCACAGCAAACACGAAACCAGGGCTATACTATCACTACTCTGCTGAATCAACATTTCAGTTATAGTATGTTGCATCATGTGAAATCTAAAATTCTTCATAACTTACTACAAAAAAAATCCTGACGTTGTAAATAACTTTTAAATCAGTTAAACTGCATGTGGCTTGGAATTTAGATTTCACATAACAAATCTGCGGTTTTGCAAATGAAGTGGACCTCTTGCACTACTTCTCTTTCAGTTCTGAACTACATTAGAAAAGTTGAAGGGATTTTTCCCTTCTTTAGAACAGGGCAAGTCTCTGTTTACAAAAGCACTTACCTGTACTTTCAGTGCTCAGCATGATGTTTTGGTTTTTGGATGAGATTGTTAAGTCAAAGTCATGTCGGCGTAATCATAAAAGAAATCCTGCCAATGTTAATCATGATGTGCACTGTTCTGTTACTTCAAAAACAGTATGTACGTTACTTTATTCTTCAACAGGTACTGGTGTCTGAAAGAAGCTTTTGTCAAAGCCATAGGTGCTGGTGTCGGATTTGGTTTGCAAAGAATAGAATTCCACCATGAACACTGGACTAATATTTCTATCCATATCGATGGAGAAGTGTCTAATAAATGGAGATTCTGGCTGTTCAACCTTGATGAAATGCATTTGGTATGTATGGATTATTAGTACAATCCACTTTACATACGCAGGAATCTACTTCTACTGGTGTAGCAGTATATGTGAATTATAGATGATTGACAGAGTCAATCCCCGGCTGCTTATACTACAACTAATGGAAATTTCAGGCATCTATAGCACAAGGGCATCCAGAGGATGCTGTAAGCAGCTACAAGAAAACATTGTCCAATGCAACTGTGGCAGAGGAACAATTACATTCTGCACTGGAGAGTACAGGAGAAGCTTTCACTTTGTGGACAGTGGAACAACTTACACAATTACTGGAATTAATTGAGTAACAGCCTCACAAGTATCAAGGCATTCTTGAAATTCACACATTGACCAACTACAGCAGAACATATTCCCAGAAGTCTGAGCCCCTGATAATCTAACACACAGCCACAAGACAATCATGGAAGAAAGGAAGAGCTTGTTTTACCTCTTCATCATGAAGTTCAGGGAAATGTATCCCTTCTAGTACAGAAAGGAGAGTTATGGCCTTCTTTTTACCATAAGTGAAGGCGCCATGAGGAGCACAAGATCTTTACAATGGATTGGCAACGCCTCTGTAGTTCTATCCTGCATTCCTGCAGCATGTAATGCCATGGGGCTAATAGGCATTGGCAATTTGGCATGTCATGCATCGATGAAAGAGGCATATCTCCTTTAGATGAGAGCAATATAATCTGTAGACATTTGAAAGAAATAAAAAAAACGCATATATCTCTTGTACTTCTGATGCTTACAAATGCTCGAAGCTGTATTGCTGACACCTACACTTAAAATGCAGTTGATCAGCTTTGCCAGAAACAGAAAGCAGCCTATATCTGTCACGAGACACCCCAGGAAGGAAGGACAACTACCTCTCCTCCTTCCCGCCATTCCCTCTCTACCCTCCAAATTCCAAACAGTTTTTGTTCTGGATTGCAAGCAAGTCCATCTACAAACTAAGCAAAAAATCAATTCCCCTGCCTCGCTCTCCCTCCATCTGTATATCGTCGTCCAAGTCCGTTCATGTCTGTGGCTGCCTGCCCTCCGTCAGAGCAGGCAGCACGCGTTCCCCGCAGCCATGGGCCAATGCTGCTCCAAGGGCGCCGCCGGGAATGCCGCCGCCGATGCCGACGCCGACGCGGAAGCGCCGCCCAACAAGGCGGCGGAGGCGCCAAGCCGCGCCGCCTCGGCGAACCACCGGCCGTCGTCCGCGGCGGCGGCCAAGCCACCGGCATCGCCCACCGGCGCCAGGGCCAGCACCAGCAAGCCGGCGGGGCCCATTGGCGGCGTGCTGGGGCGCCCCATGGAGGACGTGCGCGCGACCTACTCCATGGGCAAGGAGCTCGGGCGTGGGCAGTTCGGCGTGACGCACCTGTGCACGCACCGCGCGTCCGGGGAGAAGCTGGCGTGCAAGACGATCGCCAAGAGGAAGCTGGCGGCCAAGGAGGACGTCGACGACGTCCGCCGCGAGGTCCAGATCATGCACCACCTCTCCGGCCAGCCCAACGTCGTGGGGCTCCGGGGAGCCTACGAGGACAAGCACAACGTCCACCTCGTCATGGAGCTCTGCGCCGGCGGCGAGCTCTTCGACCGGATCATCGCCAAGGGGCAGTACACGGAGCGCGCCGCGGCGTCGCTGCTGCGCACCATCGTGCAGATCGTGCACAGCTGCCACTCCATGGGGGTGATGCACAGGGACATCAAGCCGGAGAACTTCTTGCTGCTCAGCAAGGCCGAGGACTCGCCGCTCAAGGCCACCGACTTTGGCCTCTCCGTCTTCTTCAAGGAAGGCGAGGTGTTCAGGGACATCGTCGGCAGCGCCTACTACATCGCGCCAGAGGTGCTCAAGAGGAGGTACGGGCCCGAGGCCGACATCTGGAGCGTCGGCGTCATGCTCTACATCTTCCTCGCCGGCGTGCCTCCGTTCTGGGCAGGTCCGTCCGTTGGTCGATGCAGCGGCCAAGCCTGCAGCACATTTTCAGATTGTTTCTGCTGAACTCCTACTGTTGGCAGAGAATGAGAACGGCATCTTCACCGCCATCCTACGTGGGCAGCTTGACCTCGCCAGCGAGCCATGGCCGCATATCTCATCGGGAGCCAAGGATCTCGTCAAGAAGATGCTCAATATCAACCCCAAGGAGCGGCTCACGGCGTTCCAGGTCCTCAGTAAGTGCTAGATATCTCAAACATGTTGTTACCATCATATTATTCATGAGTTGAAATCTCGACACGGATTTGAGCTTGTAGATCATCCGTGGATCAAAGAAGACGGAGATGCTCCTGATACACCACTTGATAATGGTGTTCTCAACAGGCTCAAGCAGTTCAGGGCCATGAACCAGTTCAAGAAAGCAGCACTGAGGGTACATATATCTGATAACTCCACATATCAAGCTGCTGAACAAAACTGCTTACGGGCAAATTTAAATTATGCGCTCAATCCAATGTAGATCATAGCTGGATGCCTATCTGAAGAGGAAATCACCGGGCTGAAGGAGATGTTCAAGAACATAGATAAGGACAACAGTGGGACCATTACACTTGAAGAGCTCAAAAACGGATTGGCAAAGCATGGAACCAAGCTGTCAGACACTGAAATTCAGCAACTGATGGAAGCAGTGAGTTTTCATAGTATAAATATTTATTTTAAAAAAATGAAGTTATATTCAAAGTGACAAGGGAATCTGAATAGACACCTTTTGAAACTTTTTATATAAATAATTCCAGGCTGATGCTGATGGCAACGGGTTAATTGACTATGATGAGTTTGTCACCGCAACAGTGCACATGAACAAACTGGATAGAGAGGAGCACCTTTACACAGCATTCCAGTATTTCGACAAGGACAACAGTGGGTAAGTTGAACATTAAAATGCCACAGCTGAGATACCTGAATTATGTACTATAGATTTCATAGAACACATATACTTCCATTTATCTCACAGGTACATTACAAGAGAAGAACTTGAGCAAGCCTTGAAGGAGCAAGGGTGTTATGACGCCGAGAAAATCAAAGAGGTCATCTCAGATGCCGACTCTGACAATGTAAGGAACAAATATTGTGTAAATTTACTTTTCATAATAAAACATACAAAACACAACACCATCAACATTATGAAGGGGGAATTTATACAAAAAGAGGAAGAGTCCACCAGATCAAATGATTAAATTGTCATATTCATTGTATATTCTAGTTTCTTAAATAAAGATTTCTTTTTTGGGGCATTGTAGGATGGAAGGATAGATTATTCAGAGTTCGTGGCAATGATGAGGAAAGGGACAGCCGGTGCGGAGCCAATGAACAACAAGAAGAGGAGAGACGTAGTCCTATAGCGAAGCAGTAAGTGTGTAATGTGTATAGCAGCTCAAAGAAACAAATTTGCAAAAATGTACACAAATTTAATGGAGTTACTTTGCGGTTCAGTTTATGGATGGTTGTGTACGCTGAGTAATATGATGGCGATCCAGCAGGTGCATATTTGAAAAGACTGTTCATGGCATCTGCCATTCTCATTTGTCCTAGCACAAACAAATAAATGATACGCTTGATGCAACACAACGTACTGATACAGGAAAACTTTGACACTTCAGTAGTTCAGTTTAACTTTTTTCATACGAATTGTAAACGGAACAAATGATAAGGGTAACCATATGACAGAAGGCACAACGATGTCGGTTTATCGATCAGGATATTAGTTTGGTACAAAAAAGATACAATGGGGGGACCTTTCTCTATGTGAAAGATATGGCAATTTCAATCAGCACTTGCACAGATTGCACGAGGAACATCTTGCTACTTGAGACAACCATTGGCAGAAACAAACTGCCTATATGCTGACAACGAAGAGATTCCAGTTACGGGACGTGTTTCTTGCATGTGCCGGAATTAATACAAATATGAATTGGGGAGATTTGTTCTTACCAAGGAGAATTCAGTTAGTGGTGTTTAGAGAAGTCTGCACTTGCAGAGATTCACGTTCCCTTTGGAGGCGTTCTCTCTGTAAAGTTGGACATCGAATCAGTCACATGATGTACATGGATAAAAAATTGAGAATTGCATATAAAGGAAAACCCGGTAAGTCGGTAACCCGGGTACCCCTTGGTTACACAGGCATTTCTGTAAACAGCTGGTGTGCACGCCCCAAACAAGCAATAGCGATCAACGAGTGCAGACAATTGGAGCAGCCGCACCAAGCAATTGCTCGGCATTTGTGCTACTCTTGTGAAGGAGGATTACAGAAGGCTACATCTCTGACCGCTGCGATTGGGAAAGGCCTTGAGAAGGTGGAGGAGGATAGGCTAGTACCCTTCGTTCCCAGTAGGGGTGGAAGCAGACGAAGTCGTAGACTGGGGAGATGGTGTTGACGAGGACGAGGTTGACGCCCATGAAGAGCAGCAGCCCCGTCATCGGGCGCGCGCGGTGCGGCATCTCGCTCCCTCTTCCTTGACCGACGAGGAGAGACGACGACCCTTCTTCAGCCACGGCGACGGCGGCGGCAGCGACCGGTCTGGGCACCGGAGCACACGGTGGTGGGCTGGCGAAAGCGAGCAGAGCGGTGGTTAGGATCAATCTCTGCCGCACATGTGTGATCCGACGGCCCAGCCCAGGATCTCTGTTTATAAGCGAGCCAATTGGATCCTGGGCTGGGCTGGGCCTCTGGCAGGTGGTCCACTCTGGCAGGCTGACAGCAATATCACCGATGACAAAAGGAACAAGTTGCTTACTATATCAAGTGTTACGTGTTAGCAGTTCAGCACGGAAAATTGTGTACATTTCTACATGTTGCAGTAACAAGCGACTTTGCTCATGGCTTATTAGTGATACCCAGTAACATAATTTTGTATCCATATATTGGTTAGCCAGGCAAATCAAAGGCTAGACATATGAAAGAGGTAAAACGCAAAACTTCCTATTCTCAATTCTCATGCTATTTAAACGTACAAAAAGCCAATCCCAACTATCCTCTAGCTACCCGGACTCTTCTAACTCCTCTCCAAAGCGATCCAGCCTTGACACCTCTGCATCATAGTCACGGATCAGGGTATGTTTGACGGAACCATCATCTTCGCTAGCATGGATTTGCCGCCCACCAAACCTGCAATGCAACCAATGGAGAATAACAGCTATCAGAACATATCAATCAAAACGCACAAACGTGACCTGCTCAGAATTCCTTTACATATTCTTCTAGGCATAGACAAGCAAACATGCACAATGCCACGAGTTACTTGTATCTTCAATACGATAGCAAAAAAACTTGCAACATTTCAGATTAAAATCAATGAGGAATGATGGCAAAACTTTATCAACATTTCAGACCAAGATCAATAAATAAATTATGTCTTAAAGGTTTAAGAGACAAACTAAGGTGCACGCCAAATGTCCATTTCAGCATTCATCACAAACAAAGGGGAAATCATTATTTGCGTTGACTTACCATCTGCCATTCATCTTCTCTATGCACTTGGCGCCATCTTTCCGGTCTTTGAATTTAACCAATATGACTCCCTGTGGATGATTTTCACAAACCTGCATCAAGAAACATCAATTTAACAACAGTGGTTTGGTGGAAACAGAGAAGCATGTAATAGCAACAGTTCAGCGAGTTATGGCTGATCCATTCGCATATGGCTTCTTTTCAGAAGATTTTTATTTGCATAGCATGCATCTGCATTCTTGCTATTATAAAGAAATGGTGGTAATTCTATTTTGCAAAAAACAATTGGCAATATTTGTTTTCCAGATATGTTCAGAAAAACTGCATGTCTAGGGGTAGGTGTACCTTGACATTATCCACTGGACCAAACTTGGTGCATTCCTCTCTAACATCTTCCTCAAGCTCAGAAAGAAGCTCTTCATCAGCCTGCAGGTTCAGGATATTCTTGGTTAGTCCAATAAAAATAAAAGGAAAGGTACTATGAAGCATAAACCTCACAAAAGCAATCCGAACTGATCTAATGTGCAAGCAAATACAAGTCCAATCCTAGAGCAAAAGTGCGCAAATTTGTGGGATGCTCAGCTACTTACTCTCAACTCAGCCGGAGTGAACATGTACCGCAAAATAATGGTAGTAGGAATCATCAACTTCTTATCATCATGCCCACCTAGTTAGAGGAAATTAATAACAAAATATGAGGTTAGATTCCAAGTTTGACTCAGCTATGATTATTGCAAATAACTATAAAAAAAAAATTCGAAATTACCCCATCCAAGCATTTTGTCTTCAACCTTCTTGGTCTTCCTTTTCTTTTGTTTATCATTTTTCTTTGCAATGAAAACATCACCTGAAACAAATGTGATCATGTCAGAATAAGTTCTGTTCGCACATAGAGTATATGGTTGACAGAACCATGAGCAATACCTTTCTGCTCAAATTTGGCCGGACTCACAGACATCAGAGTCTTACCACCAGGTCGGAATGATGTCCCATCCAACAACTGGACTGCTAAAGCTACAGAAGGTTCCTAGACCATTGAAAGGAAAAGCAGATAAAACAAATGCATAGTGATTTCAAATAATCTAAGCAGTTCAACACTAAGATACCTTGAGATAAGTTACCAAGGCATCACCCTTGTTCCTACCAGTTGCCTTGTCAGTATAAATCTTCACCCGAGGCTTTTTAGTCTCTGGGTCCTGTTTATCAACATTCACAAGTGTTCAATGCTTTAAAGTTCAGGAAACAATATAAGTGCCACATGACAGACAAATAATTCTAAAACATATTATTAATAATAAAATAAACAACAATAGCTATTCGAAAGAAAATATCAAGTAAATAATGTGATATTTCTTCAGTTCATTTAAGGCACCCACAGCATTTCATAACTTAATACTGTAAACATCTATTATAACTTCTGCGCACTGTGCCAATATACAGTAACATAATGCACGCTGCAGCTTTGAACATATGAAATTTGCTAGGTGCTCCATGTGACCATAAAATATATAATCACTGAGTTGAACAGTTTGCAAAAATGAACAGCCTTGAGATCAAGGTCACAAGATTCTGATGAGCCATACAAACTCCTTTGCCAACATGCCTATTAGTTACATTCTCAGATGGCAACTATATACTTGGTAAACTACTGACAAATTGAAGTGCTTTCGCAAATCGCAAGTGAGAAAAATCAAAACACCATCAGGAGTGAATAAGCAGACAGATGCAACAACGTTTGCCTCTGGAATACAACAGATTAAAGTCATACCTCCTTTATTATTCCACACTTGGAAAATACCTCCACAATCTGCAAAAGAGATCCATCATACAATTTTCAGAATAACCAACTGATTAAGAACAAATCAAAACACCATTAAAAAATTATATCCCTTAGAGAAAAATGGAATGTGTCTACAGAATTAGTTGATACAAGTAATTTACCTCCTCCAACGTGACATCATCAGGCAACCCATTTACATAGACATGTGTGTTGACTTTGAGATCAAACCAACTTTCTGGAGGTTTGTTAGCTTCCTACCACAGAAGTTCAACAGATTAGTAGAAGACTAGAAGTAACCTGTCAAAATTAGCAGGACCTTCCAGAATGACTTGGAAACTATACCTTTTTCTCAGCTGGCTTCTCAGAAGATTTTCGCTTCTTCTCCCCTTTCTTTTCTGCTTTGCCTGATTCTTTGTTTATGTTTTCAGCGAGAGTGTTGATTTCTTCTAATGCAGAAGGACCAGGGATATCCGGTGCCTGAAATACTTCTTCCTCCACTGCAAAAGTCATTTCTTCAACAGCATAATTGTCCTTTTTATCTGATGCATCATTCTACAAAGGCATAAAAAGATTTAAAATAATCAGGAAAAAGAAAGCAGAACGGAATATTAAGACGACGAAGGGGAAGTTTTTTTTGTACCCAAAGGATTAACAGATGAACATGGTATCTAACGAAATACTTCAAGATTATAGACTAAATTATTGCCAGCATAAAGCGATAGGAGGAACTAAGGATAGTAGGATACTGATTGGACTAAAAAGTAAAACATACATCAAACGGGTATTTGACTAAACAATACATAGTTTTTTAGCCCTCCGAATGAAACTTAAAGACAGCTTCAAAACTAACCAACAAGCTACTGTCTCAGCAAAATTAACAAAGCAAGAAGAGCCATGGTGAGGAGAAAGAAACTGGTGAGAAAGTAAACTAAAGAAATGTTGACTCAAATGAACAAATGAGTTTCTCACTTTATCTAAAGTTGTTAGTGTGAATTATAAGCTTTTTTTTTAATGAACTTGGCTTCTGTCCTGAAGGTTACCAGGCATGTTGTTTAAGAAACATAGATTGAAATCTTGCACCAGCATAGGTAGGTAGCTAGAGAAATCTTAAAAACTAAAATTAGCCTCACCAGAAGTTCTGAAACAAAGTGATGGCTGATTGGCTGGTACTTTCTGCTGGTTAGTCCTTTGTTACTATGCCATTACATATCAATTAAACCAAGCGATATACCAACATGAGTTTTCATTACATGCTGATCATTCGTAAATAAAGTACAGAACATCTAAAGCTCTAAGTCGGGAGACTATCATGACCTTCAATCATGTATCTACACTAGCAATTGCAAAAACAGATGAGCAGTACTTACTTGAGGAACCCATGCCCTCAGAGAACGGTCCCATTTGTAAATGGTACCATCATCATCAGTAAATTCCTCCTCTCCATCCGGCGGGGTTGCAGGCCGCTCATCATCCAGCTGGTTGACATCACCATCTGCAGCACTTCCTTTCAAGGCCTCCACCTCCGCCTCAGCTTCTGTAACCTCCTTCTGAAATTTCTCAAAATCATCTTCGGTGTCTGGAGCAGCTGGGAATGAGGGCAGAGGGCCTTACAAAATCTTCCATCGAAGGTACAGTACAAGGCAAAAGCATTAACCTTGTTCAGGTTGATCCTTTGTTGTGACAGCAGAGTTTAACTCAGGGATGGAAGAGAGTGGCATCCATTCAGTCCTCCCTTCTGCCCAGAGCATTGTGCTCTCGTTTAGATACCCGTTTGCAAAATGTTCTGCAGAATGGAGCAATTTGTGTGACATTTACAATATTATTTGGGGGTAATATGAAGCAAAATTCTTCATGTTCAGAAACGCGCAAAGTACGAGAATAAAATAAGCAACACATGCTACCATCAGCAACCAACGGAAAAAAAAAAAACGCCTCATGGACTAAACCCTAAGCCCGAAAAATGCGAGAAAACTGTAAGCTTAAAATGCGCTGAATTGCTTTGAGAAAGCGGCGAAACGATCACCTCGGAGCTCGGCAACCGCGTAGGGTCCGACACTCTCCTGGTTCTGGCCGAGGACGTACCAGCCCACCTCGCCGTCGCCGGCGGCCGCCGCCGCGCCGCCGGTCTCCATGGGCATCCGAGCCGGAAGAGAAGGAGAGGAGGAAGCGGGTGGGTACTGGGCGAAGTGAGGGGGACGCTAGTTAGTGGAAAAAGGCCAAACGGATGCCGGCGGCGGCGAAGGAAGGCGGAGGCGGGCGGGCGGAGAGGCGCAGGCACCGCGCGCGGCGGAGGGAAGATGGAGGCCAAGCGGAGGACGGAGAACGGCGAAGAATCGAGAAGCTATATCGGACGGCTGAGATGGCCACCACACCCGTGATCCAACGGTAGTGGTAATACTACTAATTGAGTTTCTTTTCATAAATGAGTGCATCCAGAAATTAATCCAATGAACCCAATTTTATACCCAAAAAATTATGACAAACTGCAATACTAATTGATCGCATACCACAAAGTCTGAAATTTGGAGTAAAAGTCTCTGGGCTAGAAAAAAAATACAGATACTAATGTGACTTTCTCTTCTCAATTTGTATTGCATTGCATCCATTTCCAGCCCTAGGAACTGACTGAAGTGAACTCACAACAACCGTTGCAGCAGCAAATGTATAATTCCACAGAATCTTTGCTGCATATGGCCTTCGATCAGCAATGGCGCATCATTGCCTTAAAAAAAACAAAAATTGAAAAACAGACAATATGCTATCGGACTATCAATTCATCGTATACATATCGTACATATTGCACACGAAATCTTAAGCCACCAGGCCCCAGTACGTCTTGTGCTTCAGACTTATCCTGTGGTTTAACTGCAAGTCTAGATGGTGCTGATATCAACTTTGCTCTTAACGATTTGGAAGGCGGGCGTAACCCAGCTGCCGCAGTTGCACTGTATTCCTGACCAGTTGAAGTATCCCAACCTTGCTCCGCAGTGGATGCATGATAGCTTCCCCTCCAAAGCACCTTCTTCTACTGCTAGGTGGACGAAAGGCCAGGGTCATCTTCAAACATATAGCTGCCTATTTTCTCCCCAAATTTGTAGGATTGACCTGTGGGAAACAGAAACACAATCTAGGTTAAGGAATACATGTTTGTTCAAATGATCTGAAGCTAAGAGGTTTGTACTAAATCCAAATTACCTATTTATTATTTAAAGATGTAAATGTTCTCGCACTAGATCTAAAGGAATGAAAATGTTCATGACACTGAAGCAAACACATCTCTAGGACACAGTAAAAAAAAAATCACATGAAAAAATGCATAAAATTGAACAGGGCTTACTATTTACTGATGGCCAAGTTCTATTAGAGGAACTGATAGTACTTTTTGAATGCTTCACCTTCTAGCAGAATAAAAATGAATACTCGATGATTTGATTTTTTTTTTTTAGAGGAAAAAAAGTTTTCAGGCATAGCAGCAGATCCTAATCATACAGAACTTCAAAGAAATATGTTGGTCACAAGAAAAAAAACATCAACAAAAAAAACATTAAGACACTCTGGACAATGCATCAGGGATCTACTGGTACTGGCCATAGTCATCTTATAGAATTTTGGAAAAGCATGCTATTTAGAGATATAAGACCACAAATGGATTTTATATCAACAAACAGTTGTGCACATCTAATTTCATGAGGAAGATATTTCATGAACCAGTGTTAATAAGTTTCGTTTTGAAAGCTTGCATCTCGCCTATTGCTCTTGCTCTACCTAAACCACACATGGCCAAGGCCAACTAGCTGGCCCTAGTGAGAATAATCAAAGAGGGACCCAACAAATAAAACATAGAGAATACCCCACAAAAAACTGGAGAACGGCCTATTGAGCATTGACTCAAATTTATATCAGTACAACTAGGAACACATTGACCAAAGATGGATAAAGGCTAACCTAATAATTTTAAGCGGAATCTCTTGTACAAAGGACTTGAAGTATCAACTTTGAAGCCCATTTCTTCAAACAATTTCAGCTGCACGGCGGAATGTTGAAGTAAGCAACAAACACTCCAGGAGTTCATTTTGTGCCAACAGATCATGAACAAATCTCACCTGATCAAGAAAACCATCATTCGGGCATGCCAGCTCATTAATTTCCTTCAAAGCTTCTAATGCTTCTGGAAGAAAATAAGAAGCAAGGCCACGTGAGATGAAATTCAGTTAGAGTAGATGAAAAGATACATTTTCCTTTTCCAGGACAAAAGAATTCAGACCTTCCAGAGATTTCTGCTCTGATCTCATAAGATAAGCAACAACGATGGAAGCACTGCAACAAGTACGAAAATGATGTATGAATGCATATATAAAGATGAAAAAATGGAGCTGACAGAATTGAAAGTGAACAGGCCTATGCTAATTAAAGTCCTAAATTGAAACGCTTTATGGGCAAGTTAACACAAATTTCCAATTGTTAACCAGCAGCCTACGGCAAGTGGTTAGTGTCAGAAACATTCAGTCTCCAAGCGCCACCAATTGGTTAAAAGTCAAATTCATATCCTTAACTCAAATTCAATAAGAATATTTCCATTCGCAATGTTACTTAAAAGGAAGTAACAGTCCAATTCTTGGCACCGCACCGTACCAAATTCCATTGTCAAACATGATTATCCGACGGTAGAGATTCTTTTTTTTACCAACAAAATGGAAATGGCAATGCTTCAGACGCCTACCTCCTGGAGACCCCAGCGAAGCAATGTACGAGGACGTTCCCAACCTTCCATCCCTCATCGACGAAACCAAGGCAAGCCTCGAGGTGGTCGAGCAGATTCTCCTCCTCCGTGTCCCGCAGCGGCACGGCCATCCGCGTGACCCGCAGCCCGTCCCCAGCGCGCTCCACCACCCGCATCAGCGTCCCGTGGGGAACCTCAGCTGTCGGTGGTGCTCCCTCCTCACCGGCGACGACGCGGCGGACCTCCTCGGTGGGGATAGCGAGGCCCGGACGGCAGTCAGTGATGAAGGAGATGGAGGCGGAGCTGACGACCGAGAGGACGTGGGTGAAGGTCGCGCTGGTGGTGGAATCCGTGAGGGCGGCGATGGCATCTTTGATGTCGCCGAAGTAGAGCTGCTCACGAACGAGGTGTGGCATGGCGGCGGCAGCGGCGGAAGAGGCCGGTGAGAATCAGTGAAGCCCGGCGAGAGGAGGAAGACCTGTTTATTTTACAAAATACCCCTTTATTTTGCAAATAACACTCTAATTTGGATCGTGACTATTAATCGCGATCCGATTATTTGCACAAAGACCCTCATAAATTTTCAAAACGCCCCCTGGTTTGGGTCCGCCCCTTGCCTCTGCCTCCGTGCGGGCACGGCACCGCACGTAGATCGCCGGCGGCGGCAGAAATCCCGGCGATGCCGTCATCTTCGACACCAGGACGCCGGACGTCATCCGCAGCCAAGTCGTGCCCCGTGCTGACGGTCGTCGTGTTTCGAGGTCCTCGACGGCTCGATCTTCCCCAGGCCAGATTCATCGGAGATCGTCGCCGTCGGCCGCCGCCACCTAGAGGAGGGAGGGGCTCCTGGGTCGAGCTGCCGCATCGGCGCCTGCAGACGGGTCTCGTTCAATCAGGCATGGGGAACGAACATGATACATTTGACACCAATTCGCACGGGGGGCACAAGGTTGAAGACGACAGGCTGCCCTTCGCCGGCCGTGACACCCAGCACGGCTCCGTGCCTCCATCTTCATCTCCACATCTACAGAGAAGAATGGGCCCATCAATGCCAACCGTATCCTTGTCTTGAGATTTCGCATTTTGCAATCATGTTCGGCGATCCTTTAGTTTCGGCAGTTGTTCATGGTGCTGCAGTGGCAACTGTACATCTCCTCTAGTTTGCTTGGCTGTATGTACCATGATCCCGTCTGCCTCTGTTGCTTCTCTTGTATTTGCAACATCCTTTAACATTGTTAATTCTGCTATGTATCTGTATGTTGAGGCGAACACAATCTGCATTTGTCACAAGAAGATGGTCAATTGATGACACAACTAACTTGATCCCCTGAAGGACCTGACCTGAATGGTGAATCAACGACAAATGCAGAGTTCAGCATCGGTACATCGAGAGAGCATCGTATGCGGAGTTCAGTTGACAGCGATTTGCAAGCTTTTGCTGATGCGATTGCCTAGTCATATGATTGCTTTTGCTACGAGCATCATGGCTGCTCCAGGTGCGCATGCCAAAAGCCAAAACTTTAGTCTGACTCCCAAGTCCCGACACTATCATCCTGCGGCCCCATTTGCTGAAGCATTTTTCGCCGTCACATTTTCGTCAACCCTTTGTACGAACCCAAAAGAAAATGCTACTTTTAGTGAACTACTGATGAATGGTCATCAAAGAAAAGCTAATACGTATAATCATTTCCCGATAAATGCTGATGAATGGTCATCAAAGAAAAAGGGGAAAAAATACAAGAAATTCGTCGCCTTTCTTTTGATGAAGGAATTCAGCGACTTTACTTTTCAGCAGTGCACATCATCAGAAGCCAAGCTACCTTAACTACAGTCTACAACTTCTTACACCATCAGAAAAGTGGTATGAAAAATGTTGCCAGGCTTTAATTGATCTGATCAAAGTTAACAAATAACAATGCCTCACAGATTAGATGATTGTCATCCCAAATATCCTTTGTCTGTAGTGCCAATGCTAATCAGAATTCTAATGCTTCAATTTGAAATAGTTGCCGCCCACAAAATCACCTATAGCTAGAGTGCTAGACTAGACATCAGAGATGCTATTACTATCAGTGGTAGGATTATCCACTACTGACCTACAGTCCTAGCAGGGATTACCTAAACAAAAAGGCAGCTGACAGTCATGGGCTGGGCTGTGTTCAGATTCAGGAAAAAGTACTTCTCCAACAAGTTTTTCCTATACATCCCACTCACACTCACAGAACACGCTTCTCGGTGCACTATTCATCTAAAAAAAGTACTTTTTACTTCCAATCTGAACACAACAATGAAGCGCTTTTGCAGACTTAGAGGTGAGAGAGTTCAGAGCCCCAGCAGGATGTAGTAGACCAGGGTGATGGGCAGAGCAATCAGCATCCCGAAGATCACACTGCAACAAAGAGATTACATTATGAATGATCATTGTCATTGCCTCATGGGTCCATGAATGAACAGGTAGTGTGAAATACAACATGCTAGGAGCAATCATGCTGATTCTGTCCTAGTTTCTTTTTTTTTCACTGCACGAGTCTTTCTCAAACATTATCATTAGGAATCATTGGAAATTAGGTGGGTGATCATTTCTGTTTCTGATTCTTTTCAAGTGATTATTCCTGATTATATAATTGACAACAAAAGCATGAGTATGGTCAAATTCTACATTACAAGAGCAAAAAAAACCATCCACAAACAGGTTGAACCTTTCAGGCTTGAAATTGGTACTGAGAAAATGTGGACTGTTAAGAGGTGATCTTACGCTGTGCTCAGTATGTTAGGATGAACGTTGTACTCCTTGGCAAACACAAACGGCACGATTCCTTGAGGTAGAGCAGCCTGAAAATGGAGTGGCAATTCAATGTTGTAGACCTTTTCTTTTTAATTTTGTAGACCTTTTCTTTTAGTTTGACACAAGATTCAGGTATACCTGAACAATGGCAATGTGCAGAAGAACTCCGCGCAGCCCAACAGCCAAAGAGGCGGCAGCCATGACCGCTGGACCCATGAGGAACCGGACAGCCATCGCGTATGTTGCAAGTTTGTTCCCACAGGCAATGATCCGCGGCTGCAATGCCATGAACAGGCCTGAAAAATGTGAAAGATAAGTGCTTGCAGCTATAGGTGATACAGCAACAGAGGCATAGAGCAATTCATCAATATCAGAGATGTGCACACCTAGACTGAACATGGCCATCCCAAGCCCTGCATCAGAGAGAATCGAAATCGACCGGGCAATGATCGCGGGCATTTCAATCCCCCACCTAAATTATTCAGCACAGACCAGATAAAGATTATTCAACAGATGCAAGGGATGCCTGATGAAACATACATGGCCCTGTGGATTTGAGAAATGATCGATTGCCAACCTGTAGGATACCAGGGACCAGATGATCCCAATGAGGCTGGAGTAGGTGTTGGGGTTCCTGATCAGCTTCCTCCAGACCATGATGAGGATGAGCCTGGTCATCACGCTCGCCGGCGGCATCGCGGCTGGCCTCCCCTCGCCGTCGTCCTTGGGGTAGAGCTGGGCTGTCGAGTTGGAGCCGAGCTTGGACAGGGCCGGCCCGCCCTTGTCGGCGCCGTTCCCGTTCTTGGTCCTGCTGAAATCGTCACGGCCGTACTCATCGTAGGCCTGGGTTCCTCCTCCTGTGCAGGCAAAGCATACATGATAAAAAATGTAACTTTTAAGCATTTCGCATTGTTAAAAGGACCACATGATGTTTATACTAGCAAATTAACATTTGGCCATTTGGGTACTGAAAAAAGAAAAAACAAAGATTCGGTTTTTGAATAGTCGACGGTGTGGTCGGATGGTCAATGGACAGCACACAAGAACCGCTAGGAGCCAACTAGAAGTGTCCTTCCTAGTACTAGCTACAGGGGAAAATGTTACCTTTGGCGAGGACGTCGCCATGGTCGGCGCCGAAGGCGTGCACGGCCCCAGCGGCGGCGCGGTCGGAGACCGGCGAGGCGCTGGAGCTCCATACGAACATGTGCAGGTCCTTCCTCTTGGCCGCCGCCGGCGAATGGCCACCGGTGGCGCCCTTCTCCTCGTCTCCTCCCTTGACGATGTTGAAGAACTCGGCGTGGTTGAAGCTGGAGCCACGCGGCGTGGGGTTCCGCGACGACTGCAGCGAGTAGATCTCGACGCCGGAGAGGTTGGAGACCCTCGGCTGCTGCATCTGCATCGACTGCGAGTACTGCGAGTGCGAGCCGGCTGCCTCGGAGCGCGAGCTGGTGGACTTGCGCACGGTGACGCGCACCCGTCCATCCTCGGCGACATGGGCGTCGGCCTCGAGGTCCCCCTTGTCGGCGCCGGCGAGGGAGACGACGTCGGAGTCGACGCGGAAGGAGACGATGTCAGCGGCGGCGCCGCCGGGGAAGTGGTCCATGACGAGGGAGCGGGCGGCGCGGTACTCGAAGAGGAAGAGCATGAGCGTGTACCAGATGATGCACTGGAGGACCACCACCTGGACCATGAGCGTCCCCGCCGAGTCGGGTCCGTACATTCCCCGGAGGAGCGGGATGCCCATGACGAGCGTGTTGGGGAGCGTGGAGAGGGAGAAGAGGGTGATGCTCCAGTCGAGGCTGAGGAAAGGGGAGAGGCGGGAGGCGAGGGCGAGGAGGGAGAGGACGATGAGCTTCTGGAGCGTGTCGGCGGCGAGGAAGCGGAGGTTCATGGCGAAGGGGTTGTTGGTGGAGATGAAGTGGAAGGAGAGGAGCGGGACGGCGAAGAGGGCGACGAAGCGGTTGATGCCGGAGCATTGGTCCGGGGTGAAGATGTGCCACCACCGGACGGAGCCGTAGGCGAGGGTCATGGCCACGTAGAGCGGCACCACGGCCGTGAGGACGTGGTAGAGGTCGAGAGCGGTGATCATGGCTGGTTGATGCTCTGGGTTTGGCTCCGCTGAGAAATGGAAGGAGGTAGAAATGGAGTGAGCAAGGAGCGAGAGCAATGTGGTGGTGGCTCCGTCTCAATTAAAGACAGACAGCAAGAGGAAGAAGATGAAAGGGGTGGGGAGACACAGATGAGGCAAGCTGGTCAGAGAGAGGCAGGCGGCGCATGCAGGGGAGGGATGCATGGCATTGGCTGTGTTTAGTTGACCAAGGGAAAAGATCTTTTGTTTCTGAGATGCGTGTTATGTGAGGGGGATGAATAGGAAAGGTGAAAAAGGAATTTTTAGGGATGCGTGTTCTGTGAGGGAAATGAATAGTAAGTGCAAAAGATCTTTTGCATCTAAACACAACCATTGTACAAGAGATTTTTGCAGGCAGCAGCGAGCGAGAAAGCAAGCAAGGCGCAGGATCGTAGGAGAGATGGACTACGGACGGGGAGGGGAGAAGGGGAGGCGGGTAGGTCTGCGCGCGCGGCGGAAAGGCGGAGAGAATTCAAGACAACAAGAGGCAAGGTACGCTTCCGGTTGGCGTAATGGCAGACAGGAAAGGTCTTGCACTGGGAGGTGTGTACACCCCCTGCCCCTGGTGCTGCGTCTGTGTGGTGGTGCCGTGGTGCTGACGAACAACACGGACCTGGTAACTGGGCTAGCTCAGGCTGAGTGTGTAGGACAGGACAGGGGTTGTCCCTTGCAGCATCAGCACGCCAGCAGCCTTGGACTTTGGCGCCTTCCTGGCTCCTGCAACAGTAGAGTGAGAATTGCACAGTAAAAGTCTGCAGAATTTCACAGATGTCTCTACAACTTTACAAATTTTTTTTCTAAAGGTCCAATGTAAAATAGTTTAGGACCAAATTGCAAAAAAATTAAGGGCACATCAAGGAAGGAGATTTTGTTTAGAAAATGGAGTACAGTGATGCGCTAATGCGATTGCAAAAATTTTAAGGGCACATCAAGGAAGGATATTTTTTTAGAAAATGGAGTATAGTAATGCACTAATGCGACAGACAGTGAAAGCATTTTTTTAGGCATTTTACTCCCTCCGTCCCGATAAAAGTGCAATCGAGCGATTCAAAAAATGTCCCAGAATTAGTGCACGCAACGCATGCAGGCACCTCCACCAGCTCATCAGCTCAGAGGACACGTACCATTGTGGGACCCATTGAATAAAAAAATCAAAGCACTTATCCTCTGCACAGCATTCACGGGAGGAAGGCTCTGGAGTCCTGCCCACCACTCGTTCGTCATTCTTCCCAAATCCTGCTACCGCACAGCCCTGGTTCGTTCTTTCGTTCCCCAATCTTTCTGCTGCCGCACGCCCACTCAACTCGATTCGCATCTAGCCAGCGCCCCATTCCCTTTCCTTCCGCATCCAGGGTTGTGTTCTTGCTGCGCCGCATCCAGTGCCCTCATCCCCTCTCATTCTGAGTGCTTCATCCGCGTGCATCGCCAGCCTCTTCCCTGTCCAGAGCTCCTCCAACTCGCTTTTATGGCTGGCAGGGGTAGGTGCCGCCGGCGTCGTAGCTGGATCCAACAGCGACGCCAGGGTTCAAAGCTAGGCGGTCGCGGTGAAGGCGCTGGCGACATACTTGTGGAGCCGAACAACCACAGGTACGGGGAGTGGATCTGTGTGCGCGGGCACCGCATCAGACTGCGGGGTCGCATGCGGGTGGATGCCGACGGCGACGTCTATGTCCCCGACTCCGAGGATGAAGAGGTCGATTTGGGGGGTATCTCAGTTGCCACGAATGGTGACCACATGGATGTTGCGGCCGAAGAGGGGGCAGCTGATGGCGTCAAGGTTGCAGCAGACATGGGTATCGGCGAGGAGATGCACCCCGAGGTGGCTGCGCGCCTGAAGAAGGTGCTTGGCCACATGGATCCAACCTTTAGTGATGTCTTCGTCAGCATGTATAAGGTTATGGTGCCTGCCTTCTTCAAACCCTAGTTAAATCTGTTGTTGTCTGATTGTGATGGTGGAGCCAGGGCCTAGGCTGCTCGGGCTTTAACCCTGGTTGTCAGCCTAAAACTTTATGTTAGTGCACTTAAGGTTATGTAGAAGCATGTTTTATCAAAAGATATTCTAGGCATGTTTGAAGCTTTGTATGTATGTTAGCCCCAGCCACAACTAATACCTGGCCGCCCATGTGTGTAATGAACTGATGAAGTGCTTTTGCTATGCTAATAAATGCACAGTTTATGTGATGATGATTGTCTAGTGGAGTGGTGTTGGTCGAACTGTTATGTGATGCTCGAATACGAATTTCTGTATGACATCTACAACCATGGTCTTTGTCTATAAAGTTAGAATTGCCAATGTAGGTTAGAATTTAAATGACACAAGACTGTTCTTTTCTATTTACAACACACAGATGGGCTAATTACAAAGCAGAATTTCATATACAAAAGGGTTTATATTACAGTAGTAGTAAAGTGAGTTGCCACCGCAACATCCAGTGCCTAATCCCTAATTACAAAAGCAGTGTATATACAAAGGAGTGGCTTATACCGCAGCACTACAGTTAGTTGAACTATTACATGCTGCTATGCCTAATCCTTATTTACAAAAGCAGTGATTTATGCAACAGCAACAATACAGTTAGTTGCTCAAAGACTCCTTTACATTTTGATATAGCTGTCGATCAACAGAAAGGCTTTTAGGAAGCATTCCTATTGCCTCAAGACTATCTTTGTTCATGTGAGGAACCTTATACCTGTTTCCACCACCATCTTTCATCACCTCAGTCAAACAACCTTGTAGTGTTAGGAACACTCTGTTCAAAGTAGATGGATCATATTCATCAAATTTGTGTTGTACATTCTCGATCAACTCATCTATGTTCCTAGAGGTCGTACGATCAGCTAAGGATTGGAGAGAAGCAAAGAATCCTAGGTCTAGTACATTCATATCAGGGGAATTGGCTGGTTGGTTGATGATCCGTATGTCCAGTCCAGTCTGCGCTACAGCAACAGCAAATTGTTCATCATGCATTGGCACGTGAGAAGGTGCATTATCTTGCTGGATCCAAATGGTCTTTCCTGCATCTTCTCGAGGCCATCGCGCAACAATAGCGGGCAACACTTTAGCAATCATATACGACCTCATAGTATCTCGATCTACTTTGATAGGCTTGGTTACTAGAGTTCCCCTTGATCTGTTGCGGCTTCTTCGTTTTGCTGGTTCCTGCATAGAATAAATTGAAGTAATGATCAAAATGAGCACACGAGCTAATTGAACAAATTAAAAAAAATAGTGTGGTACCTTTTTGATAAACGCCCACACTCCTATTTTGCCATCAAAAGTACAATTACCTTCGTCATCGTATCTAGGTCTAGCCACTGCTGTCAAGAACATGACTTTACCAATAAAATTCTTATTCCGCACAGTCCTATATGGTTCCTCCTCTTCTGGGAGCAAATAGTAGGTTATGCCCTTTTTTGTGGCATTATACCACTTCTCATCTAGGTGGATGATGTTGTACATTTCAATGAACTTAGGATCATTTGGCAATGTCCGTGGATCTAACATGGCAATACACCATCGCAATCTGTCTTTCTTGTTTTCATCCTTCAGTAGAGGCTTTAGGGTGCTGGAGTGGCGTCTTAGTTTCCCTTCCTTAAACCACCTGTGTAGAGTGCTCTTTGTTACACCAATGGCTGCAGCTAGAGATCGTATAGTAGTCCTCCTGCGTAAGGGAACACTAAGAACCTCAGATAGATCAACTTGTATTTTTTTGCGGCCACAATTCTTGGACTTCTTTGATCTAACATCCACCGGTATTCCTTGTGCACGGCACTCCTTCACTCTTCTCCAAACACGCTGCACTTGATATCTACTAACTTGTAACATTTCAGCAACTCTAGTTGTAGTTGTTCTTTTTAATTTTCCATGTACACTTCTCTGAACCAATGCTTCATAAATTGCATGCCTTTCAGCTTCTGTCAAGTTCCTGGACTGACATGTGATGTTGTCATTTGCATGGGCATGTTCAAATATTGGATCCTCATAATCATCTTCATGAAGGGAGATCTCTGTAGCATCACCATACACACCATAGTCTTCTATGTACTCCATCATGTCTAAAAGAAATGTAATCAGTACTGTATTAATGCAAATAATATATGGCTATGCCATGACACTGATTTTATGCAAAGAATTTTAGTACATGTCATGACACTGATTTCCTGTCTTCTCCATTTTACTGTTATACATAAGATTTAAGTTATCAAATTTAATTTTAGTGGTACTGCTTGGAAAATTTTATTGTGCTTGCTCAACCTATGTCATGACTGAGATTATTAGCCTATTACACTTGATAGACTCCATCATTAAGAGAACACATTACCTTGATTGGGTTCTGCTAGGTCAGAAGCATCCATGTTGATGTCTATTCCCTGGACAAGAACCTTCTTATCTTCCTGGAGAAGATGGGATTCAGCTTCTTGGAGCCGATGGAGTTGATGATCTTCTAGGAAATGGACTTCATCTTCTTGGAGATCTTCTTGCTCATTTAGATCAGGTAAAGGACATGCACCTGTTTCATTTGTGTTGTTACTATTTAATTTTCCTGGATAATTTTACTTTTATTAATCTGTCATTTACAGTTACTAAACTGTCTAAAAGTATTTAAGCTTGAAAAATTTTAGTGTTACTGCTTGGATTTTTTTGTGATTGTTGGCAGAAATCATGACACTTATTGGTATCCTATGCACATTAGAAGACTTGTTGAACTGTCATTAAAATAACATGTTACCTTGATTTGGTTGTTGCAGTTCAGAAGCCTCCACATTGAGATCTATTGCGTGCACAACAGCCTCATCTTCCTGGAGATGGATTTGATGATCTTGTAGGACATGGACTTCATCTTCTTGGAGATCTTCCTGCTCATCTGGTGATACCTCATTTAGATCAGGTAGCACATCTCTTTGAAGTGGTAGTGTGTTTAGATCAATGGCCATGGCTGGTGATGAGTTGGATTGCAGGTTAGCGTGGAGGTCTGTGGTTTGGTTGATTTGGGAGCGTGTGTTTTGTTTATATAACGGGCGACCGCAAGGAGGCGCACTCCAGTGGAAATTTGAATTGGGCGCCATTTTTCTCTCTGGAAGGTGCACTTCCGTGCGATATTTTGGCTCTCGGGGAGTCCAGAATGTAAACGTGGCACAACAATGCCTTTTTTATGTATATTTTAAAGAAACAAGTTCGTGATATTTTTTGTAAGGGCTGCTGCTTCCTTTACAGTGTGCGGCAAGTAATCATTGCTGTCAGACTTCACATCGTGCGACAGAGGGGCAATATTGTCATTTAACATATATACTAAGTTTGCACTTCAAACTCTACAAATGCACTAATTGTGGGACGGAGGGAGTACGTGTCAGCCTGTGATAAAATGCACCTCTCTAGCTGCTGCGCTGCATGGCATTGCATTGCAATGCATGTACTCCACCCAGTACACTAGCTGATTCGTCGTGGTACCCTCTGGATCGTGCGATCGTCATCGGCTAGTGCGACTGCGTTGCGTTGCGCTGCTTTCTTTTCTTTGACCTAGCGTCGTGGTGCCTGCGTCAGCCTCGGTAGCAGCACAGCGCCTACGGCAACATACTACCGCTGCAGATGGAGGTGAAAAAAAGTTTTTTTTGAAAGAGAAAAAAAAAATTCTTATGGAAAGTGTGTCATGTGAGGAGATAAATTAAAAGCGAAAAAAATAAATTTTTTGAGAAACGTGCTATGTGAGGGGATGAATAGAAAGTAAAGCTGGGACTGTCTATTCGTGACTTGAGTGATTTGGAGGGTTCCATCACTCAAGTGACCCTCAAATCACCCAGATTTTGTACAAACTAAAATCTGAGTGATTTTGAGCTCCCCATCACTCAGATAATGGAAGCCACCAAATCAGTCATAATTAGGAGAAAATACGAACTGAGTGATTCAATTCAAATACTCACTCAGATATGAAAACACAGAAAATATAGGCTACATCAGATTTGGCAAATTTGAAAACTAGACAGATTTGAAAACTAGAAAGATTTGAACTCAAACAACACAGATTTGAACTCTCAACACAAATTTTCATATTTAAACTCAAACAAGATATATTTGACCAACAATCACTTCTCAGAATTGAAAACTTGGGAGCAGTTTAAATCTAAAAAAAGCATAGGTTTGATAATTTAGCTTGAATTACATCACAAGTTAAACTTGACAGCAGTTTAAATCGAAAATTACATCAAGATCGAAACTGTGAAATTGTGTAAAACTACCTGTGAAATCTATAACTTTCAATTTTCAGACCAGATTTCAAATTAAGAGATTCTGATGTATTAACTGTAAGTGAAAGTTGAGTCATTGTCTCCCTGATGCTCAAGAAACAATCATCGAGGATGAAGGCAGTGAAATACTGCTGAACAAAAAATCGAAGCAAATTACTACAACATAGGAACATACATTACACTGGCAACCTCGTCACTAGCCAAACATACATTACATGCACCCAAGGTCTTCATAGAGCCAGGATGGGGTCAAATGGGAGCTCAACAATCTCATGTTGCAAAGTGTGACCAACAAAAACTGAAACTGAAAAATAAACAAGTATTTCAGAGACATGCACACTGAAAAAGACAGTGCCGAACCAAAAGCTTAAGAATGAGACACTGAAAAGGATAATGTGCACTTACCATCATTTTCTGTCTTGACCAAGCTAATGACGAAGAAAGTAGGTGGCCAACGAACCAACTCCTATAGCAGCAACCACAATCAAGAGGTAAAAAGTCTAGACAGTGTAGAAAATTGACAAAAAAAAAAGAAATGCCAAATGATTACGAAATTATTGCGAATAAGATTAGGTTTAAATCTCAACAATCACTTCTCAGAATTGAAAACTGGCAGATTTGAACTACAAAAAACATAGGTTTGACAATTTAGGTTGAATTACTTCACAACGTAAACTTGACAGCAATTTAAATCTAAAATTACAACAAGATGTAAACTGTGAAACTGGGTAAAACTAACTGTGAAATTTATAAGTTTCAACTTTCAGACCAGATTTCAAATTAAGAGATTTTGATGTAATTAACAAACAGATTTTCAAGCCTAACACATTTCAAATTAAGAGAGTAGCACGGAGCATGGACCAACCTGGTAAATCTGGGGAAGATGAACTGGAACTTAACCATGACTATCAGCATGTGGTACTCACCTCAGCACCGGTCACAATAAACTAGAAGACAAATAAAGGTGTCAGAGTTTATACCGACTTAAATCCATGGTTCCTCATGCTATGCATGATAAAACAAACTTATTTGAATCAAAATTTAAATTTACATAAGTTTAAATAAAAAATTACACCTTTAAACTGTCGCTCAAGCAAAAAATTACTGTCAAGGAGGAAATAAGAGGTCATCAAAGATGAAAACTAAGGAGCTAGGCAACTGATGTAGACAACTACTAAACAGAAGATAGAGAAAAACAGTAGCAAAACAACAAATTGAAGTGCAAAATCTATTACAAACCATAGACAGCAGCAAATGGAAAAATGAAATGGCAAAACTGTTTCTATAGTTCTGAAAATTAGAAATTTTAGGGTGAGTATTGATAACCCCACAAAAGGCAAATGGGAAAATGAAAGGGCAAAAATTTTTCTATAGTTTTCAAAATTAGAAATGTTAGGATGGTTGTTGAACCCCCACAAAAGGGGAAATAGGAAAAAATAAAATGAAAAAAATTTTCTATAGTTTGTCAAAACTATAAATATAAGGGAAGGAATGAACTGATGAGGACATCACTTTTACGGATATACACGAGCCTTCACCGCTGGACATCCAAACCATTGAAGGTCCAATTACAAGAGCTCGCTCCTAAATGTTCCTATTAATAGTTTTGAGAATGAGTTACTACCTATTTGTTTATAATGTGATTAGGAACCAAGGAAAAGATCAACAAACACATGGAGGTTGGCTTGGAGGCGTGGAGGACCAGCGAGAGTCGGCCAAGCTATGCGTCACCGTCCTTTGGCCTTTGGGCCTTGTATCGTCGTCGAGTCCATTAGGGGGTGTGTCCAGGGATCATCCACGACCCTAAGCTCTATAAATCAGTAGCCGCCGCCTTCCTTAGGGTTTGGGTTTTGCTTTAGATTAATCTGTCTTTGAACAGTCGCCGTCTTCGGTTTATAGAACCCCAACTTGTGTGCTTAATCATTCATCCGTAGATTGTCACCAATATTGAGAGCTGCGTTCTTTCAAGTTCTTGCTTGTGTTCTTCGTTTCGCTTGCAGGGATTAGCCTTCTTGGCGAGGTCAACTGGGTTGTGACACGGTTGATAACCAGAGGAGTCGTGGTGCTAAAATTGCAGGGTTCGAGTTGCTGACTTGAAGCCAGATCGGTGTGTTTCACTCCGCCCAAACGAGAGTCATCCTTACCTGACGGAAGATCGGCCACCTACGTCTTATCATGAACCCCCACAAAGGCAAATGAAAAATTTCTTCACAATTACAAAACAACAAAGCAAAAACAGGTAGAAAATGGCCTCAGATAAGTTGCCTTTGAATTGACCTTTGACTTAGAGTAAAGGTAAGAGCTCATGGCAGGCATGGAATCATAGGAGAGACCCACCCCAACTATGATATCAGCGCATAGCAGCTGTAGGTTGGGAATGGATGTGTCCCACGACTTGATGACAAACCATGAGAGAATGTCACACAAGGTTATCCAGCAAAAAAAACAGATAAAAATGATAATCATCATAGGCATAAAAAGAAGACTGAGACAAACAAAGGTGTCAGAGATTAAACCCAGTTAAATCCTTGGTTGCTCATGCTATGCATAGTAAAACAAACTGATTTGAATCAAAATTTAGATTTACATCAGTTTAAATAAAAAATTACACCTGAATTTAAACTGTTGCTCTGGCAAAAAATTACTGTCAGATCTATTGGGTTCAGGGAGAAAATAAGAGGTCATCAAAGATGATAACTAAGGAAGAAAAAAAGAATGACAACCCAAGGTGATTTCTGTTACGAAATTACTGTGAACAAGATCAATTCCAAACAGCCATATATTCTAACATATGTAGAAAACCCAGAAAGGGCAAAGACTACCTCATGAAGAAAAATAACATGGTCAACCAGAAAAGAAATGAAAGGAGTACTTGCAAACATAAACAAGTAGAGCACACAGGTAAGAAATGAGAGCAGAGCAAGGCAAAGTCACACATGTTAAACTGCGAGGAGCAGGTTGAAGATTAAGTGGAGCTTGACCATGACCAGAAGCACAGTTACTCCATAATGCAATAAGAACATACAAAATGCATCAAGAAAAACACAATGAAGTTCTGAATTAAAAGAAGCGTGGAGCTAATGAATACAAAGGAGTGACATACCTAGTAAAACCAAAATAAGCAGATTAACATGACCCAGAAATTGACCCCGACCAGCACCATATAGTTCTCTGTCCACCTAACACCATGTATAATAGAAGAATTAAACAAATCATAAAATGAAATTAAATTAAACAGACAACAAAGACAAGACAAAAGTAGTATTGAAATCCCGACAAAAGGCAAATGGGAAAATTAAAATGGGGAAATGAAAATAGCAAAATTGTTTCTATAGTTTTCAAAATTAGAAATGTTAGGGTGAGTATTGAGAAGCCCACAAAAGGCAAATGGCAAAATTAAAATGGGAAAATAAAAGGGAAAAATGTTTCTATAGTTTTTAAATAAGAAATGTTAGGGTGGTTGTTGAACCCCACAAAAGGGGAAATGGAAAAAATAAAATAGGAAAAAATTTTCTATAGTTTGTCAAAACTAAAAAATGTAAGGGAAAGAAAACTTGGTGCTACTAAAAATGGCATATAACATTGAGACAACAAAAAAAAGAGGAAGAGGAAGCTCACCTTTTTTCCTGGCACTTCAACTTGAGCAGAAAGAACAGATAATAGGGGCAGCCTGGTGGATTCCTTTTCTCTACATAGCAAGAAATAGTAGAACCAAAACCAAATGTCAGGGTCCAGGGGGCACAGGCAAATGACTAAAAATGTACTGAAAACCCAAGTAAAATTCCTCAGCATGCATTGTGAAACAATGCAAATTGGTCTGTCAATGTTCAGACCATCCCAAGCTGTAGGTACATTCAAAAAATCTGAAACAACTTGAATGACCTGAACAACCAATATATGAAGAAAAAAAGAAGGAATGAATCACATTAAAAATAAAGTATAAATATAGTATGAATCCTAGGATAAAACAGCCATGTGACATAAAATTTCTACAGACCATAGAAAAACAAAATACAATGACAATGCACAGTAGACATAAAAAGTAGTTCATTCGTTCATTAGGATACAATGACAAATGATTAAAAATTTTACAATGGTTTTCAAAAATAGAAATGTAACGGGTCTGTTAAACCCCCCACAAATGAAATTGGCAAAGAACTCGATTTCAAATAAGTAGGCAAAGCACACTCACAAAGCAGGAGGGAGTATGAAGCAGGGACAGACATGTTAAACCCCTGGGGTGGATTGAAGACAACTTGGAACTCGCAACCAACCAATGCCATGGGGACTCCTTACACCTGTGGCCACAACAAACAAGATCAGAAACAGGGAAGACACATTACAAATAACACCAACGCCGCCGCAAAGCCCAACCCGATGCTAAAATGGATTGTCACTGTAATAAATTTTAACTATATTTCAAAGATGATACATTAAGTCTTGGAAGTGAATATAAAACTGACACTGAATAATTTCACACTTTGTTTATAAAAAGTAATTGTGATGATCAAAGGTGTAATGGTGATGGTTCATAAACACAATATTTTACACAACATGCATGTGAGCAATAGAAACAAAATTGAAAAATGCCACCAAATAAGATCACTTGTATGTGTGTACAAAAGATAGTAGTGATTATATCATTAATTGCACCATATGAACTAAAAAAACAAGCATATGAGTGGAAGAAATATTATCAAACCATTCTGTATAGAAACAGTGAGAAATAAAGGGTGTTGATATATCAAACACACACTATGAAAAAAATGTGCAAACAATGACAGATAGATTATTCAGCACCCTAAAATGCACAACGAACTTGTTCATAGATGAGCAACCATGCTGAAACTTTGAAAAGAAAAGAGCACTCGGCACACTGAATACATACATACAAATATCTATAGATAAAAGTTCGATTGACAAAAATTCGTCATACACCCATTGCATTCATTGAATGGCAAGATGTTGATATTCCTACAACATTCACTACCTGATTAATTTAGATGAGGAAAGTATTCAGTCCATGATGAAATGACTGACAAACATCCTGAGAAAACTCTGACCTACCTCACAAAGATAAATCTTATAAAAAATTGAATCTACGACAATTACCTAGGACACAGAACTATAGCATCTGACAATTCTAAACATTAAAACATGAGCTGGTAACTGAAAATAGAGTGCCAATTAGAAATAAACTAATGCTGAAATGATTTGACAATGATTTCTTAAATAGAAAGCAATGTAGCATGAAAGTGGACTATCATAAGAACAAACAAATTTAAGCTGTCAATCAAACCGAGGTGTTGTGACTGTCCTGGGCCAAAATAATCACATGAAATCCAAAAGCAAAAACTACAGAGATTGACAGTGGATGCCTATCCATAATCTGAACTGAACTACTGAAAATACCTGCCGCTTAACCAGTAGAACATGATAACCAAAATAACTGGCTCCTATAATTAGCAGGGAGCAAATTAGCAAGGTTTTGCACGACTGCCCAGTGAGATCGACCAACAACCGCCTGAATCGTCTCCAACACACGCAGAAAAAAAAACACCGAGATGTTTAATTTAGATGGGTAACAAAGCATGGGAAGGTCCACTCGCTCGAGCCCAAAAGCAAGTATATGCTGAAACACACCTAAGAAGCACACGGTCAATTGCATGATGGTGCAGCCAAACTAAACCAATTCAGCTGGGGGATCGAAGACACAGATAGGAAAACTAGACCGATCCACCAAAACCTCTAGGTCAAAATTAACAAGTAAAATTACAAATAAGATGAAATCGAATTGAACAGGGTAGAAAGGCAAATCTAAACCAGGAGAAATCGATTGGGGAAAATCGAAGACACATATGGGGAAAAGTTGCCCCATCCACCCAAATTCAAGGTCAAAACTACTAGGGATGAACTACAAAATCAAACGAAATAGTCTTCTAGAAGACAAGGGAATCAAATCCTCTCACCTGGACGAGCTTGAGAAAGACGCAGACCAAATCGCCTCAATCGACGACGTTGAGAAATCGTATCTCCTGGCCAAGCCCGAGAATTGGGGAAGACAACCATGAGGAACACGAATCCCTAGCAACGACTCATCTACTAGGGCTTGGAATGGGGAAGACGGAACGAGGAAGGCGAAACCCCAGCAGTGTCGCCTCATCTGCTCGAGCTCGAAATGGGGGGAGACGAAATGAAAACAGAGACAGAGGAAGAAGGAAGACGGCAGGAATAGGCGGACCCACATGACAGTAGCACAGCAGAACAAATCGGAGGCAAAACAAATGGGTGGACCAGATTTTACAGAGAAGAGATCGGACGGACAACAAACTGGGTGAGAGAAGGCCTCGAATCACCCAGGTGGTGACATATAGCTTTTCCGTTTTGGGGGGGTGCAATTGTAAACTCCTCTATCGACGACCATTCGCGAGCCCGAGATATCAGTTTTTTATTTGAAAATACAAATCTCCTGGCAAACAAACATCCATTGTCTCTCATCAGATCCATGGTCCCACCCACCCACGGCAGAAACAAAGTCCAAACTGTGGAGTTGACTAAACTTTCACGTGTCACTCTGTCACCATCTCTCGAGCTCGCCCATTGACTTTTTCTCCCCACTCTCCCCACCAGCGCACTACACAGACCAGACGGACACGGTGCAAAGCAGCCACTGCACGGCGGCGGCGCCATGACCTGGAACAAGTATCCGCCCGGCGTCGCCGGCGACGCACCCGGCGGCGGCACCGATCACGGCCGCCTCCGGGAGCTCGGGTACAAGCAGGAGCTCAAGCGCCACCTCTAGTACGTACGCCGTCGTCTCCTCGTCTCTCCCCTTCCCCGGTGTCAGTATCAGTTTGACCATGCATGTTCTTGCTTCACTCCATCTTAATTACTGCTTCTTCTTCCTCGACCACAATTAATTGCAGGGTGCTGTCCAACTTCTCCATCTCCTTCTCCGTCATCTCGGTGCTGACGTGGGTCACAACGCTCTACAACACCGGCCTCGCCTTCGGTGGCCCCGCCACCATGACGCTCGGCTGGTTCGTCGCCGGAGCATTCACCATGGCCGTCGGCCTCTCCATGGCCGAGATCTGCTCTGCCTTCCCCACCTCCGGTGGACTCTACTACTGGAGCGCGCGCCTCTCCGGCGATCGTTGGGCGCCATTCGCCTCCTGGATCACCGGATGGTACGGTGCCTGTTCACTGAATCTGTAGCTTGCGTTGCAGTCTTGTCGTGTTGCTTCCAGTATTTGCTTTGGGTATATAAAAAAAAATTAAATTTGGTGTTTTGATCATGAGTCATGCCCTGGTCGTTGGTCAATGTCCTTGCTTCTTCTTTTCGGGAGGGAAAATATGCTACGGCTTACAGAAATCTTGTCTTGGAGCAGCCATTTTCAGTATGCGTTGACTTGAGTAGTTGCTGCCGCCACATACATTTCGAATTTTCCATTGGTACGGATTACTTCTGTCAGTAAACGCTTCCCTAAATTGGATGTGGACATGTGGGTTGATTCGTGACCGCATCATTTACCAATTACTACAATGCTCTTCTCTTCACTCTGAAACCGTGAATTCTGACCTCATTTACCTCTGTTAATTTCAGGTTCAACATTGTGGGACAGGTAACCAGAATACTTTTTTTTAACATTGTCGCAGCAGCCTGATAAGTCCACCTCCTTTTTACTGCAGTGGGCAGGCACAGCCAGCATCGACTTCTCTTTAGCGCAGCTGATTCAGGTGATCGTCCTGCTCAGCACCGGTGGTAACAATGGTGGGGGTTACCTGGCATCCAAGTATGTCGTCTTTGCCTTCCATGTCATGATTCTGCTGAGCCATGCCATTATCAACAGCCTCTCTATCACTTGGCTATCTTTCTTTGGGCAGTTGTCTGCTGTTTGGAATATGTTAGGTAATGTCTCTATTGAGTATGAGTCTCTTTTCTTATTAATATCGCATGGTACTTACTTAGCTGGTTATGTTGCCTGTGATGTGCATGATATCTGTCTTTTTCAGGTGTCTCTGTCCTGATGATTGCTGTACCAGTTGTTGCTACTGAGAGGGCCAATGCAAAGTTTGTGTTCACCCATTTCAATACAGATAACAGTGCTGGAATTCATAGTAACATCTACATCTTTGTTCTCGGGCTGCTTATGAGCCAGTACACACTGTCAGGATATGATGCTTCTGCGCATATGGTACAGAACAACCCTCTCAAGTAACTTCAATCTTTTAGGAAATCTTACAGCCTTGTACTATGGTAAGTAGCAGTGTCCTCACTGATAATTCTGCTCAAATTTTGTTCATGCAGACTGAAGAAACAAAAAATGCTGACAGGAATGGCCCGATTGGTATAATCAGCGCAATTGGTATATCGTTAGTAGTTGGTTGGGGCTACATACTTGGCATCACGTTTGCAGTGAAGGACATTCCATACCTACTGAGCGCCGACAATGATGCGGGAGGGTATGCGATCGCTGAAGTGTTCTACCTCACCTTCAAAAGTCGGTATGGGAATGGTGTTGGTGGAATCATCTGTCTGTGGATCGTCGCCATCGCCATATACTTCTGTGGAATGAGCTCAATGACTAGCAGCTCGAGGTGATTCTCTTCTTATTCTGTTTAAGACTTCTGCACTCCATGCTACAGAAATCATGATTATTCAGGCATTACCTTGTTCTGTTGATTAGGATGACTTATGCGATCTCAAGAGATGGGGCAATGCCATTGTCATCTGTCTGGCACAAAGTTAACAAGCAAGAGGTGCCGATAAACGCTGTCTGGCTCTCAGCTTTCATTTCCATTTGCATGGCATTGCCGGTAACTGAACTCAATCATTCCACCACTACACTTCATAAATGAGCTTTCAGTTCAATGTCATTTCGATAACTGCTCCATTTGCCTTGTTTCCTCCTAATGCAGTCACTGGGCAGCCTTGTTGCGTTCCAGGCAATGGCATCAGTGGCGACGACAGCTGTCTACATTGCCTACGCTCTTTTTTTAGAAACGGGAATATATTTCAATATTCCAGCCTCTGCATCGACCAATGCATGTAGCTGATCATTATTACATCACCAAAGTAATTCGAAACACAAATATCATGGGGGAAAAAAACACAAAACTCTCTGCCAATCCTCTTCCGCGTGACGCTGGCACACAAGAGCTTCGTGCCAGGCCCGTTCAACCTCGGCCGGTACAGTGTGCTAGTGGGTTGGATCGCCGTCCTCTGGGTGGCAACCATCACTGTCCTCTTCTCACTACCGGTCTCATATCCAGTGACCAAGGACACCCTCAACTACACTCCGGTCGCTGTTGGTGGACTGTTCACCCTCATTCTGTTGTCATGGATCATCAGCGCTCGACACCGGTTCAAGGGACCTGTTACAAATTTGGGAGGATAGGGTGGCCTGGACTTCTTCTGGAGACATTTTAGTGTGAATGCTATGTGATGTTCAGGTAATCTCAGGGGGTCTACGTACACGCTTCTGTGAGTTATAGATGAGCTCTTATGGAGTGCTGATACTGTAACACTGTTGGTGCCTGATCTGATTCTGAACCACATCAACAAATTCAGCCGATGATACATTGATACTCCTAGTCTTACGAAGATTGACCTATGCTAATTTAGATGTTGGGGAGTAGATGATTGCAATTCTGTAGCTGTAAAATGCATTCCTCATGATAATCAAATGTTAGACACTGTTGTCTTTCTTTTATAATAATTTCCCATTTACTAAGAAATGCATTCCTGAATACTTCCAGAGGCTTATTATGTCCTTCGTTGTCAGATATCTGTTGCACCAAAACAGGCGAAAACTGAACCTGCTGCTGCTGTTTTTTTTTTTAATGCCTATTTTACCATGTGGTGTTTCCAAAAGTGTTTAATAATTGCTGCAGTGCACGAAAATTCCCAGGTTATTGACTTGTCAGATTTTACATGCCATAGCAACTAAGCGAACGAGACCATCAGCAGCTGTTGTAATCGTAGCACGAGTAAGCAAATTAGAAAAAACACACTGACAGGACTCAGGAATGGTAGAATTTCCCCCTGAGTAAGATTTACAAAACGCACTCAAACTGAAGCTGCTCTTCATCAAAATGCAATTTTTTTTTTGTAACGCACTTTTTTTTTGAACGAAAATCAAAATGCACTCAAACTGAAACAATTTACTAGTAACATTCACGGAGATATTTATTGAAACACGTTCAAGGAGATATTACAACAACGTTGATATACATTCAGGAAGTATAGAATTTCATCCTTACAAGTGTTGCTATCCTATTCCTACTACAAGGTACAATATATGATCGTGAAGCTTACTTCTGGATGAAATTCCACTTCTGCTACTGCTCTTGCAGCTTGCCTGTTTAATTAAGCAAGAATCTCTTCTTTGGGCACCAAGAGAATTTCCTTCTCCAACAACTGGACCATCTCGTCGTCACTCATCGGTGAGTCCTCGGAGTTGGCAGCCGCTTCGTCCTCTGCTTCGGCTTCCGCCAAGGCGTCTTCTAAGGACTTGGCCAAGTCGTCGTCGTCATCTTGAAGCGCCGCAGGGGACTCTCCTCCCTCATCCTCTGCTTCGGCTGCCATTGCTTCGAACGGATCAAGTATCTTCTGCTTCCTCTGCACGGACGCCTGAGGCCGGCACTGGCATGCCGGCGCTTGCACTGGCATGTGGGGGGAGGCGCGTGCCACCGGTGGAGTCGGCGGCACCATCTGCTGCTGCTGCTTATGCTGCCCAAGCGGCCTCAGTGGCATAGGCGCTTGCATCGCAAGACGGGTTGGAGCTGGCGCCGGAGGCTGAGCTGAAGCCGGCGATGGTCGTGTCACCGAGGGAGCCGACGACGGAGGAGCCACACCATGGTGAGGCACGCACGGCCGTGGTAGCTGCACGACCTGATGTGAAGGAGCAACGGCAGCAACCCGCATCCTCTTGGGGCATGGCGGCGAGGCGATCTTGGGAGGAGCCACCGGCCTCTTGGGAGGCGCTGCCGGCGCCTGTGCGATCACGACGGGCACAGGTGGTGGTGGAGCAAAGAAAGCAGCGGACTCTTTGTGCGCCACGGAGTCTTGACGAGCTCGAGGGGACACGTAGATGTTGCAGAACACGAGCTGCCTGTCGCCGCCGACGATGGCGTCCTGGAGGCCGCACGAGTACTCCTCCATGAGCCAGTCCGTGTACTTGCCGCCCTTCTTGTACCGCAGCTTGGTCACCTCGCCGACCTTCTCCTTGTCCTTGTTCAGGACGCCCTTGGATCCCTGCGACTGCCACGATCCAGCGCCGGCGGCGCGCGTGGCCTTGATTGCCTTCCCTGCCCTCTGCGGCTGAAGCTTGCGGCTGGTGAAGAAGAAGCGTTGCCCGGTCTTGGGAACTGGGCGGAACATGCGAGCCAGCTCGCCGGGCTCGCCGGCGTAGACGTCGGCGTCGTGCACGAAGGGGCGCATCGCCACGTGCAGCTGCGCGCCGGCGATCAGGTGCGGGAGGTAGTAGGAGACGACATCGAGAGGCTTCGGGTCGAAGCGGAAGCCGAGGGAAAAGACCTCCGGCCCCGGCGACTCCATGTGGACACTACGACGGCGAGGAAAGGGAAGGATGGGATCGTTGGAAGAAAGCTGGGCTAGCGGTGGAACAACAAGCAAGGAAGGGGAGAGGAGACGTGAGATTTATAGACGGAGAGCTTGCGCCCATGTCATCGATCGGATTCGTCCAAGGTGCAGCACAAGTGGGCTCCGATCGGACAGGTTCTTCGAGTCGGACACGAACTGCAAGACAATGGCAATGGGAGACAATGATATATGTCACCGCGCGTTCACGGCCAGGGGCGTCGCGGCAGACGGGGCAGGTGGCGCTCACGCGGAGCCACAGCTCGGCGCAGGACGCGTGGAAGCGGTGCACGCACACCGGACTGCCGCGCCGGAGAGCGTCGCCGCGCGCGACCACGCCGAGGCAGATGGCGCACGGCCCGTCGTCGCCGCCGGCGTGCGGGTACTTGGGGGAACAGCGCGTCGATGGCGGCGCCGTCGAGGCCAGGCACGACGGCGGAGGGGGAGGAGGCTGAGGTGGGTGGACCCACGGGGGCGTGGGTGGTGGCGGCGAGGAGCGCAGCGCCGGCCTTGGTGAGGACACAGATGTAGGAGGCAAGCATGACGGTGGGGATGAGGACGAGGGTGCCCACCGCGATGGCGATGCCGTGGCCGAGGCCCACGTCGCCGCCCGCTGCGGAGGAGATGGAGCCGAGGCCGAGGCCCACATCGCCGCCCGCTGCGGAGGAGATGGAGCCGAGGCCGAGGCGCGCAGATACACGCGCATTATCCGGGCGTCAACTGATACGGCGTGACGGATGGAGAAACCGGTAGACGGAGGAAGGAAGAGGCGATGGAGCTGGAGTGCTGGACAATCAAGCTGGGACTTCAGTGGTATCGAACGTCTGAAACTCTGAATGGACTTCAGTGGTATCCTGATGATCTGTCTGCTGGCCCTCTATTTGATTCACGTCCTACCAACGACGTCCGCCATGGCCGGCGCCTCCGCCTCCAGGTGTCCACAGCGCATCTCCATTGTTGTCAAACCTGCTGCTGCTGCTGCTGCTTCCTCTGTTTTGACTGAAACCTTTCCTGTAGCTGCTGCTGATGGCGAGCTGCGTCTGGGCGGCGGTAGTGGCAATGGCATTCCCTCTGCCCCGCCCCAGCCACCCCGTGCCGGCGTGCTTGTGCTCTTCCCGCGGCGTCGCTGGCGAGCTCGGCTTCCAGATAGAATCCGGCCTCTGGACACTGCATCGATATATGTTCATCTCATCTCCATCAGCGACATTAATCGATCTGTCAAAAGATCTCGTGGTGCTAGAATTGAACTTACATTGGCCGTGGCGGCCTTGAGCCCGGGTACGTGTGCCAGAGTGGCCTCTTAGAGATGTCAGCTCCGGTAACAGTCTGCAGGATTCATGAATTCCAATGGTGACTAACTGATGATCCATGACGAGCTCCAGCATAAATCAGAGCAAGCAGCTTATTAACCCACCTTCTCTGGTACTCTGACATTAGTAAGGAGTCTTGAAATTGGATTCGCTGACTCAGGGTTGAAGAACAAGGCTGATCTGAAGCATGTATGTACACCCAAGATGTGATTATCATTGGTGAGGTGTATGCCAAGGCTAGCTGACACGAAGGGATTGGAGAGCAAACATACATGGCCTCATCATCTGTGATGTCCTGCAGATTTTTTGTGGGTGAGGGAAAGAAGCCATTGTTCAACCCATCATCGTCATCACGCGACAGCCACCCTCCAATTCCGCTGTGAGATTCAAAACTCAGACCATTGTTCTTCTGCCAAACCCGATACTAGCATCTACATCATTCAAGTTCAGACTTTATGCACCTTGTAGAGGAATCTATCGGAAGCTTCTGTGGTGAACAGCATAATGTCTGTATAATAGCTTGCTTAATATGTGGCAGAGCGTCTGAGTTCCTCAGCAGAAAGATCTTCTCTTGCCGAGTAGCATTCCTTCTCATCTCCTGCGTCTATTTTATAAAAAGGCAGGGAGGCAAACTTGAGACTACCTATATGATTGTGCTTTATGCCACTGCAGAATCTAGTGTGACATGAGCACAGATGACAAGCAATTGCTTACCGTCAGCTCCTCATCTACGGCTCTTTTGACCGAAAGCAGGTCCTCAGAGATACCCTGAAAGAATTTATTTCATCGGAATCAACATTGCTAAGTGCAGACTGAAATTAGCACTTAATCCAGATGGATGAATGAATATTGAATAGCTCACCGTCCACCAGAAATGTTCCCCATCCATGTCAGCATGCAACTTAGGATAGTCATATTCTTGACGTCCCATAATTTTCCAGCGGTAGCATGCTGGGAAAAGACATCGACTGTGAAAGGGCAAAACTGCCATGAGCTGATCAAATGGTCGGAGTGGTTTATCCACGGTGAAAGATATCTCAAACCGAGAAAGGCCTTTGAGATCAGATACGAAAGGAGCAACATTGTATGTATAGTGCCTGCAACAAGTTGTGCCATAAGACGCAGGTTGAGATCACTTAATGTTCAGTAAATGTAAACATGTTGTTCTTACCAGCTCCATGATGGTACGTCAGCAAAATAGCATTGGAACACCCAGCAAAGTCCTTCTAGATACTTCTCAGTCTAAATTCAAATGGAGAGAAAAGGAAAGGGTCAGAAGATTATAACAAATACAAAATGCCACCTTGCCACGTCTCAACGGCAAGGGATCCATCAGGATAAATGAATAAGCAAGGAAAAACATAACCATTTCGTTCTGCAGCTTTCCAATTTCATTAGAAGTGTCGATGCCAAAATATTCCCTGTGGAACCGGGATTTCCATCCCGGTAATCCCAGTCTTATCTGCAAAGGATATTTCAGAAATTGTAGCAGAGCTGCAGGAGAAATATATAACCAACTGGGCGTCACTAACCCTGTCATATGGACGCTCTTCATTATAAAGGATGTTATCTAGTTTTCGCCTCAGCTCTGGTCTTTCACTTTCCGAAGCTTCACACAACTTTTCGTAATATACCTCATGAAGAAAATCCTAAAGGCCAAACGAATATATCGGCAATGGCAATAAGTTCTATGTCGCATTATGGTACACTATTGACAAGAAGGCTACCATACCTGCTCCAGCTCATATCTTTTGAGAAAAATTTTCTCTTCATACATGGACAGTTCACGAAAAAATATTTCCAACCTTGAGACTTCAAGATATGCACCATGTTTATCTTTGACCTGTTTTAAATATCAACGAAACTACGTAACAGCATACTTCAATGGATAACTATTGATGAAAATAAGGGGCTGGCATTCTTCAGTACTTCATCTGTGTTGACAATATATCCTCCCATTTTGTTGAAGGTTGTTTTGTACACCTCTATGAGAAGATCCCCTGCGAACTGTTACATGGAATAGTTGAAAGAAACAGCTATGTGCTAATTTTTTATTAAATTATTACTGTAATATAAAGGCATCCACATACACACAGTGGCGGAACTGAAGGGTGCGCCCCCCCCCCACCCCCCATAACTAAAAATTAAAGTTCTTAATACCCTTTTAAAATGTAATCTCTAGCTTCAAAATGCTATGCTGCAGTTTTTTTAGAGCAATAGAAAGCTAATTTGAGATGTCAACTACGTCACTATGAGCTTGATGTACTTAACAATCTAAAGTTTAAAAAATCTGACAAGTGTAGCTGATCTTTGACTCATAGAAACTAAAGAACAAATAGTCATCATTTAATTGATAGGTAGATTCATATTTAATATTGTAGGTATTTAGTTTCTTAATTAAAATTTATCTAACCAAAGACTTTTTTCATTTGTTGACTGATTTGCCTAGTTCTTACTTATCAGTTTCTACTGCAACTACAGAGCATGTATTTTTTCTAATGATGGCTACAAAACAGGATGGATATTTTTAATAGATTGCTTGGTACTCTATACCAGAGAGAGAGAGAGAGAGAGAGAGAGAAAGAGAGAGAGAGAGAGAGATTGCAATGGAAGTCATATATTCAATTATTGATGATTTCAATATAGTAAAAATCACATAGTGAAATTTAAATAAAAATGGGTACATTAACCACTTTTGTGAATTTGTATTTTTATTGTCAATGCATAATTAATTACTATAGTCAAGCCTATCTAGTGTATGTTTGTGTGGACGATGAAAAATTGAGGTAAAATTATAAATTTTCAACCGGCAAATATTTGTCCCCCTGATTTTCTCTCTAGTTCTACCACTGCATATACACATATAACTCATGCATATTTTTTCCAAAGGAATGATATACCTCATCTGTCTCAAGTGATGGAATATGTGGGATGAAATCGTTTCCCATCAAGAAACAAATAAAGATGAAGTCATCTATTAGCCTCTCAATATCAGGCTCGCAAACTGGGTCCATTATCTTCAATGCAATCTCCAAATACTCTCTCAGAACCCATATGTTCAAAAACTGCAAGAAGATGGCGTTATTCACATATATCAAAATGTGTAGCAACTGCTATTATCTGAAGTTGGGGGGCAAGGAGCGAGGACCAGAAATTGTTTATTCCGAATCCCTTCTGTTTCTGCCTGATTTCGGTGTAGCATATCCTGTTGAAGTTAAACAAAAGATTACTCCATACCATTATATGAACTAGCTATTTTGACAGGTAAAATTCTACATACTCACTAGCGGACCTAATCTAATAAATAGTATAATGACTTCAATCTGCTTTCTATATATGAGGTATTAATGAATTTTGTTTAAGCATGGGTTTGGCATGGATGGGGGATTAACAAACCTCACGCAAAATAGAGAAGTGGACCTCATGAGACGCCAAAGCAAGCATTATCAAATCTGCATCCTGCGATGATAATTCTTCACAGAAGTTAGTTCCAGTACAAATAGACAGGGTGTGAACAGGGTTGATATTCTAGCGATGGGATTATATCAAGAAAAACAGGATTGATTCCTCACATTCCCATACAAGCAGTGTCTAGTGTTGGTGTCATAGCCCTCCATGCTGCGTTGTGCACGGATGAAAGACATGATCTTGTGCTCTCCTTCTCCAGGGACGTTTGCATCAGAGAGTATGACCTTCAGAACAGATGCATTGTAATTTGTGAACTTATCAATCATTGTCCACTTGATCAATTTGAACAGCATCAAGATCGCACGTTGCAGTAAATGAACACATGGAAACGTCTGTCTATACTGTCAGGTCGAGTAGATGAGGCATCTGAAGATATAGTAGTTAGTTTATTTGAGGAGTTTTATAATGCTTGGAAAAAGGGAGAACCATCCATTCCCAAAGATCCAATGGTGGTAAAATGGACGGTACCTAGAGGTACCGGGAGGTAAAAAAAAAAGGTACCTGGAGGTACTAACTAAATATATATTTTTGTATTAAAATAAATACTTATCTAAATATTCAGTTAAATCAACAGCTAGCATTAATCAGCCATAAAAGTACCGTGTGGTACCTTCCAAACATTGTAAAACTCCTCTATTTGATAGCCTTCCATATCTCTCGAAGGGGCTCTTGCCCTCCAAATCGTGTCCACAAATTTAAATCAATCATTTTTTCCTCCAGTACTACAGGGATAAGCCTTGCAAGTAGATTAAGCATGCATGTCAAACTGTTGAAGCTGGAACAAACATGAATTTCCCTTCCAAAGAAAAAAAAAGAAAAAAGAAGAAGAAACATGAAATGGATTTACTGAAGCAAAAGATCAAACCATAAGGTCTTTCCACCCGGGTTCAGTATTCAATCTGGCACGGATGTAGTACTCGAGCGCTTGTGATAGCTTCACCATGAATTCAGTCCCTGGCGCGATGACATTAGGGTCGGAAATCTCTCGCCGTGGCACCTCCTTCCCTTGATCTCTTAATTCCTTATTCATTTTTTCTTGTTGAATCGCCTGCAAATCGAAGAGTGGACGCATTTCTGGATGCCTTCAGCAGCAAAGAGTCATGTGTCACGCTGTTGATGTAGGAAATGAAAAGCAACGAGTGACCTCATTTGTGGCTTGCTTAGCAGCGTGGTAACGTCCCCATCGCACTCGGTTCATTTTGGCGCAAGGAACAACGCCATCTGCACACATACAGGGAAACCAAATTGCAAGAACAATTGAAGTCAACCAACAGCAACCATGGCTCTTGAAACGACAATATGGTAAGAGAAAGGGGCTAAAGAAATCAATTTGATATCCAAGGATCCACTACGTATACGAACCCACTGCCAAGTAGAGGAGCCTTCTCGGCCTGACGATGCAGAACAGGCGGTCCAAGTACTGAAACATTGACTCGAACACCTCGCTGGCCGTCATGGGAGGACACACCTGCATGCGTAGTAGTACATGTCAGATTCACTCATACACAGATTATATACATAATATACACGCATGGATTGAAACGCGGAGACGATATATACATGATCTGTGTCTGCATGCATCTGGTTCTGCGGGTGGAAGCAAGAATGGACGATGTAATTCATGTCGAGGTAGAGGTTGTCGTAACCGATGCCATCAGGGCTTGGTTCCTCCTTCGCGTGGGAGACGATCCTTGGGTATTTGGTCACGAGCCACTTGTAAAAAAATGGTATCCCCATGGCAATGAACCAGGGGAGCTGAGGTGTGAAGAAGCAGAGGGGATGGATGAGGACTGATAACTTCAGGCAGTACCTCCCTCCCCTTTGAGCTTTCTCCCTCCCCCCACAGCAACACTCTGTAGCTGCATGATGAAGCTAATGAGAGCGAAGTGTTGGTGATTAGGACGACGACTAATGAGGTAACTTTCGACAAAGCTATTTTATTTGCTTCCATTCAGACTTCTTTTACAAAAGAGTAGGCTTATATATAAAAAAGAATGGAACCAAGAAATGAAAAGCGATCCAGTACAAGATCTTTTATTATTATTATCATTATTAGCTTGAGTGGATACATGAACAGTTTCATCGTTACAATGGGCAGATTGGTGAAGACTGGACTCATATGCCTGGTAGGGAGTGGGGACTGGACTCAAGATCCTTCCAGTTAATAGCATAATCATTCTGGTTAACAACTCAACAACATGGACTACTGACTTTTTTTCGGCCATTCTCGTGTCTTACCAATGGGAGTCTTACGAACGGCCAACGAGAAACGGCTGTCCACATAAATGTGACCTTTTTCACAGCCAGGGGAGCTTGATGCATCCAGGGCCACATTAGAGATTGGGCTTATACTTGTAGAAGCCCACAATAGATATATACCCAGCCCACAAGCCAACCAGAAGGTTTATTTATCCCTTTGCCGTTACCGATGAGTTCTTCGGTTTTTTTAAAAAAACTAGAAAAGAAATGTCTTCATTTATGCTAAGATTTTAGAAAAAAAAAATGTACTTAATATCTGGAAACCTGTGCATGCAGGATAATGAGGATTAAAAAACTCCGTTAGTGTAGATGTGCATGCAAGTAGTGACGAGGATTGCCAGGAGCGCGTGCGTGCTGGAGGTGATCCTCGCCCCGAAACGCCGACGCCGAGTCACTGATCGTGAACCGCGGCCTCGAAGCCAGCGCCACCTTCTGCCCGTACACCGGAGGCGGAGGCCATGAACGCCGTGTGGCGGACGGCTCAATTGGTGCCCAGAAACGAAGAAGCCACAACCAATCAAAACAATGGATCTGTGCAAAAGTCCTAGTCCAGGCAATTAACGAAGCACTGACGTCACCATGGATAGAAATATGAAAAGAATCCACGAACACTTCATCCAGAGCTTTGGATTGTACGCGCAATACAGTGATCAAAGTGACAGAGTACGAGCTAGAGTACAATGATAAAGGAGACGACAGATAATCAGCCAAAATTTCACTCAGCCGAAGACAAGCTACAATCCACTCTAAATACCACAGAGCCCCTTCTCTAAGCCTTCCTGGTTGCGATCTGAGACTCAACCTGGAGAACAAAACCATAGACCACATTAGAACAACAGTTTTTATACCCGTATAGGATTGATGTGCACAAAGAGGGGGCAACCACAAACCTCTTTTTTCACTGGTTCTTCCTTCTCGGACAGGATCAGCTCAATGTGGCACGGGGAGGACATGTAAGCTGCAACAGGTTGGTAAAATGGTTGTTAAGCCACAGCACGCAAAACATTCACAGCGTAGCAAAATAAATCCAATAGACGGAACTTCAGAATAACTTACGGTTGATGCGTCCATGAGCACGGTAGGTTCTGCGACGCTGCTTCTGAGCCTGGTTCACTTGAATGTGCGACACATAGAGGGTATCAACATCAAGACCTTTGACCTGCAGCAAAGAATTTCACTTGATTAGTTTGACATTAAGGAAACAAATATAACTCTAGAGGGTACAGCAAAATTGCAGACCTCAGCATTGCTCTCTGCATTCTTGAGAAGATCTAGAATGAATCTAGCAGACTTGACGGGCCAGCGTCCCTGTCCATTTGAGTGGCGCGACTTAGCCTGAGCAGTACGGCCAACACCGCCACAGTACCTGCGGAAGGGGATGGCCTGCTTGTGGGCAATCACATCCTCAAGGTACCTTTTGGCCTTAGTGAGTGACAACTTCCTGAGTGCAAACGCTGTCTCACGGGTGTTCTGCAAGTATGACGGGCATCATTAACAACCGCTGAAATGTGTACCAGTATATTATTCTTCAAAGTACAGAAGAAAACATAAACTGAACAATAATGTGTGCCTTCAAACGGGTGAGCAAAACTAAAGATATTGGGAAGAGAGAAATGTGCCATCATTTACTGAACCAATTGACATGGAATCGTCCAACACATGGACAGGACCAACGGTTCACCCAATAACGATGAACACAATGTTCCTAAAGTTTACGGGGATACTGCTATAAAAAAAGACAGCATCCTGCTTTTTTCTTTAGGGTGGCAACTAATCAAAACCACAACTTCACAGTTTACAGTATAAATTCACAACATACCTGCACTTACGTAGACGAATTTTTAATACATAGTCTGCCTATTTTTCCTTGCCACACACAACATAATATCAGTCTACTTCAACATCAGATGTGTCCATATGACACCTTCATATAGACCACAGAACTGGGGAGACACATGGCATATAAAAACTACAGAGTGATTTGCACGGTAACAACAGAGAATTTGCAGACCAGTATACAATTGCACATTTACTGAACCAGTATAATCAAGCTGTGATCACCAGTCAACCTAACAATGAAGTTTACAAGGATGGTGCTTTCCATGTTGAACCTATTCTCTTTTAGAGAATGCTAGCTGCTAAATCAAAAGAGCTGCTACAGCAAAATACACTAAAACAAGAAACTCTATGATGACATCATACAGCCATTCCAACTAATATATACAGATCATAAAAAGAAAGAAACCAATTACAAATGGTCTCTACGGATTCTATCTACATGAAGGCTAAAGGAGGAGCGCCGATGTGTGCTATGCGTATGCTACAACCGAACACCTTGAAACAACGGCGAGCAAACAAATCATGAGATCTTTCCAAACGGGAGAGGAAGAGAAATCTCACCTTGAAGTGAACACGGAGGTCCCGGCCCATGGCCTTGGCGGCTGCAACGCATCACAGAGAAACACAACGTAATCAGAAAAGCCGCAGATGCACAGAAGGACGCTAAATTCTTGCGCGAAGAAGCTTACACTTGGTGGGGTTGGTCGGCTCCCTCGAGTACTTCACCTGGAACCAAAAGCAAGAACCGCCGCACGGCAGGTCAGTCAGGACAAGGGGCAAACGCATGGCGGCAACCGAAATGAAACAGGCGCCCAATAGAAGTTGCGGGAGGGAGATCTCACCATGGCTGCGACCGGCGAGCGGGCGGCCTCGAGGCGAATGGGAGGCGGCGGCGACGGGTGGGGAAGGAAGTGGCGGCGGCAGGAGCGAGAGAGATTATGTAGGTGGCACGGGAACAAATAGGGGAGAAAACCCTAATAGGCTCTTTATGGGCCGAGCCGCCCGTGCGGCCTTCTCTATAGGCCCATCTATGTTCGTGAATTTTGATGTTTGGCCCGGGACAAGAGACTTTCCCCCATGAGAGAGAGGCCACGAGCTCTCCTTTATAACGGAGCAGATTCGGCATAGCTGCGCTGAGAGCAGGAGAACTATGAACCACAAACTTCAGTAAAGTCAAACGATGTAAACTCCATCAAAGTATAGAACTCGGTAACGTATCCTATGTAAACCAACCTCTCTATAGAAACTATAAAAATTTTAATCTGAATCATATGATGTTGATCTAAGGGCGTGCTCAGATGAGCTGGAAGGGGTGATTTGCAACACCTCCTTGAGTTTTTCTTCCATGAGAGTTTAAATAGCTTCCAGGAGAGTTTAGTTTACACCAGATATATACCCATAAAACTCGGCATAGAAGTAAAGAAGTCGGCATCAACAAAAAAAAAAGTATAGAAGTCGGATTGTAAATTGTGGACTTGCGGAGGTTACTCTTTTTGAAATTCCACTCACTTTCCTTTTTCGAATTTCAGTACCATCTTTCTAAAGAGTCAGGAAAAACAAACTCCCACCTGCAGCCGCACAAATCAAAACGCTCCTATTCATCCATGTGACAATCAAGCACAGACTAGAGTGAGGTGTACAACATCAAAATTACAAAACTTGCAGTTGCCGCTATGGCGCTCTTGAACACCCTTTCAAACTCAGGATCCGGCCATTTTAGTACAGCGGCGTGCAGACAGTCATTGATTGCTTCCCATGAATCGAGTCTAATCTTTCTGGAACTTGGCTGGCCTCTCCTTGTGTGATGCTGCATTTTGAAAGAAAGGGATAGACAAAAAAAAAATCATTTTGATGCTTAACAAACCCAATTTCTTTGTATTGGGAGGTTCTTAACAAAGGCGAACGGGTCAATGAGGGCAAAAAAGCGTTTCTCTGAAAGACCTAGGAGAAATTACCAGCATATCTCCTTTTCTTGTTGGCTCTTCTTCTTTTGCGTTCAGCCTGTGTAAGTTCCCCCTCTTCCTTGACATCGCCTTTTCCTTCGAAGACTTCTTCAGGAGCAAGCATTGCAGCATCGGAAACAGCTACAGGTGCAATCTGCAAGGCAGAGATTGTGGCATTGCATGAAATGCTTACGACTGAAGCATAGAGCAACATCACAGGAAATAAGCAGGTTTTTGTACCTCTTCCATTGCTAAGGCTGGCACATTAGCTTGTACAGACATATCTTCAATGACCTGAAAAGGCCATATTTCATTTCATAAAGCGAAAAAACTTGAGAAAAATAATTGCAAACATGAATTTTGAAGTAATCCTTACCGGCTTTGGAGCAAAGTGGAAATGTGATAGTGCATCCAACTTCAAGCATATCCTCTTAAATAAAGTATTTGCCTGGGTGGACACAAATTTAGTCATTAACAGTGCATATCACTTGGCTTATCTTAAGTCAAATATTATGTTGACAAGCATGACTAGAATGGCAATAGAGAAAACACATACAGGCGACAGAATGATTGAACAGTAGTGTAAACCTGAGATCAAGTTGACAAATATAATTATTCCCAAATAACAGTCAATGTAAACCACCAAGTTTTATTTGTATATAACTATATATGCTTTTCAAAACATAAAGTAGTAAAAGAATCCGATTCTTCTCGTTTATCAGAACAAGTAATTCTGAAATATCCTGAAAATGGCTCTTCCGAAGCTTCTGCTAGCAAATCAATCTGAATGTAAGTAATAGATTGGCTTGTTTTTTAGGCGAATCAGCAGGGGAGGCCCCTGCCTATCTTTTTTTATATATATGAACAACAGAATGGAGTTACTTATACAGGCGTGTTACATAGACATTAAGCCCAAAAGAGAAGACTCGTCACTACAGATTACTCAGCCAACTATGTAAGTATTAGATTGTTGACAATAACTTAGATTAAGAGTACGCTAACACTATTTTCACAATAGACTTTATTCTTGTGAGGAGTAAATAAACTCACCTGTTGCTTTAGTTCATCTGAAATTGCTAGAGGAGCAGGTGCAATTCCTGCTTTTTGGGCGTAATCATCCTGGAATAACAAACCAATAAAAAATAAATTGATTTAATGATTATCTCAATTAAAATATGTTTTGATATAAAACAAAGAAAATGTTATGACAGTTCGAACCTCATAAAGTTCAGCAAGACCCTTCTTGCTCTTACTTTCATCCTGTTGGAATAATATTGTCAATAGTAAGAAATTAATAGCACAATTATCTTATGGCTACCACGTAAGAATTCGAGTTACCATACCAGTTCCTTATGCTCCTTGGGAGCTTTAGATGGCAAGAGAGAAGGCTTCTCAACATCATCAAAATGACCCTGTAAGAAACCAAGAACCAAATCTAAATATTTGTAATGAAAACATAGACCATGATCTCAAACTAGTCCGCAGAATTTAGCAGTGCAACTAATGCTACTGCACTACCATAGCTAATGCAGAATGCCATGGACAGGACTAAAAGGAAAAACAGCAATATGTACCTCAGCAATTCTTTTCTTTATCATATCTTCAAGGGAAGCTGTGACTTCCTCGGTAATTACAGGGGCAGGTCTTACATTGTGCTCAAAATCAAGGTCCACTTCTAGGGCACTGTTTATGGGCCTGCTTGAAGCAGTAACCTGCAAATAACTATTTAGTTTACTTATAACTGAAATGATAATAAATTATTGTAAATGGGATGTTATAAGCTAGAAATATGTATAGTTAAAAGCAGAATTACTACCTCTCCCTGCATGGTCCATGCACTGGGTTCAAGAGCAGCTTTCTCCATTTGCTCTATTTTAGCACGGGCCTTCAACTGCTCTTTTTCATGGGTTGAGAGACCCTGCTCTTCCTGTAGAAAGGGGAAACAAATGACAAACTAGGATATGTGCATGGTTCAACTAAAATGAGTAGATCAAGTACGGGACCAACATTTCCATCATCGTTCTCACTGCCATCAAGTTCCATTTCATGTGTATCTTCCTTGAATTGAACTTTCTTTGTGGAGCCATCTCTCTTTTTGGCTGGCCGGTTATGAGTTTTCTCAAAAAAATCTTTGTACCTGAGAAGACCATATGCTGTTCAGATAACAATGCCAGATCCTATTAACCTGCAAATGCATACCTAATACTATAGTGGCTACACGTTGTTTGGTTTGTGCAATTTAAGCAAAATTACAAAGGTTTACTGGACAAACATATGTACACTGAGAACAACGATGTAATGAAGAAAATTAGCTGTTTCTGCACCTGCGTAAGCTATTAATATCAAGAGGAGCTAGATATCTAGCATGGTTTCATGAAATGAAATCTATCAAGCAAGCCCACTCTTCCATGCTGTGTCTCAGGAATCTTTTCAATAGGATCAGGCATATATGGCATACGAAACGATAAGGTAGGCAAGAAATGTAAAGAATTATTCACCCCAAAAGTCCAAACAACTGCCAATCACAAATCTTTTACTAATCTTATCAAAAGTTATGTCAAGACTCGTGATAGTGCACCTAAAATTAACATGGCCCAGTATATTAATTGTCAATGCTTTTACAAGTGTCTATCCAAAATGATTTGTGCTTATCACAATAGCATACTTGACACTTAGCACAGGACTTACATTATACCTCCACCGTCTTCTCCTTCACCATCTTCATCATCATCCTCAAAATCTTCCAACTACAGTTAAACAGCATCAGTAGAACTTGTATTATTGCTCAGCTTTATGAGCTATAGTTGCGAAGTCAGCTCACAGCCAACAGAAATTGAGGATCCAATTCCTGAGATATTGCCTAATTATGGTTCTAATTAATTATTTTTTTCCTACAAGAACCAAAGATTTTCATTCATTTTCTTGCTACAATTAAAGAGAGGGGGAATGAGCAGAAAATCCTTACATCCAATTGGTCTTCGTCATCGTCATCCTCGTCGCCCTCTTCATCTCTGTCCTCACCACTCTCCTCCATCCAGTTTTTTGTCACCTTCTTCTTCTCTCCTCGGTTGGCAGCACCGCCATATTCCTCTTCATCCCCTCTATCCAGGAACTCTGCCATCTCTCCTATCTTCAGGAACTGGTCTTCCAATCCTTTCCGTGCTCTTTGATCCAATTCCTCTTCCTCCTCTTCTTCATCTTCCTCGTCGTCGCTCAATTCCTCCTCATCATCATCGTCGCTCAATTCCTCCTCATCATCTGTCTCCTCCAACTCCTTCAACTCATCCAATTCGCTACCTTGTCCATTCTCCTCCTCGGAATCAGCAGGCTTCTCCACAGGAAGGGGAAGGGCCGCCTGCGGTTGCGACGGGGGCTGCTGCTCGAGGCGACGGAGCTGGCGACGCAGGTGAGGGAGGAGTGGGCGGGCGAGCAGCTCTATCTGGGACCAAATCTGCTCGGCATCGAAGGCGGGGTCCGTGAGGAGGGTGGAGGGCGGCTGCGCGGGGGAGAGCGGCACCAGCGAGGAGTAGATGTACTCCGAGGCCGCGCGGGCGGCGTTGACGAGGTCGGCAGAAGGGGAGAGAAAGTGAGATGGGTCCGCATACCGCAGCATCTTCAGCGCCGCCTCGCCCTTGTCGGCGGCCGCCGTCGCGTCCATCGCCATTGCAGGGAGGAAAGCAGCAGCGACTGAGCGAGAGGTTGAGGGAAGACGACGAAGCAGGCAAAGGGTTCCTTAGGGTTTTTGGGATGGGCCGAACAATGTATGTTTTTTTGGGATGGGCCGAACAATGTATGTTTTTTTGGGGGAAAAAGTCCATTTTTGGCCATCCAACTCTTGCCTCAGTTTGATTTTGGCCATTGAACTCTAGAACCGGATATCTTTGGCCATCCAACTATCAAAACCGTTCAAATTTGGCCATCGGGTTGTTTTGATGAGTGGCTTTAATTTATTTTATTTACAATTTAGTCCTTAGATCTTAAAATGATTATTACTTTTTCTCGTACCTTCGATTTAGGTGATTGTTGTGGTCACGTGTTAATAACGGTGAACGCTATATTTTAAAGTGATCTTTACACTATTTTATCACTATTTGTTATATTATTTTTTGGTCGTTGTGTAGAAAAAATAATATAAGAAAAATTAAACAAACAATTATAAAATAATACAATCAATATTTTAAAATGTAAAGCTCATCATTACGAACGCATGGCCACTAGAATCACTTAAAACGGAGATGCAAGAAAAAAATAGTAATCATTTTAACATCCAAGGATTAAAAAACACTAAATTAGTCCATTTTAATCCTTGGATCTCAAAATGATTATTATTTTTTTCTTCTATCTCTGATTTAAGTTATTCTAGTGGTCATGCATTCGTAACGATGAACTTTATCTTTTAAAATGTTGATTATATTATTTTATAATTGTTAGTTTACTTTTCTTATATTATTGTTTGTACACAATGACCAAAAAATAATATAACAAATAGTGACAAAATAGTATAAAGATCACTTTAAAATATAGTGCTCACCGTTATTAACACGTGACCACAAGAATCACCTAAATCGGAGGTACGGGCAAAAAGTAATAATCATTTTAAGATCTAAGGACTAAATTGTAAATAAAAAAAGTCAAAACCACTCATCAAAAAAGCTCGATGGTCAAATTTGAACGGTTTTGATAGTTGAATGGCCAAAGATATCCGGTTTTGGAGTTCGATGGTCAAAATCAAACTGAGGCAAGAGTTAGATGGCCAAAAATAGACTTTTTCCTTTTTTTGGGATGGGCCGAACTCCAGGGACGCTACCATTCTGCGCGACGAAGCTGCAACAAAAAGCAATTTAATACCGCGAGATTCGGCCTAACTACACTTGCGCAAACACAGCCTGCATCAAAGTATAGAACTCGGAGTTTCAAAAAGAAAAGAAAAGGAAGTATAGAATTCGGATTGTAAATTGTGAGGTTACGTTTTCTTTTTTGAAATTTCACTCACTGTAAGCTTCCCGTTTCAAATTTCACTACCACCTTTCTAAAGAGTTTAAACAAACAGACCCACCTGCACCCGCACAATTACAGAAATTAAAACGCTCAAGCAGACTAGAGTGAGGCGTGCAGTCGCCGCTATGGTGCTCTTGGACCCCCTTTCAAACACTCAGTATCCGGCCATTTTAGTACAGTACAGCAGCATGCATATGCAGTCTTTGCTTCCCAAGCATCGACTCTAATCTTTCTGCAACTTGACTTGGCTGGCCTCTCGCTTCGTCGTCTTCCCTCTCACCCTCAGGCCTCGGCCAGTGATCAGCCTCTCTCTTCTTTCCTCCATGCAATGGCGATGGACGCGCAGCTCGATGCGACGGCGGCGGCCGATAAGGGCGAGGCGGCGCTGAAGCTGCTGGAGTATGCAGACCCATCTCACTTCCTCTCCCCGTCCGCCGACCTCGTCACCGCCGCTCGCGCGGCCTCGCAGCACATCTACTCTTCGCTGGTGCATCTAAACTAACGGGGTCAAAGGCCGTAGGAAAACAAACAGGGTCAAAGGCCCGTAAGAAAATTTACTTGTGAAAATATCCGTACATGATTTCATTCTTGATGCTAAAAAAACATGATTTCATTCTTGGAATAAACAAAATCTATTTTTCCACTTGTGAAACCCAGATGCTGCTGCTTATTAAACATGCAGTAAAATGTTGCAAATTGCAATGGCACATATTAGCATTATCTGTAAAGCTTTGTTTTTGCAAAACTCGGCGCATGACACATTTTGTCTATGCCTCTTGGTTAATCTTCATGGCAGAGGATTCAAGCCCCACAGTATAATTTATTTTTTCCTAAATAACTCATACAATTTAAATAGAAAGCAAATGAACATAGTTTCACAATGGATATAGATGTATATGGCAAACAAAAAAATGTGATGCAAGAAGAAGTGAAGAATAAACGTTGCCTAAATGTAGCAAAGGCATAGTTAATCGCTTCGAGTCATCATGAAGATTCATTTAGAGCAACATAGTAATCTGCAGTAAATAGAATTATACATACAAAACTCCTCATACGGTGGGCATTATCGCTGCAAATATTTTTTTTTGGCACGTTTCAGCATCACCTCCATCACGTTCCACATGGGCTTAGATCTTTCTCAAACTATGACGTACTAAAATCCAATCAGCACCATCAGCTTTTATTAGGCCAGCTGAAAATTAAATAAGACGTCACGTCTCTACCATAAAATGGGAAGGAAACTAGCCACAAACAAATAAGACTGTCCACAGCCACAAAAGAGATTTGGTCCTGATGCAGCCAAATTGACAAATCGACCTTGTCTCTTTTTTCTTTTTCGTCGGTAGCATCGTTTCATTGGTTAACCACTCAATGGATACATAAACATTCTCGGGTCTCTTGATCCTAATAAAGTGAAAGAGCATCTAGGCCCCTAATTCGGTTTTGGCGATTAATGGCAACATTATCATTGCGACTAACAAGTGTTTTGCAGAAACTATGTTAAGTTAGTGCAATGATGAGCTTTCACGGTATTCTTGGCCCCCATCATTCGCGAATGATTGTATTGGTGCAAAGGATATGATCGAAGATTAAGGATAAGCTAGTCCTAAGTGCCGTTTGGATAATGAGAGGCACTTAGAGCAGTTTAGGTCTTTGTTTTTTCCTTTGGCCGTACTATAAAGGGGGGTTAAGGATTGGTAGCTTGACCTAGATAAAACTAGAGTTTAGGTGTGGTGCACACTTGTGAAACCTAATGCTAGGTAGCTATGTCAAAGCCCTTGAGAAGGTTGGTAACTCAAAGATTTTGAATTGGACGAGTTTCAGCCTTAAGAAGTTTGAAACAGTTTGCTCTGTAGGGACCGACTATTTCTGTGCTCACTGGGACAGTGACCGAATTAGTCGGTGCTCTGTTTGCTTTGCGAAGCAAACAGAGGCACCGACTTATTCGATCCATGTCTGCAGGGCTCACCGAATCAGTCGGTGCCCTCGGCCTCTTGGTAGCCTATGTCCCAGGGGGACCGATTGGTTCGGTGAACCCATGAAGACCCACCGTATGAGTCGGTGGCCCTCGAGATCCAACTCTAGCCCATGTCCCCAAGGGGGACCGACTAATTCGGTGAGCAGCACCGAATCAGTCGGTCATTGTGGCTGGAAATGCCTGTTCGATTCTGGTGCGCACCGACTGTTTCGGTGCAGCACTGGCGGTGGCCACCGAATCAGTCGGTGGTCACTAGCTAGCCGTTGGACGTTCCTTTCAAAGGAGGCACCGACTGTTTCGGTGGCCATCTTTGGAGGGCACCGAATCAGTCGGTCCCTCTGCGTCAGCACTAACGGCTAGGAGCTTTTGAGTGTGCTATTTATAGCCACTCTTCTCCTACTTGGAGACCCACTTGCCACACGAGTTTCATTGTTCATCCAGCTGCTGTTGGGGAGTGTTGAGGGCAAGAGAGGCACTTGGATTAATTGGTGTTTTTGATCTTGAGAAGATTAAGGACTCTCTTTAGTGCTTGGGAGTAGCAAGTGTGCATCCATCTAGCTCTTGGTCTAGTCTAGGTCAAGTAAAGATCTTTGGCTTGTTACTCTTGGTGATTTGGCATCACCTAGACAGCTTGGTGGTGTTGATCTTGGAAGCTCACGGTGGAGATTGTGTGAAGCCCCAAGAAAGTGTACACGGTTTGGAATCCGCCGTCCCGGGGTGGGAAATGGATATCCATTACGAGAGCACTTGATCCTTGCGCGGATCAAGGGGGAGCTACACCCTTGCGCGGGTTCTCCAACGAGGACTAGGGGGGAGTTGCCGACTCCTCGATACCTCGGGAAAAATCAGCTTCCTACTCTTCTCTTTACTTTGAGCAAGTTTACTTTCCGCATTTCTATTCCTAGAATTGCCATGTTAGAGTAGGATTGGAACTAGGTTGCTAAACTCTTTTCAACACTAGCTAGGCACAAACCACTCTTGTAGGCACATGGGGTGAATTGGCTTATTGCATAGGATTGTTTTTGTTGCTTAAATTTTTGTAGATGCCTAATTCACCCCCTCCTCTTAGGCATCTTGATCCTTTCAATTGGTATCAGAGCCTCGTTGCTCAAAGGATAGGCTTCACCGCCTAGAGCAAGATGTCTACTGAAGGGCCTCCCCTGGTTTTCGATGGCAAGGATTTTTCCTATTGGAAGATCCGCATGGAACCATATCTTGATGCCATGGATGCCGAAGTGCTTAAGGCCACTGTAGTTGGTTTTCCCGCGCCCGTTGATGAGAACAACCTCACCGCACTTGAGGCAACTCATGCGAGGCTCAATGCTAAGGCTAGGAACACTCTCCTTAGAAGTCTCAACAAGGAAAACTTCAATCAAGTTCCTAGTGAGACAAAAGCCCATAAAATGTGGAGAAAACTTGTTGAGATTCACATGGGTTCTAAGGATGAGAGAGAGGAGCGATACAAAGTTATTATGGATAAAATTAACACTTTCAAGAAATTTCCTAATGAATGTGCTCGCTCTATGTACTCACGCTTGAATGCTCTTGTAGAGGAATTGAATGAGCTCGATGTCACAAAGATGGAAGAGGTTGAAGTCAAGAGAAGATTCCTAAGTGCTCTTCCAAGTGACAAGTACTCAAGCATTGTCACCGTCTACTTCTATGATGATCTCAATGCTCACTCAATCACCAAGATGTTGGGGAAGATCAAGGGCCATGAAGATTACATGGGCTACACTAAAGAATATGAGAAGTATGAAGGTTCTTCCTCTTCCACCAAGCAAGACATAGCTTTCAAAGCTAGCAAAGAGAAGAAGATAAAGAAGGTGATTGTCGAAGAGTCAAGTGATGATGATGACGATGACAAGAGTGATGGGCTTGATGAAGTTGCTCTTCTTGTGAGGAAGACCACCAAGATGCTACGGAAACTTGACAAGAAAGGTATTGACTTCAATCACAAGAGCAAGAAATTCTCCGTCAAGAAGAAGTCCATCAAGGATATGGATTGTTACAACTGTGGAGAGCTTGGTCATCTTGCACATCAATGTCCTCTTCCCGATAAGAGAAAGAAGAAGAATTACAAGAAGGAGGATAGTGATGATGAGGGTGATTACAAGAAGAAATCATTCAATGGCAAGAAAGATGGCCACAAGAAAAAGGTTTTCACACCCACCAAGAAGAAGCAAGGCAAAGCTTATTTTGGGGAATGGATTACCGACGACGACACTTCAAGTAACTCATCAAATGAAAGTGAAGATGAAGGAGTTGCCGGTCTTGCTATTAATGCATCCATTCCTCCACCGTCATTCTCAAGCTCCAAGTCAAGAAAATAGTTTTGCCTCATGGCAAAGGGTGATAGCAAGGTGAGAAAGGCTTCACACCATGAGGATGAAAGTGATAGTGATAGTAATGATGATGATGAACCCTCTTATGATGATCTAGTAGCTTATCTTAAACAATATACTAGCATCATTAGAGAATCAGATGAGAAAATTGATAGGCTTGAACAAAAGAAGGCAAAACTTGTTGCTAAATGTGATGATCTAGAAGTTAAGAACAAAGAGATAAAACTTGAGCATGTTAAGCTTGCTAGTGATCATGTTGAGTTGAAAACCAAGTTCCAAGAGCTCACTACCCACCACAAGTTGCTTGAAGAAAAGTTTGATGTGCTATCAAGTGAGAAATTAATTGAGGAGAAAATTGTGAAAGTAAATTGTGCTATTCAATGTGATGACTTTCTTGAGGAAAGCATAGTGCAAGTTGATTGTGGAGTTCAATGTGATGATTTGCTTGAGATCTCTCCTAATTCCCCAATAAAGGCAAATGATGAAGTTGCTAGTGACTTGCCTAATCCTCCAATGGAGGCTAGTCACTCAAATCAAGGTGAAGGCTCTAGTAATGAAAATTCAGCCAAAAATTGCGCAACATGCAAGGGCAAGCGTGTGTTGGGTGTGTCACCAAATGGCATACTTGGCAAGGACTATGTGGACCTTCAAGTTAAGAACAAGCATGCCATGAGTGAGATTCAAAGGCTCAAGCAACAAGTGAATGATCTCAAGTCCGGTTACACCACTCTCACAAATGGCAATCAACTCTTTGGCAAAATGTTAGCCGATAGAGCAATCAACTATAACACTCAAGGACTTAGGTACTTGTCCACCAAGATTGTTGAAGCAAAGCACAAGATATCCCAACCCAAGTCATACAAGCCCAAGACTAAGTATTGCACCGAGTGTCAACAAGAGGGTCACTTTGCTCATGAATGCAACACTCCTCCTCCTCCAAAGATAAAAGATCATCTAGGACCCAAAGCCTTCAATGCTCATTATGGTGTGTCTAAGATATCAAATGGGAAGGTGGTAGTGAGATTCTTTGGACCTAAGGATTCAACTAGGCCTAAGCAAATTTGGGTGCCCAAGATTCTTGTTACAAAATTGAGTGAACCACACAAGTCAAACTTTGCATCATCATCAACCTCTAGCTCCCGAATTTTTTCAAAGGTTTGGGTAGCTAACCTCAAGCTTGATTTGGTTTGTGGGTGTAGGTGAACTACAAGACCGGAGGACACCATTGGGTTATGGATAGTGGATGTACTCAACATATGACCGGTGATCTCCGGATGTTCACCTCACTAGAAAAGAGTGGAAGTCATGAGAAGATTACATTTGGTGACAACTCCAAGGGCAAGGTTGAAGGTGTTGGCAAGATTGAGATATCCAATGATCACTCTATCTCTAATGTGCTACTAGTTGATACCTTGAGCTTCAATCTCTTTTCCGTTGGTCAATTGTGTGACTTGGGATACAAATGTATATTCACCGATGAGGGTGTGGTTGTCACAAAGAAAGAAAGTAATGAAGAAATCTTCAAGGGTTTTAGATACAACAATCTCTATCTTGTTGACTTCAACTCAAATGAAACAAGCTTGTGCACTTTCTTATTTTTCAAGTCTTCTAAGGGTTGGTTGTGGCATAGAAGACTTGCACATGTTGGTATGGGCACTCTCAAGAAGGTAGTGAAGAAGGATTTGGTTGTGGGCTTAAAGGACATCAAATTTGAGAAGGACAAATTGTGTAGTGCATGTCAAGCCGGCAAACAAGTAGCAAATACACATCCAACCAAAGCTTATGTATCTACATCAAGACCTCTAGAGCTTCTTCACATGGATTTGTTTGGGCCAACAACTTATGCTAGCATTGGTGGGAATCTCTATTGTCTTGTGATAGTGGATGACTTCTCTAGATACACTTGGGTGTTATTCCTTCATGACAAGTCCGAGGTTGCAAAGATCTTCAAGAAATTTGCCAAGAAGGCTCAAAATGAATATCAAGTAACTTTGGTGAAGATTAGAAGTGACAATGGTACCGAGTTTGCCAACTCCAATATTGAAGCATATTGCGATGAAATTGGGATCAAGCATGAGTTCTCCGCAACTTACACCCCACAACAAAATGGAGTAGTAGAGAGGAAGAATAGAACCTTGATCACCTTGGCTAGAACTATGTTGGATGAATATGATACACATGAGAAGTTTTGGGCCGAGGCAATCAACACCGCATGCTATGCATCAAATAGGCTCTTCCCTCACCGCCTCTTGAAGAAGACGCCATATGAGTTGCTTGTTGGGAGGAAGCCCAATATCTCTTACTTCCGGGTGTTCGGTTGCAAATGCTACATTTACAAGAAGCGTCAACATCTAGGGAAGTTTCAAAAACGTTGTGATATTGGTTTTCTTCTTGGTTACTCATTGAAGTCCAAGACATATAGAGTATTCAACTTGGCCACCGGCTTAATTGAAGAAACATATGACGTGGAGTTTGATGAATCTAACAGCTCCCAAGGAACAATTGAAAATTGTGATGATGTAGGTGGTGAACCCTTGAGGGATGCAATGAAGAACATGCAAGTTGGAGTCATCAAGCCAAAGGAAGATGATGATGAAGTACAAGAGATCAATCAACCATCTTCTTCCTCCATGGTGCCTCAAGTGGATGAGGATGAAAGCAAGAATGATGAAGATGACACACCACTTCCTCATGAAGATGCTCATATTCCACAAGAAGAAGTTGAGGCTCAAGCTCAAAATGTTGATGCTCCAAGCGCTTCTCAAGAACAACCACCTAGAAGACACAATCCAAGAATTCAAGCTCATCCCAAAGATCCCATCATTGGAAGCCCCACCAAAGGAATCATGACAAGATCAAAGAATCAACAAGCAATGTTTTGTGAGTGTTACTCCTTTGTCTCAAGGAAGGAGCCATCCGAAGTTGAAGAAGCCTTGATTGATCCAAATTGGGTGAATGCAATGCATGAAGAACTCAACAACTTCACCCGGAATGATGTATGGACTTTGGTGGAGAGGCCAAGTGGTGCTAGAGTGATTGGTACTAAGTGGGTGTTTAGAAACAAGCAAGATGACCAAGGGAATGTTGTGAGAAACAAGGCAAGATTGGTCGCAAAGGGGTTCTCTCAAATTGAAGGAATTGACTTTGGAGAGACTTTTGCTCCGGTGGCTAGATTAGAGGCAATCCGCATTCTCCTTGCTTATGCCTCTTGTCATGATATGAAGCTCTATCAAATGGATGTCAAGAGTGCATTCCTCAATGGGTACATCAATGAAGAAGTATACGTAGAACAACCACCGGGCTTTGAAGATTCATATAACCCCAATCATGTGTTCAAGCTGTTCAAGGCACTCTATGGGCTCAAACAAGTTCCAAGGGCTTGGTATGAGCGTCTCTGGGATTTTCTCATTGTCAAGGGATACAAGATTGGGAAGGTTGATACTACACTCTTCATCAAGAAGGTGAATGGCGAGCTCTTTGTTTGCCAAGTCTATGTAGATGACATCATATTCGGCTCAACAAATGAAGAGATATGCAAGAAATTTGGTGACATGATGTCAAGGGAATTTGAGATGTCAATGATTGGTGAACTTACTTTCTTCCTTGGTTTTCAGATCAAGCAACTTGAAGAAGGCACTTTTATATGTCAAGAGAAATATACCAAGGACCTTCTCAAGCGTTTCAAGATGGAAGATTGCAAGCCCATCAAGACCCCCATGGCAACTAATGGGCATCTCGACCTTGATGAGGGAGGTAAACCGGTAGACCAAACTCTTTATCGTTCTATGATTGGTAGTCTACTTTACCTTACCGCATCTAGGCCCGACATCATGTTTAGTGTATGTATGTGTGCTCGTTTTCAAGCCAATCCCAAAGAAGCACACATTAAGGCCGTGAAAAGGATCTTTAGATATCTCAAATATTCACCAAGCATTGGCCTTTGGTATCCCAAAGGAGCACACTTTGAACTCGTTGGCTATTCCGATGCGGATTATGCGGGTTGCAAAGTGGATAAGAAAAGCACTTCCGGCGGGTGCCAATTGCTTGGTAGGTCGCTAGTCTCTTGGTCCTCTAAAAAGCAAAATAGTGTGGCTCTTTCAACTACCGAGGCCGAGTACATTGCCGCCGGCTCTTGTTGTGCACAAATCCTTTACATAACACAAACACTCCTAGACTATGGGCTAGTTCTTACGAGTGTACCCTTGCTTTGTGACAATGAGAGTGCGGTAAAGCTTGCAAACAACCCCGTTCAACACTCACGTACCAAGCACATAGATATCCGTCACCACTTTATTAGAGATCATATAGCTAAGGATGATATATCTTTGCATGGTGTAAGGAAGGATGATCAATTGGCGGATATCTTCACAAAGCCTTTGGATGAAAATAGGTTTTGCAACTTGCGGAATGAGCTAAACGTGGTTGACTTCTCCAATTTCACCTAGAATGCTCAATGTTGTTTGTATATAGATATGCTTGAAAACACAAAAAAAGTAGTTGCTAGACTTATCTTTGCATATCATGTGTAGTATATCTCATATGCATTAGGAGCTTGTCTAACCTTTGGAAGATAGTGGTGAAAGCCATGAGTAAGCTTGCAAAGGGTTCAAACTTGGCAAGATAGATTTAAATTCCAGTTTTAAATTCTTGTCAATGCACTTGCATGCATCCTGCATTGTGTTCTTTTAATCGTTTTGTTGGCATTTGGTTGTGGCATACATTTAGGGGGAGCATGGACTTCTATCTCCATCCCTTGTGCTCTCTCTAGGTGTTGGTGCCCTCCGGTGTTTTGGCTTTGGTTTTAGATTTCAAAACTATGTTAAGCCACTTGGCCATATATGAAAATACTTTGAAACATGAGTGTTTGAGAGAGGTTCGCTTGTCTCTGTCCAAGCATCATATTTATTTGCCTCTCTTTGGATCCACGGACATGAGACAAGAAAATTCCACGAAAAATCCTTGAAGAATCCTCACTGCAGAAGGACCGACGCTTTTCCTGGAGAGGACCGAATCAGTCGGTCATTCTTTGTCTAACTGCTTGTTTGGCTCTGGTGCGGACCGACTAATTCGGTGGTGCACTGTGAGAGCCACCGAATCAGTCGGTGCTCTATGTGTGCGGGGTCAAACCCACACCCCACCGACTGGTTCGGTGCCTTTCACCATGCACGACCGAATCAGTCGGTCCCCCCTGTAGCCGAGCAGATCTGGTCCGTTGATTCAAACTCGATCAATCTCGTCCGTCCGTTCCTCTTAATCCTATCCGTTCACTGCTCAAGGGGGGCCACCTGTCAGTCCTTTCTCCCTCTCACGCGCCCGCGGACAGCTCGCTTCATCGCTGCCGCAGCCCCGCCGCCGCCGCTACCGCACGCCACTGCAGCAGCTCCTTGCGCGCTTCGCACACGCTCGCCTCGCCGCGTCGCGCCGCCGCTGCTTGCCGCACCTCCGCGGCTCCTCCGCTCGCCTCGCCGCGCCGCGCCGTCGCAGCTCGCCACCGACTTGACGTTGTGGGACCACCTTGAGCTCGTGGACTCAATCCACCTCTCCCTCTTTCGGTTTTGTGCAAGGTGCAGCTCTTCTCCTCTTTCCTCTCTCTCTCTGACTCCTTTTGGATCTCAAACCCTAGAGAGATGAGAAACTTTGAACTAAAATTTGAATTTCAAACTAAAAATTTGAACAATGTACCTTGCCTATGCTCTCTGTGCTCATGAGTAGAATTTCTTTCATATTCCTACTATATGACACAAATAGAGCTAGAATAAGTTTTGCTCTCATTATCTCTTGATGATTATAATTCATATAATTTATCTGGATTAATGAGAGCTACATTTCAATTATATCCTAGGATAGATGTGTGTCTAAGCTCTTATCTATTTCATGCTTTCTAGGATTCTCTACTAATTAGCTATGCCTCTATATATATATTCTCCTTTTGCGAGCAGGTGTGGTTGTTGAGACAGGGGCAGTGACAGCAATGACTGTGACAGAGACAGCTTGCAGTGTCAGTGCTTGAGGCAAAGCCTCGAGTTCTTTTTCTGGACAGTCAAGGCAAAGCCTTGATCAAGGACCTTGCCAGCCTCAGGGGTTTTCACAGAGCGGCTCTCTCGGTTACAGTATGGCAGATGTTCAGGGGAGTTCTGGTAGTGTAGGGGGTGATGATCTACCTCCTCCGAGTCCCCCACGGGACCCGAAGAAGGGCAAGGCCAAGGCCAAGGTAGTTGTTAAGAAGAAGAAGAAGAAGCTTCCTCCTGGTCATCCTGACAACTGGGAGGCTACTATGGCAGCTGTCAGGACCGCTGAGCGTGTTGAGTGTAGCGCCGCTCAGTTTCAGATCGTTGACACCACAGGGTCCCCAGCAGCTCCTGAGGGTCCCCAGCCACCTCAGCCACGCCGCTCAGGGCGTACACGTTCTCAGACGAAGCCACTCGTGACAGAAACTCCAGCTTCCACCACCTCGAAGGCCCGCCCGCATCCCCCTTCTACTGCCACACCCACTGCTACTCATGGCAAGAAGAGGGCACGAGAGGTTGTCTCCACCTTACCAGAGATCCCAGAGGGCCCAGAGAGTTCAGACTCTGATACTCCTGCAGTTGTACCGTCATATCAAGAGTTGAAGAAGCCACAGCAGGGACAGTATGGAAGCTCAGGCTTCGGAAGCACAAGACCTGGTTTCCTGAGACTAGAGAGACTCCAGATGAGTGCATCTTCTGGACAGACAGGCAGGAGGCTTTCTACAGAGCGTATATCAACGCTCCTGCCCAGTTCTTCAGTCACAGAGTGCTTGTCCCAGAGACTCTGGCCAGGGCAGAGTGGTCAAGCAGTGGGTTTATCAGTTCTATGCTACAGTCTGGATTGACCCCGAGCACAGGTTCATTGAGTATATGTTTCAGAACCACCGATACCGTCTTATTCGTGCTCAGATTGCGGGAGTCTTTGGTGCCAGGGCAGAGGGTCCGAGGATTCATCAGCTTGCATACCCTAATGTGGAGCCTCCTCGTCGTCCATACTCTGTGGGGATCTATGCACCAGACCATGAGACAGTCGCTGCTATCTACCGTCCTCCATTTGGTGCTGCTTCTGAGAGACATCCGTCTGGCCTGACACAGCTGGCATATATTCTTCTAGAGGCTCTTCGTCGTACTCTGCTGCCTCGTACTGGAAACAGAGAGGCTGTGACAGCTCTGCAGTAGTGGCTACTGGCTCACATGGTTCAGCGCATGCCCTTCGATATCATTGACTTCATATTGTGTGAGATTGAGGATGTGATAGCAGATGGACTCAAAGTTGGCAGATTTCTACCATATGCACACATCATCAGTTGTATCCTTGCTTCCAACTATGGAGATGAGGCTCAGGCAGAGCATCTTGCAGCTAAGACTCCCATGTTCATTGACTACAAGCCTGCCAAGCCAAATGATCGTCGTCGTGGTCAGAGAGCTTTACATCACGTGGCCCAGCAATGGACACCTGAGCAGAGAGCTCAGTATGAGGCAGAGGACCAGCAGCTTCGCCAGTCAGAGATCGAGGCAGGCCTTGAGGGCATTCAGCAGATTCTAGGCAGCGACTCCCTCTCTGACACTGACTTGGAGGACGATGACTTTGAGATACCGTTTGTCCCTCCGTTCAGTGCCCCTCACGACTCTGAGGCTGGAGGCTCCCGGTCCATACCAGTCACAGAGGCCGCTCCTATCTCTCAGGCACCTCAGCAGCCTGGAGCCCCTCCTCCTACCATTGGTCCTTCTACTGCAGAGATGATGACGGTCATGATGCAGTCCATTCAGACCATGTCCTCCGCCATTGTTCAGATGCAGACTCAGCGGTAGCAACAGGCACGGCAGCATGCAGAGCTCATGCAATCCTTAGCTGAGCAGCAGAGGAGGCAGGCAGACTTTACCCAGTATCAGTTCCAGTATCTCTTCCAGCAGACGGGTATTGCTCCTCCACCGGTGTTCCCAGGGCCTCCACTTCAGAGTTTACCTCGTCCTGCTCACCCTGGTCTGCCTCCTCGAGTACCGATGTCCCCTGTGCGTCCCATGGCCTCGCTCAATTCTCCTCAGATGGCACCATTTGAGCCGGTCACAACGAGTGTGTCCGTTGGTCTTCCTGATATACCTACTACGTTCGGCACACCTACGTCTACCTTTGTTGGACAGTTTGGGAGTACACCGGCAGTGACAGCGGTGATGACTGAGACCACACCTATCACTTCTCCAGGGTCCAGTCAGTTGGGGTGCAGTTACACAGATCTCCTCAACCTTGATACACCCCAGTCGAGTCAGCCCCAGCCTGCTTCACAGATTCAGCCTCCACCTCAGCCTGTGCCAGATTCAGATATACAGTCAGCTCTTGAGGCACAGATACTTGAGGCCATCAGCTCGGGGGCTGCTTTCCCGCTTCCAGATCCTCCAGTGCGTACCACTTCCGGAGCCACTCCGTTCCTTGATGAGATCGAGAAGGAAGCCAAAGAAGCAGCAGCTGCAGCTCCTCCCTCCATGGCTCTCGACCCTCCTGCGAGTGCTCCTCCCGCCTCCGACGCTTAGCTTTGGTGCTTGACGCCAAAGGGGGAGAGAGTGAGATATGAGAGATAGGGGGAGCATGGGTAGCGGGAGCATGGGTAGTATAGATTTTTGGCTCTTTGAGTGAACTCATGCATCATCTTTACTTCATGCACTTGTCTCTATGTTTATATGTGTGATGCTTGCTATGCTACCCTTGGAACTCAATGTGATTGACATGTGCTTTTGTTAATATATCTCATGTCATGACTCTCACTCTTATGTGCACTTATGCTTTTTCTATCTACTCTTTTGCAATAGTGCTCATCTTGTTTTGTATGAACTATGTGTTTTGCTTCCATTATCCTTTATTAGTTCATGCAATTCAAGCTCATATACCGTCCTTTACCTCTTTTTACTTCTCTCATATTCTTTTAGAGGTTGTGTTGTCATCAATCACCAAAAAGGGGGAGATTGAAAGAGCATCTAGGCCCCTAATTCGGTTTTGGCGATTAATGGCAACATTATCATTGCGACTAACAAGTGTTTTGCAGAAACTATGTTAAGTTAGTGCAATGATGGGCTTTCACGGTATTCTTGGCCCCCATCATTCGCGAATGATTGTATTGGTGCAAAGGATATGATCGAAGATTAAGGATAAGCTAGTCCTAAGTGCCGTTTGGATAATGAGAGGCACTTAGAGCAGTTTAGGTCTTTGTTTTTTCCTTTGGCCGTACTATAAAGGGGGGTTAAGGATTGGTAGCTTGACCTAGATAAAACTAGAGTTTAGGTGTGGTGCACACTTGTGAAACCTAATGCTAGGTAGCTATGTCAAAGCCCTTGAGAAGGTTGGTAACTCAAAGATTTTGAATTGGACGAGTTTCAGCCTTAAGAAGTTTGAAACAGTTTGCTCTGTAGGGACCGACTATTTCGGTGCTCACTGGGACAGTGACCGAATTAGTCGGTGCTCTGTTTGCTTTGCGAAGCAAACAGAGGCACCGACTTATTCGATCCATGTCTGCAGGGCTCACCGAATCAGTCGGTGCCCTCGGCCTCTTGGTAGCCTATGTCCCAGGGGGACCGATTGGTTCGGTGAACCCATGAAGACCCACCGTATGAGTCGGTGGCCCTCGAGATCCAACTCTAGCCCATGTCCCCAAGGGGGACCGACTAATTCGGTGAGCAGCACCGAATCAGTCGGTCATTGTGGCTGGAAATGCCTGTTCGATTCTGGTGCGCACCGACTGTTTCGGTGCAGCACTGGCGGTGGCCACCGAATCAGTCGGTGGTCACTAGCTAGCCGTTGGACGTTCCTTTCAAAGGAGGCACCGACTGTTTCGGTGGCCATCTTTGGAGGGCACCGAATCAGTCGGTCCCTCTGCGTCAGCACTAACGGCTAGGAGCTTTTGAGTGTGCTATTTATAGCCACTCTTCTCCTACTTGGAGACCCACTTGCCACACGAGTTTCATTGTTCATCCAGCTGCTGTTGGGGAGTGTTGAGGGCAAGAGAGGCACTTGGATTAATTGGTGTTTTTGATCTTGAGAAGATTAAGGACTCTCTTTAGTGCTTGGGAGTAGCAAGTGTGCATCCATCTAGCTCTTGGTCTAGTCTAGGTCAAGTAAAGATCTTTGGCTTGTTACTCTTGGTGATTTGGCATCACCTAGACAGCTTGGTGGTGTTGATCTTGGAAGCTCACGGTGGAGATTGTGTGAAGCCCCAAGAAAGTGTACACGGTTTGGAATCCGCCGTCCCGGGGTGGGAAATGGATATCCATTACGAGAGCACTTGATCCTTGCGCGGATCAAGGGGGAGCTACACCCTTGCGCGGGTTCTCCAACGAGGACTAGGGGGGAGTTGCCGACTCCTCGATACCTCGGGAAAAATCAGCTTCCTACTCTTCTCTTTACTTTGAGCAAGTTTACTTTCCGCATTTCTATTCCTAGAATTGCCATGTTAGAGTAGGATTGGAACTAGGTTGCTAAACTCTTTTCAACACTAGCTAGGCACAAACCACTCTTGTAGGCACATGGGGTGAATTGGCTTATCGCATAGGATTGTTTTTATTGCTTAAATTTTTGTAGATGCCTAATTCACCCCCTCCTCTTAGGCATCTTGATCCTTTCATAAAGTCCACAACCACTGATGAGTAATGACCGGCCATTGACCCCTGAGACATAACATAAGATTTCTGACTGAATCTCGGAAGAGATAATATCTCATCATCTTCCCTTCAACTAGGCTCTTTACAAGTGATTCCTTCCTTAATCTTCAGTCTTTTTTTTTAAAAAAGAAGAAGATCCGTATCAGAAGGTTCTAATGGATCATATTACAGGAGTAAGGGCGTGTTTAAATTGAAAAGATTTCCCGAAAAACATTGTAGACCAAAAAACATTGTAGATGAATAGTGTTTAGGAGTGGGAGGAGTGGAACGAATAGAAAAAAATTAGATAAATAGTGATTTATGGAGAAAAAGTTTAAAACTAAACGGAGCCTAACGCATTTCCGAGACAGACCCGTTAATAGAGCTCATGGCACGGAACGGAGAGTTGGTAGGTTGAGGCTGTGGCTGCTCACCCAACTGAAAAGTACCCGTCGGCCGGCCGGCTACCAACACCACTTTCCCACGCGGCCCGGCGCAGCACCACTCCTGCACCGGTGCACATTACTCCACACCCGCCGACACCATGGGCCCCAGGAGCGCTCGAGGCGTGGACCAGGCCCACGCGGCGCCGCGGCCACCCACCTGCGTCCTGCTGGTTGGTTCGTCGTGGGAGGAGACGTACGCGCGGGGACGGAGACGGGGAGGGAGGAGGCGCTGCAAAGGAAGCCGCTGCGACCTCTCTCGGATCCATCTCCGTCGGCCACCGCTCCCCGAGACCGACCCAACTCCACCAAACAAGCCGCTTTGGTCGCGGGTTGCGTCGAATTCCGGCAGAGCTAGCGCCCCCGTTTCCTCTGCTGATTTAGCTCCAGTTCTCTCTGACTCTGACTTGCCGCCTTGCGTTCATCGACCGGAATTTTAGCGACCTTCGTGCTCATCGATCCATCGATCGATCGTCGAGGTAAGTTAAGCCTGCCGTGGCCGCTTCGTAGTTTGCCTTTGTGTTCGTTCTTGCTTTGTCAGTCGCTTGATTTTGTTTGGGAGTCATGGCTTGGTCCCTTTGAGCAACTTCCTCAATTGGAGGACGGGAGATTCAGATGCTCCATTTTTACTATGAACATCGGTTACGCAGATATTTACATTTTCAAACTGACTAGATCTTCGTGAAACACTTCAATGCCAAAGTATTTTTTGTGTGGAAAATTATTTGTGCAAACCGTTGGGCATTCAGCATTTGACACATGCAGCTTCTGGGCAGTGGATTTTTTAGATACAAGCACGTACAATCACCTTAGTTGCCTCCAAACATAGTTTTTTTCCTAGCAGAATAATGTCCGTCAAACTTTTTAAAGCGACCGTGCCTAAACACACATTTCATTAAGGAAAAAATATCCGTCAAACTTGGGAACGATTGGTAGCTTTTTGCTCCATAGTTTGGTGTTCAATAGTCAGATCTTAAATACTTAAACCCAGTATGTGGTGCAAATGGTGCAACTAAGTAACAATTGCAATTACTCATGTTTCTATAGGATGTCAAGCCTTGAGGAGCCACTTGGTCTTGGAGACCTGCCAAAGTTGAGTATTAACAGACTTGGAGGGTTCTTGCCACCGAGCTCCCGCAAGGCATCAGCTGACGACCACAACACTGGCAGGTAGATCTAGTATCTAGAGGCATATGACTATGAACACTTGAGGTGCACAACAACATCCATGACTCAAGTATAAAATGGAATATCCGTGTCATTTTACAATTGCTTTTCTGTGAAAAAAATCCGGTGAAGGGAACACTTGAAAAAAAAAAAAGCATTTTCTCTGTTTGCTCTCAGGTACAATGATTCCTGCAATGGTTGGTCTTCCATGGCCATTCTCATCAGTGGCATCCGCAATGCCGTCATGCTGATCCATCATGTGACACAGTGGAGATTAGAGATCTTCCCCGCAAGGTAGTTTGAGTTTCATAATTAAGACTGAACTGATAATCAGTTTTACACTTTTACTCATCATCATTTGCTTTGCCTAGTCAATTCCAGCCTACCATTATAAATTAAATAAAGTGCGCTTACAAATTTCACAGAATTACAATGATGGCAATATCTGCATCACATTTCTTTCGTTTAATCCATTCGATTTGATCAACAATATTTCTCCAGGTTATGTGGGATCTACCAAGGTTTGTGAAGATTGTTGAAGTTGGACCACGGGATGGCCTGCAAAACGAAAAAGGCACTGTACCAACATCCGTGAAGATCGAACTGATACACAAATTAGTGGCTGCAGGTTTATCAGTAGTTGAAGCCACAAGTTTTGTATCCCCAAAATGGGTGCCACAGGTGATGTACTTGAATCATATCAAGCTATCCATCGATTTTGATTTTTGACTATTGCCATTTTTCCATAGAAAACCATGAATCTTATTTAGCATTCTGTGAACTGCAGCTAGCTGATGCAAAGGATGTCCTCAAAGGGATCCAGCAGTTGCCAGATGTGCGGTATCCAGTGTTAACTCCTAACCTCAGAGTAAGTTCTATGTCATTTTTTTTACAGAACTCTATTGCACACAGCAGCTTTAACAGTGCTATACGTAATTTCCACTACATTATCTGATTTCTAGCAATGAATGAGTGTTTACAGGGATTTGAGGCTGCTGTTGCAGCTGGTGCAAAGGAAATTGCAGTTTTTGCATCTGCCTCTGAATCCTTCTCTAAGTCCAACATTAACTGTACCATTGAGGAAAGTCTTGTTCGGTACCATGATGTTACTGCTGCTGCCAAGAAACATGGACTCCTTATCCGTGGGTAATTTAACGAACTGTTACTCTCTTAAGCCTAAAACTTGTGAAAGATTGAGTTACTAGTGAAGTACTTGGTCTGCACTGTTGTCTGAACCTTGCATCCTCTTTTTGTGCTAGGTATGTTTCCTGTGTTATTGGTTGCCCTGTCGAAGGTGCAATAGATCCGTCGAAGGTGGCATATGTAGCTAAGGAGCTATATAAGATGGGCTGCTCGGAGATTTCACTTGGCGACACGATTGGTGTTGGTACACCAGGTAAGCAACTACTACTTGTTCTTGCCAATGCTTACCCTTTGCTCTGACTTTATTTGAATAGTATGTTGAAAACTTGAAACTGATCCAAGTAGCAACTGATAGAAATGCCCCTGCTCGTTAATTATCTTGTTTGTTTCAGGTAGTGTAGTTGCTATGCTTGAAGCTGTCATGTCCTTTGTTCCGGTAGACAAGATTGCTGTTCATTTTCATGATACATACGGCCAGGCCCTTGCCAATATCCTAGTCTCCCTTCAAGTAAGTAAAGACACAAAATTTGTTTGTTTTATATCACTAAAAGTACATAACATCCACAAGGAGGTCACCTTAGCCTAACATTTTCTTTCCTCAGATGGGAATCAGTATAGTAGACTCGTCAGTTTCAGGCCTCGGAGGCTGCCCGTACGCAAAGGGTGCCACTGGCAATGTCGCCACTGAGGACGTCGTGTACATGCTCCATGGCCTGGGGATAGAGACCAATGTGGACCTCAACAAGCTCATGGAGGATGGCGATTACATCTCCAAGCATCTAGGAAGGCCACTGGGCTCCAGGACTGCTGCCGCTCTGCGCAAGCTAACCACCTAAAGTCCCTGCGCTCTGCCGCTCCAACACTCCCAATGTCCCAGGAGAATATATACCCGCTGGTGTTATCACACGTACTTGTCTACGTTGGCTGATCGTGTAAACGTATATGATTGATCACTTCAATTTGTTGTTGTAAAAGCACACAGAAAACAATCAAACGTTGATCTACACAAATTTGTATTCTGTCATCATACTCCTCAATAATCATCAGCATCCGCTATGCTGTTAGCGGAAAAAGGTACAAGAAGTGCAAATATATTACCCTACAGAGTTATGGTCGTAGAGTCGTATATCCTTTTTGCGAACTTACTTCTACAATGTCCTTTGCTTCATCTTTTGGGGGGCCAAGCCCTTTATTCCCTAGTGTATGTATCATGTATGTCAAATTCACTGGGTTATGTATTGTGATGTTTTGGTAGCTCCCATCTTGGTAACGCATGACGACGATGGTAAGCAACCACAAAAAAAAAGAGTAAGGGGGTTTCGTAGAGGGGAGGGAGCAGTTTTCAATGGAATAAAAAGTTGAAGAAATCGACACAACTAAACACGATCTAAGTTATTATTTTAGAATCACAGCATAGCATAATCGAAGACGCTCACACATATGCACACATACTCACCCTTACGAATACATATACGTTGTACGCAACCCTACTTCTGTGGGCACCTCTTAGAGACTGAGCCGACTAATCTCGAGACGGATGAATTCACCAAGTGCGGCTTGCAATCGTCGGAGACGTCGCCTACCACTGAACACAATAATACTGGTTAAATTCTGGAATAATAAATCCAAAAAAAATACGAGCACCCGTACCAACTCGATGGCTCGAACCCAGGTGGGTAAGTCCCACCACAACAACCCTTAGTAGCTGAGCTATGCTAAGTTTCAACTTAATATCTGGTGGTCTAATCCCTTAAAATTTTTTTTGGGGTCTCGCGAAGACATTTATAGAATAAAATGTGCTTTACACGCGTACAAACTTTTTTAAAAAAAAAAGCTCGAGAAGGAGAAGACCAACAACGTCCTGGTGTGGAGATTCCATTCTCCAATTCTCCATGGACCCAAATTATTCGTTTGCATCATTAACACACTACCACCAGCAGGCACACTCCTCTTTCCATCTCCGTCCATGTTTTTCTTTTCAAAATATCACCTCTGTCCACAACAAACTCCACCTACCAAATTTTCATACAATAAAGAGGGATTTCGGCTGCTGGACGCTTAGTTGTATATGTTCTCAATGATTATGAATAATCGAGGCATTCATGTTGTGCAATCATTGTGTATGCATACATGAGTATTCGGACCTCAATGTTTGCCCATGGAAAATAGTGTACAAGAATCTGATCTTTGGCATATTATCGTTCTTCAATATTGGGCGAACAGCACAAATGAAAACTGCAAAAGCTGCCCTGCTGCCTGGCAACTTCGTGTTTCTGAGGTATATACATAACAGATGTAACATAATATCAAGGATAAGGAGCTAGGTAACAAATGAGTAACATGTGGCTTTTCTTGTCCTGCCCTCGTGACGTAAAAGGGAGGGCGAACTTGCTATATCTATACTGCATATAAGAATGAATTTACAAATTACAATCAGCAGACTTCAGGAGGGTCATTATGTCTCCAGTATTTCAGTTATAGATTTACACGTTTCGCAGAGCTAGGTTTAATCAATTCTCATGGTTACTCTAGACAGAGTTTGAAGGATGCCCAGGCATTCCTTCAACAATGCCTTTGCTTGTTCGCTTTTCTCAGTCTCACAGAGATCAGCAAGTTCATCCTCGAACTGGGCCTCTGTTCTTTCTGTCAATGGAAAGTCTTTATACAGTTTGCACAACTCAAGAAGGCACTCCGATGCAGCAGTATGAACCTGCAAAAGGTAGAGGTGACAACCCGTAAGGAATACGGTGTCTCTGGAGGCTAACTGTTAATCACAAACTAAACAAGATTTCATGAAACCACCGGTTTAAGAAATGACAATGGGTCTATTTAACCATTTACGAGGATGTGCCTGATATTATGGACTATCCCTGGCAATTCCAGACAGGCATTGCACCATTCTTACATGTGAAGGAATGGTATGAGTACTTGGGAAACAAAAACACTAGCTTTTGTTGGCCATTTCTTCCCCCAGTAATTCTCTGAGAGCTGCTCTTGGCCATGCCATGCAGGGACAGGTACCGGCACATTGCTGATCTTTCAAAAAGCAATAAACTTAGCCTCCATGATTTGCTAAGAACCATCGAAGGAGAATAAAAGCAATGGTGCGAAAGAAACACAACATTTTTTTTTTAAAAAAAAATCTTAAACGCAGTGGATCCTATATTCCTATCAGTCACCTGAGTGAATTATATGCAATAATGATCTCGCGTTCTTAAGATGCTTCTCCACATAAAGTACCTATACATTTTGCTAACAGCTGATTTTCATTTTGGCATGCTTATTTGGCCCATACCATACAACCCATGACAAACAAATTACAGGAAATGTCATGTCATAATATTTACTGCTTTTATTGTATAAACATACGGATCATAGACATAATAACATATCTAATGTCAATGTCATTTTTCATTAGCAGGAAGAAAAAAGTTATCTTCAAGTAAAAGTACTCTGAAAATATCACAGCATCAGCTAGCTAGGGCTAGATATATAGAAAATCACCTGAGCAATCTTAATTAAGCGTATTGAATCTAATACTTTCGCCGACACCAAATGAAATAGCTGAAAATTTAGAAGAAAAAAAGGTTTGTCAGGAGTCATGGAAAAAGGAAAGCAATGCAGCTGAATATAAAGCCACAAAAACTACAGGATATACCTCCTGAACCAAGGAAGCAGTGTCTTGAGGCCATGTGTCAATATCATCAGATTTCTGAAACTTGTGGCACAACTCTTTGACACACGAGAAGGATGACAATTTAACTGGTCATGAAAAATATAAGCATTAAGTTTCAAGAATCAAAGACCCATTCTTTAGTATAATCATTTAATGTAGTCCAGAAAATATCACAGGTTTTGCATAGAAATCATACCCTGCCAACTCTGCTCTGGTGAAAGAGAATTCAATATTACTTCTAAAACATTTTCCTTTTGACTGATAACATCCTGTGGAAAAGCAATACTGATGCAAGACGTGGCACAATTGAGCACTTTATCTAGAGAAACAGAGGCACCTTCGCTTTCATCTTGTTCTGTAGAAAAGAAGCCACACAAAAGATAAAGAGAGTGAAAGAACAAAGAAGTATTTGGAGAAATAGCTGAGAATTATATAATATAGTTGCATACATACTACAAAATACATTTAGCATGAATTCTCTAATCAAGGAAGCATTGCAGTTCTACACTCCTATCAGAACTTTTACGTGTCCACAACTTCCCAACTTAATTGTGAATATGTATTTAGTCTAAACTGAGTCTTTCACTTTTGAGTTTTGATTACGAAAGGCCACTCAATTAGTGATACATAATTGACATCGAGAGCATCAGATAGAGCAGATGCTTTTACATGATTAGCTTAATTAAGCAGTCATTAGCTGAATGCATCTAAGAGCTCAAAATGATAACTGACCAGCATCAGCAGATGAAGTAGCTGAAGATGAACCTTTTGTCTTACAAATCACAGATTGTTTAGAAACATTGTATAGCATAGGAAAAACATTATTGAAAAACCCTGGATCTCTGAATCCTGTAATCACCTGAAAAGCAATAAAAAAGAAGGAAAACCTAAGTGCATGGTACCAATTCTAAAATTCTCTAAGAATTGCCTAAAGGCCATCTCATTGCAAAACCTGTGCTCATAAAACAGCATGATAAGAGGATGTGGCCCTTTCGGGATTCATTACTTCATGTACATATCTACTAGTCTAAAAATACTAAAAGAAAGGACTAAATTCCCATATACCATGCTTCAACAGAAGAATGTATTCCATGTCTCTCCCTAAAATGCTTTGAGCAAAGGGTACTCCACATGTTTTCAGAAAACTTTTTTCCCAAGAATTGCCTGTTAAGCATGATTGATGTACTTTTCAACACGATAAGTTCAGAAAAACCTAATAACCTTTAGCATGGCGTTACATCATTTTATTAAGTGAATGCCATCTTGGCTAAAAAAACTGTGCTAAAAGGAGAAAAGGAAAGGTTGGTCAACAAAAATGGTCCAATATATGAGGATTGAAGAAATTACTTTCTGTAGGCACAGGAAAGCTGCTTCACGGTATAATTTTGATTTCTTATTGCAAGCAGCACAAACAGCATTTAGTATAACACTTGGCAAGCTGGAGTCTTCTGCTGTTATAGCAGCATGACAGCAAGAACACAATGAAGCCAGCGCATCCAGGATAGCATCTTTTCCCTGTTGAAGGATGTATGGAAACTAAATGAATTACCAAGACATCGATAAAGATCAATAAAAGAGATAGTATAACTTATAAGCAGATTATAGTACAACTTATAAGCAGATTACCCTGTAATCATTCCAAGAACAAATGAAGGGTAGCGTGAGTTACCTCCCAGAATCGACCAGGCAATTCTTTCAAAAGTGATTCCAGAATATTATGGTGGTGTGCCGAAAGGGAGTCTCCAAGAACATCGCATAGCTTCTTTGTAGCCTTGGCTGACTGCAAGGATAAGGCTGTACAATAAGCATATCACAAGGTACAGACTTTTAACCGTTACTAATTTGACATGCATATGGACAGGAAATCATGACAGAGACATACCTTTCTTTTACCAGCCCATGATGACGATGACATGCAATCACATAAAAGAGATAAAGTTTCTGGTAAATACAGTGTTAGGGTTACTCGTTCACTACTAGGAATATCTTCCCAAAGCTCTTCATATACGGCACTGGTGTCTTTGTCATCATCAAATCTGAAAAAAAAGGTTTTGTTTATGCACATGAAAATGTTCCTATACTTTTACGATATTGAACTTAAAAACATTATAGATAATCTGAAAATGTCAAGAGTCAAGGAAAATGCAAGGTTAATAAATTTGTCCTTCACATACCTTGACACAAAAATTACAGGGATAACCACTGCATTATATCCACCAAGAATATCTGATGCATTGCTCAAGTAGGCTTTAATAAGAATTGCACCAGATAACTGATCATTTTTCCCACCTGAATGCAGAGAGGTAGTATCTTCAATAAGCTTCTGAGCCTGGGAGGGGCTAGCATATTTCAAAACAGTAGCACAAGAGGACGCGAATGCCCTTTTTGCTGCTGAACTCCTTTCCTCCAGAACAGCGCTATACAGTAACTTCAGTAACAATTGTGTGAATGGTTTGATGTCAACCATGACCTTCTGTACCAACAAGGTGATGAAGCTAGCAACACCAACTCTGAAATCAGACAGAAAATGAATGAAACCATATGACTGAGTAGTGAGAATTGCAGCATTTATGGTACAAGCAATCCTAACCTTGTATTTAACCCAACAGCTGATCTAACCATTTGGGCCAGGCGAGGAACCAATATATCAAGTGAATTCTTGTCAACAACTTTTATACATATATCAAGAGTTTCCCACATTGGAGAATCTTTAGCCACAGCTATACGCAAGCTTTCAAGCTTATCTGTTTTGATGCCAGCATTCCCTGCATGCATCTTGATCCAAATAAAGGAGTAAAGAATTGCATCTGTGAGATACACACTTGCAACATCATCACCACTAGCCATTTATAAAAGGGAAACAAAATTAGCATACCTCGACATAATTCAACCTTTGATCCTCCAGACTTGACAAGCATTCAAGCATACAACTAACAAGTTCTGGCAGATGTGGCCGAAGAGCAGGACCAGCACCCTACATTAGAAAGTCATAAGCTAAGGATATCCTCTTAGCTGATTAATTTGGTAGCTATAGAAGCATAGTGTATTAAACTATGGATATAGAAAAGGTGCTATGATCTTTTGTTCACTGAATATGTTAATAAATCACAGATGTCGAGAAAACAATAATCAAATTTAGTAAAATACTGAATCCATTATAAAATATAACTCACTAAGTTTATCTAAACTCATTATGTATATATTTCCTCCATCTGTTTATTGCATTGTGTATAGTTCACGCTCCAGAAGACAAGAACAATTCTGTATCTATATACTCAAAATACTACAGTAGGGGTGAAAATTACGAATATACACACAGCTCGTTATAGCAGGTATGCAGTTAAACTTGCTAAGTTTTACCACCAATATACCTTAGCAAGCTTCATCACCAAACTAATCGAGGCTTTTTGAACACTTGAGACTTTACTGAGTATGCCTTCAGAAAGCAAGTATGGCAGCACAATGTTCATTGTCTCGTTTGCATCAGAAGTAGAAGTTAGTGACACATCACAAAGCCTGATTGTCAATGAGCTCACGGCTCGGCACAAACTGTCACCAGCATTCCGCACAGTTTCCTTTATGTCATCCATTGCACGAAAGGCGGTTATCCATATTTTTCTCAAATACTTAGCAACCTTTAGAACAATAAAGAAAAAGGTCAATTATATTTTTTTCCAGAAACGAATTTAAAGCCAAATGGCAAACAAACACTTTCAGAGGCCGCATCAAATGCAACGGTGAACTAATAAAAAAATCTATGAAACCATGAATAAATGATCACTTACCTGACTATATCTTCGACCTTGTATGATGTCGGCAAGTGCAAGACAGGATGCTTCACGTGAGCGCCAAAGCCTTGATCCAGATTGAACCAACAAATCCTCCACTATAACATCGTAATGTTCATCTATTGCTTTTTTTGGATCTGAGACAATTAACTTCCAGATGTGTGCCATTGAATCCTAAAATGTGCGGTTGGAACAGTCAGCTCAGAATGCCCTATGAGCTAGTAAGAAATATGCTACAGCATAATGAGATAGAATATTATTATAGCCATCAATGACAACCAGAAAACAGTGCAAGAAATTTGGTAGATTCCATAACTATTTAGACTTATGTTTGGTCTATTTTCTGAATCCAAGTTACAAGGCCACGTTAAAATTAATTTCAAGGGTTAGTTGCATGATTCTGCAAGGGAGTGCAGTGATTACAAGAACCATTGTGTGGAAAGCTAATCTTAATGAGTTACATTGTGCAACAAATGTAATATTTAACTAAATTAATAGAAGTTTTCTCAACAACTAGAAAAAACAACAGACCTAGTTTATCCACAAATCCTATTACACGACAGAAAGTATATAGCAGTATAACATAACTAACATAATACTGAAATACAGTAGTTAAGCTATACTAAGGCTCAAACTTGCCAAAGTACAGTATGTGAACATGGATAAGTTATTACTAAACTGATGAAATCGATATAAAGTTAAGCGTAACTAGTTGAGCTGTTTGGGGAATCAAATATTTGCTTAGGACCTCAATTTCATATGAACCTGTTTACAAGTAGTTTTACATGATTATGACATTCAAACAAGCAATTTAATTTTAATCATATAGAAAAAGAAAAAGAAAAAGAAAAAGAAACATAGGAGATGTAAGATATAGCGATGGGAGTGCACACTTTGGTACCTGGATGTTTTTGTCAGGATCGTATTGGTAACGGACAAGCCTAGGAATTAAAGTATTCAGATAAGGTTGAAGTGCCTCGCCAGCTTGTTTGGCTATCTTGGAAAATCCAAAAGCAGCGCCCCTCTTGGAATTGAGAGCGGCCTGATAATTAGCTAGATCCATGAACTTGTATATCAGGTCAGGTTGCCCCATCTCATTGGCAAGACTGCACAGCTCCTTGTAAGTGCTAAGTTTCCCTCCGGTAGGATTATTGCCAATTGCTCCATCTTGAAAGACCTCAGAGTCCTCCATCAACTAATGCAATTACAATAAATCATAACAACCTTGGAATAAAAACATAATCACCCAGGAATAGAATATAAATCTAGAAAATTATGCACCTTAATAGCTTTCTTCTTTCTTGCGGTGCCAGTCAGTGTGTTCACAAGAGCATGAACAAGCTGCTCTTTCATAGATACATCACCAAGCTCATACACAATACTCATGCCTTGCGATGCTAAATCTTGTGTAAGCTCATTTGGATCACCAAGAAGATGTGAAAGGGCTTCCTGTGTAATAAATGTCATTTACATTTGTCAACAAGGTGGAAGAACTCTGGTGGGAAGAGAGTAGAGAACTGTGCTAGCTGAAGAGGTTGACCGGTGTATGCATATAAACAGTTCAGTTCAGTTCACTTCAATCAAAAGATGATTTTTATTTTTGGAACCACACTACAGGGCAATTTTGAAATTCAGGCAGTCATGTAAAACCTAGTAAGAACTTCCAAATTAAATCAAAAGCTAGAGCATGTTTTAAGTGGGCTGGCAGGTACATGACCAATGTACTCAAAGCTAGCTTCCATGCCCAAGTCACTGTAGATTACTGTACTAAAGTTAGCTTCCCTGTCCGAGTGGCTGTAGATTAATGTAAATTCATTCGTCATGATATGGCTATCTACATATTATGCACTGTGTCAGTTTAAATAAAAGTACAAAATTGTATAACAAGCTCTGTAATAAGATCTGTATATTCTTGATTGGAAAACCTGGATTTGCGGAAGTAGTTCTAGGATCTTTGGATGTCGACCGCAGTACATTGTCAGTGAGACCAACCAGACAGTTCCTGCACAGCGTTCTTCTTTTCTACTGCTATAAATTAGTGTCTCAAACAACTTTTTAATAATTTCTTCTCGAGCCATTGCGTGTGCCTCTTCACAACCACCTCTTTCATAGGAGTTACTCGAGACTAGAGGTGCATCACTAGTAAGGTAGTTTGTGGCCTGAGAAAGGGAAACAAAGTTTGTCTCCAGTATCACATCTGCAGTAACAGGAACTTCTCCCCATATGAAAGATAGTGCCTCCCCTGCAGAAAAAAGCACATCTTCTACCTGAACAAGCATAATTTGAATATATTCAATGAATAGTGCTATGTTAACTGCAAAGTTTTATGTTTTGTGCCACTACCTTAGAACGTGAAAGACTAAAAACCAAGTCCAATGCATTATTCAGGTGGGGAAAGGACATCTCATTCCAAGATATGTGCCCCAATGATACCAGAATTTTCTGTGTAGCCTTAGTATCATTTTCAGAAAGCAGCTTACTCAGCTTCTCATGCAGAATGGTTAATAGTGCATCTGCAGGCAAAAAACCATTCAAATAAACAACTTCGTAGATAGTGAATAGCAAAGCATGTATGAAAAAGATATCTCAATAGCAAGTTTAACCTGTACAAGAGTTTCGGGTGATAGAAGGCAGTGCACAACGCAGACCAATATGACCAAGAGATTCCATTGCAACGGATGCTAGTGCGGAACCTTCAGAGTCAACAACTTTTACAAGAATTTCAGCTACATTTTTTACTATTACTTCAGGTATCTGCATATGCATCATTACATACATTAAATTAAAAATTAAATATAGAAAATTAGGTGCTCATAAAATGATGTGCTCAAACAAAGTTTCCTAAGCTGTGTGGCAGCAAAAGTAATTGTATCATAGACACTCAGGAAGTGTTTGTTTCGGGTGAATGTAACGGGAGCTGATTACATAAGGTAACAGATCACGTGGTATGATGTTTGTTTCGGTACTCCTGTAATCAGTTTACACCGTAAACGGATACGGCGCTTCACAACATCGATACCACTCCAAACTCGACGTTATCAGATACGGCGTTGTTGGCTCCTCGTTCTCGCCGGCGGCGGCGCTCCCTCCGCATTACAGAATCTAACCAAACAAAGCTCGTAAATGCCATCACTGCAGCAGAATACAACGTGACTTGATTACGTTTCCATTAGCATTACCTCTCTACGAAGCAAACACCTCCTCAAACTTGTAAAGTTGCCACAAGTAAATAAAAAAACATAGAAATAGGATATCTATGTCCACAAACTTGTACAAGACGGTTCAGACAATCTAGTTTGTCTCACTGAAACTTGGAACTAGGTAGTTATGGGCAATCATGCAGCTATTTCTGCTATAATTGCCCAGCTACTGCAGTTCCTGGTAAATTATAGGTTTTCATGGACCATAGTACTATAGTATCACTACCAACTACAAAGTCACTCTGGGAAAGGGTCAGTATATTCAAGATGGAGTTTCGAGAGCAACTTAAGAAACTGTGCTGAATTTCATATAAGGTAAACAAGGAGCTACAGTTAGGAGGATGAAAGATGGCATACATAAGATTGCTTCAAACAGCCAGCAGTAAGATACCCGATCGCACATAACAGTCCATGGTAATTTTCAAATCTGACACAATTCATCAAATAGGCACATGAATCAGAAGCTACATGGGCGGTTTTGAAGTTTAGCAGTACTGAAATTTTCATTTTCATACCTTGATGGGCGGTTTTGACTAAGTGTTGAAGTGAACTCAGACAGAAGAAGTAGTGCAGCAGATCTTGAAAGAGCTGATGAAGCAATACCAAGAAGACGGGAGGCAGCTTCACGAGCATCAGAATCAACATGACCCAATTGAGCTTTTAGCCATTGTATGCGGTCTGCATACCGCAATGACACCAACTGCAAGTTATGAAAAAATATTAAAAAAAAACTGAGGCAAGCATGAAGCTTATTTAATAGATGACATCAAACAGACACCTTTGGTTCACGAGAGGATAGATCAACCAATGACTTCAAGGCCAATGCATGCAGTTCACTAGACCCTTCATATGACATGGCATGTTCTAAGACAACACACATTTTTGCTACAGGAGAATGAGATGGATCTTGCACAAGATCTGGGCTACCACTAGCCTCAAAGCACTTCATCAGAAACTTGATCATTGAAAGAAATGTTTTTGAAGGGAAAATCAATTTTCCATTTCTCTGCTCATCAGAATCCAACAACTGAGGTCGTTGATGGCAGATATAATTTATCATCTCTGTAACATCAGGATAACTGAAATCAACAGATCCTGTTGATGATTGCCTCCCATCATTTAAAAGATTCAGACCAGCTAGAGCCATCTCCCTGGGACAACAGAACCAAATTAGAGAAGGATACATAAATGGTAAGCATGAACAAATTATAAAATGCATGACCTGCAGAAATGTGCTAATAAATCAGAATCGAATTTTCTGTCAGCATACGTGTATCCTAATGCCTAAGCAAGATCACCAGCTGTTCTTTGGCATGGTCAGAACTGGAGGAAGTCGCTTCTTCAGATCAGCAAAAGGGGTCTTACAACAGTAGGTCAGGTGAACAGTTATTGATCTAGCATGTTTCAGAATCTGAATTCAATATAATGGTCTTACTGAGTGACAAATATGACAACAAGTCTACAGTGATATACAGATACACAATTTTTTTTGAATAAAACGAGCGGTCAAAGTTGAGGTCATAAAAGTCAAACGACCTAGAATTTGGAACGGGGGTAGTAAGCATGAACTTATAAAATCCATAACAACAACAACATAGCCTTTAGTCCCAAGCAAGTTGGGGTAGGCTAGAGATGAAATCCAAGAAACAAAGCTCAAGGCTCAAGCACGTTGATAGCTAGTCTTCAAGCACTCCTATCGAAAGCTATTTCCTTGGAAATATTCCACTCCTTAAGGTCTGAACTTATAAAATCCCTGACCTGAAGAAATGCGCTAATAAATCAGAATCATAATCGAGAATTTTCTGTCAGGATACATGTATCCAAATGCCTAAAGCAAGATCACCAACTGTTCTTAAGTCATTTGGCATGGTCAGAACCTAAGGAAAGTCGCTACTTTCATCCATCTAGAGGACATGGGAAACACTTCTTGCAAAAGAGTCTTAAAACATTAGTCAGGTGAACAGTTATTGATCCAGTGTGTTTCACAGTCTGAATTCAATCTAATGTTTTACTGACTGACAACTACGACAACATGTCCACAACAATCTAAAGCATCACCTGATACAAAAACAATAAACTGTACAATCGTAAGAATTTTAAGAAAAATCAATTTTAATTGCATTCATAGTTTAATAGATGAATGCCACCATGATCTGCAAGGATACAGAGTTGAGAGCAACAGTCAGGCAGTAAAAAGTCAGAACACTATCAAACTGAATGAACCTTAATGAAAAGGTTAATGACCTAGATAATAAATAACAAAAGTCAGAACAAATACTAATAGCACTATCTTATCATATTTGATGTTAGGAAACCTAAAAAAGGGTGTACCCAGTGCTGAAAGCTCCCACACCAAGTGGGGTCTGGGGAAGGGAATTTACACTTGATGTTACAAAACTTGTGAAAAAAACATATATTTAAAAAGTGATCTGGACTACAGAATAATAATGAGTGACCCCACTAGTATAATAGTAGAAAAAAACATTGTGTCAAAATAAATCTTTTGTAACCAACCTTATGTCCAGTTTCACATCTGAAGCCCCAATCATGCAAATGTACCGGCTTGGGCAGTGCTGTGTATCATATAATGTTGTTGCCCATCTTATAGCAGAAAACCGAACCTCACTTTGCTCCTTCACGAAAATTTATAACAAAAATGTAAGATCAGATAATTACATAAAGTTTCAAGAGAGCATAACATCCCCTGGATTTTTAGAGGTAACAAGATATTGAAATTTGGAAATAATTAGTCTATATATAATAAAAAAAGTGATACTGGAGGCCATCCATAGGAGTTCCTAAAACTTCCAGAAACTTGCCCAGAACTACTCAAAGTAAAGAGTTGGTCAGAAATTGTTTGACAGCAATTGCCTGAATTTCTATCCTTTTCTCATATTAATTTTAGTTGCAGGAATAAATATAAATCCAAATATAAATCAAAAAATCAATATGATTTGATGAAGCACAAGTGATTCTATATTTGTATGAACTGGTCAGCTTCTAGAACCCTCACAAAAATTACTTGGTTGTTCCGAATATCGCCGTATCATTCATATATGTTATATTATGCGATAGCTTTACAACTTGTTTTGGTACATGATTTTTTTTCCTATTATTAAACTAAATACAGCATGGACCTTCCTTTAGTTTCCTAAAGCAATGACTCAGATTTTGATCTTGCGACCCCCACACTGAAGCTAATTATATCTGCATTCACACACTATCGCCAATACTGGGACCATCTAGATAATCGTGATAATAAAAGTTTAGCATGATAGTAATCTGAGAGCCTATGGTGAAAAGGTCAACAACTTTACCGCTTCACAATTTTCCAGAAGAAGCACCTCAAGATCCTTCAGTAATATCATTGAAGCACCCTGATATCAAGGCCAAGGAAAAGAGGATGAAGATAACAAATATGCATGAATATTATAAAATGAAAACCCAGTCCTCATTTGGTAGGTTCTGAGCTGGATGGTAGCTGTGTTTTAGTTTGTTTACATGCTAAAATATAACTGCTGGATGAACCAACCAATTGCATTATAACCTATATAAGCTCTATATTATTTGTGAGCAATCACATGAAGTGTAGCCAATACACAGTATGAAATGCCATTGAATTGATGTGTATTTGTGAATCCTAAGTATTCAGGTAAGGCTTAATATGAACTTCAGATATAAAAGCCCTCTAATTAACCTAGATGTGTAAGGCTAACAAGTCCATATTAAACCTTTTGGAGGCAAGGACCAAAGCTTAAACAAGTTGTTGCCGCCTATCCACTTAATATCAAGGTTTGTACAGGTTCCCCTAAAACCTGCTGGTTCTGTGGGTTTCTAAACCCTTTTTCTTCTTAATATATTGATACACAACAATCCTGCGTGTTTGAGAAGAAAAAAATCCAGCACACAGCTTAATTGTAGCAAGTCTTTTTACCATGAAGCATTACTATCTGTCCCCATGTACTTCAATGTCATTAGTATTTACAAGCTGAATCAACCATTAAACCAAAATAGTTGACTGCATATAATGATCAATTAATTACATTTCAAAATCATCCATGCAAACATCTTTAGTAGGTCATCTATGCAAACATTTTCAGTAAGTCACAAAAGCACACTTTAGAGAAAGCAACATGCCCTCCAGAGTTACCTTATATGCTGTAGCAAGGGAAATAGCCGCCTCCTGAATTGTCAAACGAAGAGATTGATCCTCCAGTTTCAAAGCAGTAAACAGCCGTATAGCCGTGTCAGTTTTATCGCTGCAATGTAACAGAGGTAGAAAAATCATTCATTATGACACAAATGAACAAGAGCGAACAAAGTTTAAGAAAAAAATCATGCCTGAATAAACTTGGCATGCGAGAAGCCAGCAAACCGATGGCCTGATATGCAAATAGTTTGGTATCTCTGCCAGTAGAATCTGGAGATGAAGAAAAGAAAATCAACAAATTGTTCAATACCTCACAAGCATTTCAGTATCAGAAGGGGGGGGGGAGTTGAAAGACCTGTTTCCGTAGTGGAAGAACCATCAAGCGAGCGCAATATTCCAGTAAGGATAACTGGACCGATTAACTTTAGCTGGCCTGCTACTGCCTAAATTACATCATTCATATCACTTTAGAATGTAGTAAAATAATTAGAATATAGGTGGCAAAACTTAAAGGCTTGGACAAAAAAGCCACTATTTGTCGTTAGAACATGCAAAGTGCGCATACATGTTTGAACACCCAGACAGTAAATTCCATTCCCAACTGCTTCAGCCTTGAAGTAGTTCCACTTCCTACAGGCAAAGAAATACAATGAAAGATAAGATGGATGTACCAACATACAAAATTGTGAAGTTAAGTATTGCCTGTTGTAAGAGAAAAAAACAAGGATGGTTCTAACAATAAATGAAATGTAAGATGGGGAGATAATAGGTTCACAGGAATACGAGTTCCACATATCAGATAAACCGGTGCTTAATCGCATTAAGAACGAAGACCAATTAATAACTCGTCATGGGTAACAAAACTACTTTCCCAAACCAAGATGATAATGATCCTCAAGTAGACTAGTATGTTGTGTAAGAGAATGCGGTTTATTCCATATGGCTATGGAAACAAGAAAACAGACACAGTACAAACATCGATAAACAAGATGCAGTGGCTTCCTTTTTTTTTTTTTTTGAGAAAATACCCCAGGGGAGGCCCCTAAGGCGGACGTGCGGCACCCAGAGTTCAAACCCTGGGCTGGAGCGTTTCCGGCCAGTGGCCTTTGCCACTGCGCCGTGAGCTCCTTCACCAACTGCAGTTTATTAATGACATGTAAATATATGTATGAACAGACTACATTTGCTAACAACATATTTTATTAAAATGAAACAAAAGATACAACAAGGGATTAGACCAATTAGACACAAAAGGAATGAAGTGTAAAGGGATACAAAAGTGGAATACCATAGATGCAACCAAAGATGCATTGAAGTGTGTGTGGAAATGCATTCGCCGCAGCAATTGATCGGCAGAAAACACTCATAAGCTGCATACGCAGTGAAGCATGTGCTGGGGAAACTTTCAGCTCTGCAGCTATATTTTCTGCACCCACAGTACCTGTCTTGCCAGAAATATTTAGACACAAATTGAGAGAGAACTCCAAAGGTCTTGAAACACAAACCACATCGATTGGAATCCTAAAAATAGAAAATGCATACCATTGAACAGCGTGAACAATTTCTTCATGAGGTTGGGATCTTCTAAATTTACTGCAGATGCTTTGCGCTTTAACAGCTCCTCTCCTTTCTTAGAAACTGATTCTTGACTATGTTCAAACAGTGGTTAGCATCACTATTGATCCACATAAACATTCCAATATATTTTAGACAGAGTTCTGAAATTGAATACCTATCGGAAGCAGCACATAAATAAAGAGGGTAGACAGTCTCTGGTGCAAAGTTCATAGCTTCCATGACATTCAAGATTCCTAGCTGAAGAGATTGGACAAAATTTTTTAACAATGAGAAGGCCAAGTGCTTTTTGCAGGTAGAACACTTAACAACTAAAATGTGTATGTGCACTTGTGCAGTGCAGACATGATTACACATTTTTGTATCACCTTTCTTGATGCAAGTATGTCGCCTTGTAGTGGTATTTTTCCAGTAACTCGATCTGATTGGGCAATTGAAAGTCCTGATGGGCATCCAATACTGTAGAATTTTACAGCGGTCAGATTTCCAAGTTTCAAAAAAATTGTTCTATGCATTTGGCCTAACTTAGTAAGGAATGCATACCCTTGAGGTGGTGTTTGATACAATAATGTGTGAAAGCAGAAGTCAGAAAATACTTGACCATCATTGGATTCAGTTATTGCTCGATATTTTGAAGCAATAGTGTCATCCACCTTATGTTTGTTACATTCACTAATAGCCTGGCCGGCAATAGAAGCACGTTTAGAAGGGAAAAAAACTGACAATGCTATAGAATGTACACACACACACATACACACCAGGACGAAAAGGCAGATACAGGCAGTACTTCACAACTTGTTAAAATGCCATCACTCGAGTAGGGATATGACAAACCTTTGTCACAAGCCTCAGTATGATCCCTTGATGCTGAGCTGGGGCGTTTGATATATTGGTCAACAAATCAGGCGCAATGTTTCCTTTCTCCTATTACACAATGGCCAGCTGATCGGTTAAATTTTGCAGAGATGGTGAAGCAGCTCTAGAGAAGGTCAGAGATTTGCAAAGGAAAAGAGAATACCTCAGTTGGCAGACGTTCAAACGCCATTTCAATATATACGACACAGAAGTTTCGGACAATTGTTGAGGACGTAGATTCAGTATAGATTTTCCATAAATCCAGCATTGGCAATGAAATCTCGGGCCTGTGCTTAACCCTTTTGTTGATGTGGCTGAGAATTTCCATAACCTGACCCCAAAAAAACGAATTGGTATCCCACGTATCAACATCTATCCATAAATCATGCATATAAAACATAAAAGGAAATTGCTCTGTCCCTTTTACCAGGGAGCAGCAATCTGTAGCACGGATTACTGAGTAACAGGGCAGCACTCTGCACTCCTCAGGTGCCCAGTATTGGGCAGTGAAGAACACCACCATGGATGTTCCGGTTGTGCAAGCAGCTAAGAATAGAAGAGGATATGCTAATTGTACGAACTATTAAAAGATGCAATTGCACTAAAAAAGGCAACTGGAAGCAATTGCCGTAGGTGGAATTAAGTAGAAAGCCATCAGCCTTCAGCCCTATCGCAGCAAACTGAAAGCTCATCACGGTGACAGCAACACATAACATGAAGGTCCATGTAATCCAACTGGAGGGGGGAAGAACGGCACCCATGTCTCATACTGAAATTCGGATCGGGCAAGGACCGTAGGGGACTACCGGACTAGGAGCAGTAGCGCGCTTACGAGCTTTCGGACGGCAGGCGCGGGGGAGGCGAGCGAGGTGATGACGTAGGGGAGGACGCGGGCGAGCACCGGCGCGAGGCGGGCGTCGTCGGCGAGGGCCAGCCGCGTGAGCATCCGGTCCAGGGCATCCAGCCTCTCCGCGTCGGTCTGCTCCGGAGCGGCTGCCGCTGGCTGCGGCGCCGGCTGGTCCGCCATTTTCCGCCCGGAAGGGTTGCGTTGGAGTCGCTCGCCGGCGTTCCCTTCTTCTTCCGGCGCAAGAAGGAGAGGAGAGGCGGACTGGATGGCGGAGTCGATGCTAGTCGGGTTCGAGTCCAACCCTGTCAATGGAACCCGTGCGAGGCGCAACTTTGGCGTACTGGACCTTCTGACCCCCCACCTGCTCGTCTAATCGTCTTGCCAAAAACAAGTAGCAAAACGAAAGCCAGGATGACGATCCCAGCAGCCTGATCACCTGAAAATCAAAACTTGAAGATGACGATCCCAGCAGCCTTATTTCTCCATGTTCTCAAAGACATGACTATTCAGTTATCTAATAGCTTTTCTCTTTATTTATGAAATGAAATACATGCAACGATTTTGTTCGTTGTATGCTTCATCTTGTCCATGCTTATTTTCATTTCATGGTGTAGGCAATGTCCCTAACCACCTCGGCATGCTTGTCCCACAACGCCACGAACACATCCACCCCTCCCTCTTTCCGCAGGCTAGGTATCAGCACCACCACCCCATCCAGGGGCGAATGCGCCGGCAAGATCCCAACCAGCCGTCCACCACACCCAAAGTCCAGCCGATGCAGCTCCAAGTGCAGCCAGCTGTCCACCGCCACATCCGGTAGCAACACATTATCCTCATCCCCAACCATCGGCTCCATCTCCTCATCGCCATGGAGCTCCCCAAAGTCGATGAACGACTGGAAATACCGCCGGTCCCGTGCACGAACACCCGCCCTGACCATCGCCGCCGCGTCGGCGAGCGTGCCTTCTTCGACCACCGCTCGAGCACTCGCCTTCCCGGAGCTCGCCGTCAGCACGGCGTTGCCGAAGAGCCCCTTGGGGATGGAGTCCGTCCCGAGCCTCGCGCGGCCGTTCACCGTCACGTTCAGCGCCGTGCGGTAGTCGTCGTCGCCGGCGCGGCTGCGTGCGACGGTGATCTTCCGCCAGAGGTGCGCAGCCAAGGTCTCGAAGGTTGTGTACCTGTCCTGTGCTTGGGCTTTGAGCTCCGCCACGTGTTTGGCAGTGTAGTGGAGCATCAGGTTGGTGATCTCCGACGGGTGGACGCGTGCGGGGACCGGCCGTGGCGCGGCGTCGAGGGGAAGGAACTCTACGCCGCGGTGCTCGAACTCACACCGCGGCGGGCGGCGTGGCGCGATGGCGCTCGGCCCGTACGGCACGACGTCGATGTCGTGGTTGCTGAGGTAGTCGAGCGGCGGCGCGGCGCCGAAGCGGACGGCGTCGGCCCAGGCGTGGAGGAAGAGGGACATGGAGTATCCATCGGCGGCCTGGTGGTGCGCCGAGGAGGCGATGACGAGGCCGCCGCAGGCGAAGCGGTTGAGCTGGAGCACCAACACGTGCGGCGTCGCCTTGTCGACCGGTGGGTGTAGTCGTTCGAGGTCCGGCGATGGTGTGAGTGGGAGGTGGTCGGAGAGCGGCGACGACACGGTGGCCTCGACGACGAGGGCACCGGCGTTGCCCTCGGAGCCCGTGAGGAAGAGCGGGCGGTTGGTGTGGTGGTCGAGGATGCGGCGGGCGGTGAGGAGCGGGAAGCGTGGGATGGTGGCGATGAGCGCGTGGAGGAGAGTGGTGTTGGTGGGGTTGGGTGGGGCGTAGGCGAAGAGGACGGTGACGTGGTAGGGCGGCGCGACGAGGTCGAAGATGGTGGGCTGCACCTCGGAGCAAGGCGGTCCCGATGGCGGCGGCGGTGTGGTGAAGGTCCGCTGCACCTGCACGTCCATGCTCTGATCTTCGATGAACTGGGGTGTGCGAGTCGTTTGCACTGCAGTGAGAGCTGCCGATGGATGCAAACTATATATACAGGGGGTGCAGTGTTGAAACCTTTGTCAGTGTAGTATGCATGTGAACGTGTGTGTGTGTTGGTCCACATTTGCAACCGGTTTTTGAGTGGTATAGTGTCAAAGCTTGCCATGCATCGATCTGAGGGATCCTCGTAAATGCGCGTGTGTGGGCAGGGAGGGCGGGTGCGTTGCATGAGACATTGAGATGGTTGACCCGAAATGGCAAGGTGGTGTGAGAGGATCACAGCAAGCAAGCGTCACCTGAGGGCTCGAGAGTGTCTGCCTGGGTTTTGGCCGCACGTAGTTTTGTCCACGGTGTGTACCGTTGGAGTGCATGGAGTCGTGCACGATGCGACTTTGGAAATCAGTCTCATTTGCACGGGGGACAAAGACACCAACCGTGTCAGGCATGGGTACGTTCAGAGGTTGAGGACCTTGACCTCGAGGAGTCACTGAGTCAGACTTGTGCGCAACGCCGCGACTTTGTGCGACGTGCCGGAGTTCGACGATGACCACGCTGATCACTGAACTCTGCTGTTGACCTCTTCTCTCCTCCGCCCATTGTGGGCCGCGCATGGTGGGCTGGTTGGGTTCTTTTCTATTGGGCCACAGTAAACTAACGATTATTTGGGCCTCCAGCCCGACAACAGTTTTGAACTCCATCATCTCAGTTCCTACCGAAAAAACATCCTCAGGCATCCGAAGCTTCGTACCGAAACGTTTCTTACATTATCCTCAGCTGGATTATACAAAACACCAAGTTGGGCTTCCATGCCCTCCAATGCAAGGTCCTATCTTGGTCAACAAGCACAAGCAACCTGCCATGTGCACATCCATGGACAATGGACATGTCACACACTCACACACACTTCCTCTTCAGAATATTTTAGCATCATCTTCACAATACAAGTCTGGATTTGATGCTGCAACTTCCCACTGTGAGACGCCGTGTATATAAATCAGCAGCCACGCTCATCCCTCTCATCCACAGGTCAAACAACAAAACATACAAAGTCAACGGCAATGTCGCTCGCCCTGCTTCTCCTCCTACTGCTCCCTGTACTACTGTACATCTCCTACCACCTGACAAGAACCCTGACCAAGAAGAAACCCACCACGCATGGCCTCAAATCCCACCCTCTCCTCGGCCACCTCCCAGCATTCCTCAAGAACCGCCACCGCTTCCTCGACTGGTCCACCGACCTCATCGTCGCCAGCCCAGACCACAGGATGGGCTTCTGGATCCCCATGATGCGCACCGGCATCGTCACCGCCAACCCGGCCGACGTCGAGCACATCCTGCGCGCAAACTTCACCAACTACCCCAAGGGCGAGCACGCCATCTCCATGCTCCGTGACTTCCTCGGCGACGGCCTCTTCAACTCCGACGGCGAGCAGTGGCTCTGGCAGCGCAAGAACGCCAGCCTCGAGTTCACCAAGCGCTCCCTCCGTAAGTTCGTCGTCGACGTCGTCCAGGCCGAGGTCGCCGGAAGGCTGCTCCCTCTCCTCCGCCGGAGTTCCTCCACCGCCGGCGATGTTCTCGACTTGCAGGACGTGCTCGAGCGCTTCGCGTTCGACACCATCTGTATGGTGGCGTTCGGGCACGACCCGTCTTGCCTCACCGACGGTGGCGTCGTCGTCGAGGCGAGGTCAGACTTCATGCACAAATTCGGCGAGGCGCAGGACCTGATTGTTGGGAGATTCTTGGAGCCCATCGAGGTGTCATGGAAGATCAAGAAGTGGCTCAACGTCGGCACGGAGCGCCGCCTGAAGAAAGCCATCGCCGACGTCCACGCGTTCGCCATGGACATTGTCCGTGCCCGGCGAAGCCAGAGCGCGTCGTCGCTGGACGACAGCAGAGACGACGTCCTGTCACGGTTCGTGGCGAGCGACGAGCACAGCGACGAGGTACTGAGGGACATCGTGCTCAGCTTCCTCATCGCCGGCCGGGAGACGACCTCGTCGGCGCTGACGTGGTTCTTCTGGCTCGTGTCGTCGCGCCCCGGCGTCGTGTCACGCATCGCCGACGAGGTCCGCGCCGTGCGCGAGTCCACCGGCACGAACGCCGGCGAGCCGTTCGGGCTCGACGCGCTCCGGGACATGCACTACCTGCACGCCGTGCTCACGGAGTCGATGCGGCTGTACCCGCCGGTGCCGATCGACTCGCAGTCGTGCGCCGCCGACGACACGCTGCCGGACGGCACGCACGTCGGCGCCGGATGGCAGGTGACGTACAGCGCCTACGCCATGGGGAGGCTCAAGACGATCTGGGGAGAGGACTGCGCCGAGTACAGGCCGGAGCGGTGGCTCGGCGACGACGGCGCGTTCCGGCCGGAGAGCCCGTTCCGGTACACGGTGTTCCATGCCGGGCCGAGGATGTGCTTGGGGAAGGAGATGGCGTATGTGCAGATGAAGTCCATCGTTGCCAGCGTGCTCGAAGAGTTTGTGGTCGACGTCGACAAGGATGTCGGCGGCGGCGGCGTGCCGGAGCACGTGCTCTCCGTGACGCTCAGAATGAAAGGGGGATTGCCTGTGCAAGTGAGGAGAAAGGATGGTGTTGCTGCTAAGTGACCAGAGCGTCGGTTTCGTACTGTCGTAGTGTCATGTTTCTCCTTGGATTAGCAATAACTTCTTGTAAATTTGTATGTGCTTGGATGAAGAGAAACATTATCAGCGAATTGTAATTTTTTTTTATAAAATCTACAATTGTATTGCAGTGCTTTTTACATAAATCTTAACATATGAGTCATGCCCCCAGTTCTTTCTTGTGATGATAAGGTGCTGAACAGTTTGTCATAGCACCTCATACTGAAACGGTTAGTAACTCAGTATGGTCAGCAACTATGCACAGACGCATTCTGCGTATGCAAATTTGGCTACACTACAATTAGTTACCAACTGCCTGCGTTGACGCGAGACAGCAGATCCACATTCTTACCTGAAAAACAAGCCAGGAGTTATATTCCCTGCTGCATCCAGATGGGATAAGAAAAATACATGTTACAACACTGTGCCGTCCCTCTACTTTCACTGTATACGCTGATGCAATGGTGAGTGATAAGCAATCTATAATACAGTGCTATCCATAGAGAAGCATAATTGATGAATTATACATACACAAATGCTGGAAGGCATCAGGCATCCTTTGGATTTAGGCCCTTAGAGGTAACAGGATATTGCAATTTGGAAATAATTAGTCTATATATAATAAAAAAGTGTGATGCTCGAGGGCATGTTTAACCCGTAGGAGTTCCTAAAACTTCAAGAAACTTGTCTTGGGCTACTCGAAGTAAAGAGTTGGTCAGAAATTGTTTGAGAGCGATTGTTTGAATTTCTAACCTGTTTTTTCATATTAATTTTAGTTGAAGGAATAAATCCAAATATAAATTTCAGATACCACAAGGGATTAGACCAATAACCAATTAGACACAAAAGAAATGAAGTGTAAAGGGATACAAAAGTGGATACAATAGATGCAGCCAAAGATGCACTGAAGTGTGTGTGGAAATGCATTCGCTGCAGCAATTGATTTGCAAAAAAACACTCATAAGCCGTATACACAGTGAAGCATGTGCTGGGGAAACTTTCAGCTCTGCACCCACAGTACCTGACCTGCCAGAGAACAACATCAGTACACATAGCCTGCTTCCAAAAAAAGAATTTCTCATCCTCAGCTAAGCTAAACTGCAAACTACTTGCTCTACCGAAATTTGAGGAATGAAATCCAGGGATCAAAACTTCTACAGTTTAATTCCAAAACAGGGGCATCTTCAACTATCTGGCACCATTCCGTCCCACAACCTGTACATGTTTGAACAGAGAGCAGCATGACCAGCCAGACGATATGCTATCTCCTAGCAAGTGTGATGACCATATATATGTGCATAAAAGGGTGAAGAATTTCACCATCACAATTAAAGCCGAGTACTGGTTAGCTCTTGCCTCAACTCATCAAACAACATCCTCCAACCAACCCTTGTAAGCCTCAACTATGAGTTCAGTTGGGCACAACGGATCTCTGTGTGTTACTTAGTTGTATGGCAACAAATTCATGGCCTTGCACCATCCATTGCTCAGCTCAGGAAACCCGTTGCACTGAAGCAATTCCCTTCTCATATTAGGCGCTGCTTGTTGGAGGGTATCAAACACTGTTGCTGAAACCCAAGACCTTTCATCTTCAACCCAGTTGGCAATTGCCAAAACCATCCATCTCCTTAGTACAAGTACCTAGTGATATATCCTGTCCAAATGCAGAGAAGTTCATATTAACAAAACCAGCTGATGCTCCCTTCCTGCTGTGCAAAAAGGATGAAGGAAGACAGCAAAACAAGTATAGCAGGAGCATGAAAATTGTGAGAGCATGCCACTTCAGTTCGCATCAGAGACAAAAGCACAGCTTTTTGACAAAACCTGTTTAACTACAGTGATCTGGCTTCAATAATTATGCATGGTACTTACATGATAAAAGCTCACCCGGAACAATCAGATAGCAAAAATGAAAAAAATACACTGCCCATTGTTTCTCTTGTGGCCTTCTATGGGATCTGGTCCAGCCCTGATGGTGATGGATGCATCGAATAAGTCACACAGCTAAGCTGTGTTCAACACACAGAATGAGCTTAGAGGCAACTGACGAAGCACAGTCTTCATTGAGACTACACCAGGCGAAAAATCTCCAAGAGATTGAAGATCTCCAGAAGATTAGCTCCTACTTGTTTTTCGATTTAAGCATATTTATCAGCCTGTCCGAAACATCCCTGTCGAGAATAATGCCATTCTCCATCATATATTCCCATACCTCATAAGCTAGTGTAGCTTTCCCCTCCTCCAGGAGACCACTGATCAAATACCTAAACGTCAAGCTATCAGGTTCTACTCCTCTACCCCTCATGTCCCTGAAGAGATCAAGGGCTTCAATTGCCCTTGAGCTTTTTCCAAGCCAATATATAAGTGTGTTGAAGGTAATAATATCTGGTGAGACTTCCATCTGAATCATCTGGAAGAAAATATTCTGAGCTTGTTTTAAATGACCAACTTTACACAGGTTATGGAGCATAATATTGTACAGATTAACATTTGGAACAATCTGAGCCTTCAGCATCAGCTCAAAAGTTTCTTCAGCTAAGTTGTGGTATCCTACGCTGTAAAGACCATTAATCAGAGTTCCATATGTCACCGCATCTGGTTGTATTCCCTTATAGCCCATTTCTTTGAATAGCTTCAATGCAGAATTTACCTTTCTTGCCTTGCAAAATGCATCAATCAGTATGTTGCAGGACACAATATCACAGAACCCACCAACTTCCATATGATCAGCAACAAAAGCAAATGCCTTGTCCAATTGATGAGCTTTGCATAAACCTTTTAACATTTGATTGTAGCTGTACCGGTCAGGATTTACCCCACTCATTTCCATCTTCTTCATCAAGTCTTCAGCATCCTTTACCATACCTGTGTTGCAGTAATGGTTTAAAACGATATTATATGTGACAACATCAGGCTCACACCCATTTTTCCGCATGAAGGATATGATTTTAAAGGCTTTACCAATGCTTCCGGATCTCCAGAAGCCACTTATGAGAGCATTGTAAATACAGACGCTGAGTTCTAAATCCAGGCTCAACATCCTCAATGCTAGCTCGAAAGCCTCATTGACCCTGTCATTCTTGCACAACCCAAATATCAATACGCCACAAGCAATGGTATCGGGTTTAAGTCCCCTCTTCACCATGTCTTCCCAAAGCTCAACTGCTTCTGCGAACTGCTTATTATCACATAAACAATCGACAACCGTTGTGTATGTGACAACATCGGGATCAGTTCCCTTCATCCCCATCTTCTCTAGCATCTGCAAGGCATCATGCAACCTATTTTGTCTACACAAATAGTCAACATATATGTTACATGCCCAAATGTCAGGAAAACACCCAAATTTATCCATATCAGCAAGGAGCTTCTCTACAAGCTCGATCCTGTCTGATTGGCATAGTGCAGATATCCATCTTGAATAAGTGAACTGAGTCAAGCAGAAACCTTTATCAAGTGCCATGCAATAATACTTCTCCACCAAATCAAAGCAACAGTTCTTAACAAGAACACCTATGAGCCTGTTGTAGTCCACACCAAACTCACGGCAACCAGATGTGACCATCTCATCAAATGTCTGGATGACTGAGCCGAACTTGCCTGCTCGGACATAGCCGGATATGAGCATACGATAGAGAGAGCGATGCAATGCCACCCCCTGACTCCTCACTCTGTCGAGGAACTCCGACAGCAGAGAAAAGTTGCCATCTATAAACAGAAGGCTCACAATGTATGCTATCGCAAACTGTGTATGGTCAAATCCAGGCCTAGACTCTGCCCACCAGTAGAAACGAACTGCCGTCTCTGAGTCTGACACACCTCGTAGCACCCGGTTGACAACAAAGGGACTGAGGTTGACATTAAGCCTCTCCAGCTCCAGCTCCACTGAACCCGACGACCTCCCACGTTCCAGAGCTTGGCCAATAATGCTACTGATGTGCTCCCGCACTGGCCAAAAAAACTTGGACAGCCGGGCAGACGCCCCTGGAGGAGTGGCATTGTCGCCTGCGCCACTGTACCACACCCTCCTCCACGAAATGATCCAGGCGACGGTGGCGTGGAGGATGCAGGACCTGCTAATAGGAGAAGACCACGGCGGCCGTTTGGCCAAGATCATAACAGATGCCTCCCAGGGGAGTTTGGTCGAACACCTGCCCAGCAAGTGCAGGCTTAGCGCCAGGCATGGGGAGTCAAGTTGAGTCCCCAATCTTTTTGAATGATAAGCTTCACCCGTGCCTTGGATTGCAACTGCAGTGGTTGCATCTGAGATCTAGACTCCACGAGATGGAGGCGAGAAAGGAAAAGAAGAGGAGGAGAGGGGCGCCGGCTGCTGCGGATGGCACCGGCCAGCTGGCCGCCGCTGTGCCCTTGGTGCCTGCCGGCTTGGCCCTTGCGGCCTCGCGCAGTGAGGCCGCCGCCGGCGATTCCCAGGGGCGGCCTGCGACCAGCACTCAGCAGCACCAGGCGGCGGCGCGAACGCGAAGCGCAAGTGGAGCAGCGAAGGCGGAGCGTCGAACAGAGAAGCGCTGGATGCCTGGATCGATGTTGGGTGTGTGCTTTGCCTAGTTAATAATGGGCTGGGCAGTTAGTTTTTGGGCCCAAGCTGTCGGGGTTTTTGGGCCGCGCCGGGTGCGGTGCATGCGGATGCCAGCCAAGGTTATCAATATCCCGATACGTATCGTAGTATCTTACGATTCTACGATCCTACCGGACCAAAACGATACCGATACTACCATTATCTTAATTTTCACAGTATCCCGATACTACTTTGAGGCTACACACGCTCCTGCCTAAAATTCCGTAGTATCCCGATACTACGATCCTAGGATACTACATAATTAGTGTTATGAATGATTTTTATTAGTGATGGAGTTATAATAAATATTACTTAAATATAGTTGCATTGAAAATAATTTCAACAAGACCAAGAAAATGTGCAAAAGGATAATTAAATTGACGAAACTCAATATTTTATACTTTATTATACACAATATGTTACAAATCTTATATAAAATATATATTTTGTAAAATTTGATAGAATTCCGATACTACGATACGATTCCACGATCCGATACTGTCAGACAAAAAACGATACTATATAGTATCCGATGCTAACAACCTTGATGCCAGCGTCGAACAGCGAAGTCCATCCATCGTTGCCAGGCGTGTTTGTGGTCGACGTACGTGCTCTCTGTTACGCTCTCAGAATGAGAGGGGGATTGCGTGTGCAACCGAGGAGAAAGGATGCGCTGCTTGCCTGACTACTGACCAGAGCGTCGGTTTCATACTGTCATGTTTCTCCTTGACTCCTTTCGGTTAACAATAACGTCTTGTTATTAATTTGTATGTTCTTGGAGCCTTGGATGGAAAGAAAAATTATCAGAGAACTATATAACTCTTGGTAAAATCCACCATTCTATTTCATAGCTTTTTACATAAATCTGAACATATGATTCATGGATCCTACTTTCCAGTGATGAGAAAATGCTGAACAGTTTGTCATAGCACCTCATACTGACACAATTGCACAGACGTATGTATCTGCATATGCAAATGTCTCTGTGTCTTCAGTCTACTTCTGACTGACGTGAGACAGCAGATCCACGTTGTTAACTGAAAAACAAGGCAGGAGTCATGATCTCACAAAAAAAAAGAAAAGAAAAAAAAAACCCCAAGGCAGGAGTCATATGGATACCTTGTAAAAGAAAGAAAAAAGGAAACTGGAATCAAATAGGCACATACCAAGAGATGCATAGAGTTGCTTGGGATTGATTCATCAAGGCGTTTCAATATTCTGAGCTTTTAATGCTTGCAAACATAATTCCTTCACAATGGATAATTCTGTGACCTCAGATTTTAATGCCTGTGTCATATGGAAAAGGTGAGTTTCTTTTCCTAAAAATGAAACCCAATTTGCCTTGACGAAAAAAATTAGGGGATTTCAATTGACAAGGAACCATTTTAAAGAAATTAAGACAACCAGAAACAAGTATCAACTACACTCCCTGCGGCATCAAGACAGGATAAGAAAAATACATGTTCCAACAATGTGCCGTTCCTCTACTTTTAACCGTATACAACAATTCTGATGCAATGGTCACTGATAAGCAATCTACAATATGATTGCTACCCATAGAGAAGTATAATTGGCGAATTATACACATGCAGATGCTGGATAACATGAAAAGGGTGGTAGACGGTAAGAGTTTATACTATGGACAATGCATCTCAGCAGTAGAAGCTCCAAGCCCCCAACTTAAATTTAAAAATTATAAATACACGCATGCAAATAGAAAGCTTCTTGCACAATATTTATTTGTGTGTAAGTTCTTGGTCTGGATTCTGGAAGGCTGGCCATCTAACAAAAATGTTATAGTGACACGCAAGAACTTTATAGTATGGTTCAAATTATCACTATCGAAACTATGAGGCACCAGGTGGCAGTCCTCTGTAGATTATGCAACATTCTTTGCCTAGCAGTTAAATAGTAGATATAAGATATATGTAGAGTGAAACCTTTATTTGTTTTAAACAAATATAAAGTTTTGTTAAATAGAAGCAAAATTACATGGTTGTCATGGAATGTTCAGCAATAAAGAAAATTGTAACATTTGTCCAAATTATTTAAAATCATGTGTATCAGATTATTACCTTCAGCGAAGATCTCTGGTGGATATTTTGCATTGCTAATGGCAGTGCTGATCTTTAAATTTAGTGCTTGAGAAAATACTCTGTCATCAATTTTGCTGGGTATTATAGCTCGTGCTGTTCTGCTCAGTATCCATTTACTGAAGTCAAACTTGAAATAACAACTAGACCTTGTTTCTAAAAACAGGCAAACCATGACTATGATTCAAGAACTAGCAAATCTCTGTTCTGGGTGTTGTATGGGCTGAAACTCATCAACACATAACTGTAAGACCCTAGAGACTTCACATCTAATGGACTTGACTACATGCTGATCGAACAATGCCTTGTACCTTAAGATTATCTCGATTTCATCCTTTTGAAATTCATTAGGTAGGATGTTCCTCCAGTTTCCTGGTTTCCCAACAGAACAAAATCCATAAAGAAGTGAAAGGAAGGTGATACGGTCTGACGAGTAGCCTTTGTTAGCCATCTTATCTTTCCATTCTAGTGCCTTCTCAAGCATATTATGCCTACACAGGCTGAAGATAATAGCATTTTTGGTTGAAATCCGTTGGTCCAATCCATCAGAGACCAATACCTTGAAAACATCTAAAAGTGTGGTCTTCTTTTCAGCCTTAACAATGCCACTGTAATCTGAGTTGATTATACAAGGCATACAATTTGTGAGCCCATTAACTAAGTAATGCAATGTAACATCATTAGGAGAGCAATGGTTAAGCAGCATATGTTCAAAGTACTCTGCGGCTTGGATTACTTCATCTTTCTTAAACAGACTGCCAATTAGAATTGTGTAATGTACAACATTGGGAAATAGACCCTCAGACTGCATATTTGCAAACAAATCTTCTGCATTGTCCGTATCACCTATCTTGCAGTATCCACATATTAGTGACGAGTATGTAACAACATTTGGGTTGCATCTGCGCTTCATCATATCACATAAAAACCTAAGAGCTGCACTTATGTTACCTTGTTTAGCATAGCCATCGATAAGTGTAGAATATGTAAACTCATCTGGGATACAGCCAACCTTTCTCATGCTGCTCATGCACAGAATCGCTTCGTTCATCATCCCAAACTTACAATATCCCTTTATCATAGCGTTGTAGCCAACAACATCAGGGCAGACACCTTTTTCTTCCATGAATTCAAATACTTTCCTTGCATCACTAAGATTCTCACTCCTAATGAAACCATCAATCAAAGTGGTGTACACAAATTTATCAGGCTGGACATTTTGCTCAAGCATCTCTGCAAGAAGGTTCTTAGCTGCAGGAAGCATCCGTTTCTTACATAGACCACTAAGCAGTACATTATATATGGTAGCATCAGGCATCACCTGCCTCTCTGCCATCTTCTCCCGGACAATCAAGGCCTCACTGATCCGCCCCACAACAACAAGGCCATGAATTAATGCACCAAACGTAACCGCGTCTGGAGTATGCCCTCTTCCCATCATCTCCACAAGCAAATCTGATGCAACCATCACTTCTCCTCTGATGCAGAAACGATGGATCAAGGGAGTATAGCTACATTGATTTGGTTCCAAATCCCTCCTAATGGCTGCCCTCAAAAGCTGCAGAGCCCGTCGAACATCGCCTTTCTGGCAAAACACTGATATCAAAGTATTAAACGTGACGACATCGGGATCACACCCACCTGCAAACATTATCTTCAGAACAGCCATCGCCTGTGAAGCTGACTGCCATTTGCACAGTGCGTCGATCACAGTGTTATAAATCTGCACGTTTTGCGACAATCCTCTCACCCTCATCTCCCCAAGCAAACTCCCAATCTTCTCCATATCACCTTTCCTCCCAAGCCAGTTAATAACAGCACCATATGTCACCACGGTTGGCAAGAATCCCTTGGTATCCATGTCGCCCAACAGCAGCAATGCCCTCCCAATGTCGCCGCGCCGGCAATAGCCATCGATCAACACGTTGTAGAACACGACGTGCGGAATACACCCAGCTCCCCACCTCGCCTCAATTAGCTTCCTTCCATCCTCCACCCGGCCTTCCAAGCACAAGCCTCGGACCATTACGCAGGTGCTGTAGTTATCCGCGCCGCCCTCCTCGTCAAGCATTTCGCCATACAGCTTCCGGGCATCCTCCCACCTCCGGCGCTCCACGAGAAGCCTGAGCAGGCGGTTGCAGTGCCGCGGGTCCGGGAGCTTGCCGTGCAGCTCCCTGGCGCGGGCGCACATCTCGGCTGCCTTCCGGTCCATCCCGGCGTCGGCGTAGGACGCGGCGAGCTCGCCAAGGCAGGCGCGCGTGGGCGTGGCGGCGGGGAACATGGACCGGACCGTGGCCTCCGCGGCGTCGAAGCGGCCCGCGCGGGCGAGGAGGCGGAGCAGCGCGGAGTGGGCGAGCGGGGTCGGCGCCGGCGCGTCGTCATGGTGGAGGTTCCCGCGGTGGTGAGGCTGGGAGGACGACCAGGAGAGGAGTGCGAGGGCGTGGTCGGGGTCGGCGAGGGCAGAGACGGCGGCGGCAAGGCGCGCGTCGGAGAGCGGCGGCGGGAGGAGCGCCGCGAGGGAGCGGGACCAGGCTGGGTCGGTGGCGCGGGAGGCGAGGACCCGCGCGAGCGAGGCCGCGAGCTCCGCGGTGATGGTAGGGGTTGGGTTGCGGCGGCGGCGAGAGAGCGGGGTGATGCGGGGCAGGAGCCTCCTTGACATCAACCGCTGCGGCGGCCGGCGGCGGGAGGTGCGAGCGCGAGAGGGCGGAGGCGGCGAACGCGGATGACTTTGATGAGACCTCCAACGTCATCGCGGCCGTTGAACGGCGAGGCTTCAAGCCCTCAGGCCGCATCCAGCCGTCCATGGGATCTGAGGTGTCGCCCTTGAAGCCCAGAGACTCCTATGACACAGACGTCAGAGACTCTCAATTGCTAGATTTCGTTCAAAAAAATAAATAAATCAGTTGGTAGTTGCAATCCAAAGATTACAGCGAGATTCAGTGAACAAACAAGATCATTATTATTGCACTGCAAACCAAAGATTACAGTGAGATTCAGTGAACAAACAAGTTCAGTATTAGTGTGGTGACAAGTGAGAGCATTGTAGCAATGGAGGAACAGAGGCATGCTTCAAACGCCGACTGTATTTTTTTTTTAATCACAAAGTACAGACGCAGACGCTCACAAACACGCACGCACACTTGCCCCTACAAATATACGAACACAACCCTACCCCTGTGAGCACCTCCGAACAGCATTTTTTCTTCTTGCCTCGCAGCAAACAGACGGTTACGCAGAGGCGCCATTGCCGCCGAATGCGCTCTGCAGGAAGCCATCTTCTTTGAGATGGGCGACGTCCCCGAGCTTCTCGAGGATCCAATGGTGATTGTCACCAGAGATATGGATCACGCTGATTGAAGTGTTGGGGATTCTCCTGCGAGCTGAGCTAGTTGGGTCGGCGTGCCTGCAGATTTCCTCTATGGTGGCACCATGGGAGACCACGATCACTCGCTCCCCTGCCAATGCAACATGTCAGGGTAATCGCATAAACAAGGGCTCCTATTTGCAGTTTGGAATTGACAAAAAATTGGCAACCAAAGGGATCATAATCAAGCACAAGTTTCCACAGAGTTAGCAGTACTATTGTGCATTTGGATCTAGATTCTATCTGCGGCACGGTACTGAATACAGGTAGCTGCTTACCCTTGTGCTTCTCGGCTATTGCATTCAAGCAGGAAACACAGCGCTCGGAAAGTTGATCAAGACTCTCCCCACCACCCTATCAAAAAAAGGGGGATTAGTGACTAGTAGCAACACATAATTTGTTTGCCTTGCCCGAACGATAAGTGTTTTTACTCCAACTTAGACTAATTACGACTTTGATGAAAGGATAATGGAAGTTAGTTACAGGGATTTCTTCGCTTCTGTCACCCGATGAGAAAGCCTTGTAAGCTTCAGGCTTGATTCTGTAGGCATCATCAAACTTCAAGCCGTGAAGATCTCCATGTGCCTTTTTCTCAGTGCCTGATCAAACACCAGCTAAACAACGACAACATTTCATTTAATTTGGATACAAATCAGTAATCCATGAAGTGAGAAAACATTACAGGCTAATATAGACATGGCAAACAGTAATTCATGTTGTTCCAGAGTATTCATACATTGGACACATCGTAAACTGTTGCGATAGTTTGTGCAGTATCGGCAGCGCGCTTCAAATCAGAGGAGTACACAGATGCTGGCTTTGCTTCTTTAGAAAGCCGACGGGCAAGCTTCAGTTTTTTTAGTGATGATAAATCAGAACCACATGAAACAATGACGAAATTATAGTTCCAAGTCAAAACCACACAGAGGAAAATTACCATGGTAGCTTGCTGTCTACCAATCTCATTTAGCTCTGGATCCATCCGTCCCTGTTAAAATAGTTTAATTCTGAGCCTCTGTCAAGAAGGGTAAAACTAATCGAGCAATGGACAACTGACAAGAGGCCTTCCTCCCTTCTATAGTGACCTGATTCACTGAGGGAAAAGTTTCTAGTTTGCGATACAGATTGAAGGTGGAGAATAAGGACAAGAAGAGAAGCAGACCTGAATAACGCGGGAGGCGTTCCACGACGTCTCTCCATGGCGCACCACCACCACCTCCGCGAAGTGCTCGCCGTGTGGAGATGCAGGAGACATTGCTCAATTGATGCAGAAATGAGTTCAGGGGAATAAGAATCTATATGTATATGTGTATCCCCTTGGGTTACCAACAAACTTGCAGCTTCCAGGAACTCGCTCTGCCTTGTGCTTTGGTGATGCCACTATCCATTCTTATTCTGTTCTTGTAATTTTCAGACTTGACCAGAAGCACGTCTTCAGACGAAAGATGGTGACCTGCCAATTAAAAAAGGGGCCCTTGTTTGTGCGCCAAGTCATCAATCCCTTCCAACGTCACCCAGGTGATGTAGTTATCCGTGCCGCCTTCCTCGGCAAGCATTTCGTCATACAGCTTCGGGGTGTCCTCCCAGCGCTGGCGCTGGCAGTTGCAGTGAGCGTGCCGTGCAGCTCTCTGGGGCGAACGCGCGCACATCTCAGCGCACCCGTCCATCCCGGTGTGGCGGTGTCGGCGTAGGCGACGGCCAGAACGCGAGAATGTGGCAGGGGAGATGGACTGAACTACGGAAGCGTGGCGTCCGCGGCGGAGTGACAAGGGTTGGCGCGAAACAAACAACCGATACCGGTAGAAAGAATTGTACTGCATCGTGGCCGTTGAACGGCCCTCAAGCCGCATCAAAACGTCCATGCGTCGCCTTGGCTTGAAGCCCCAGAGGCCAGAGCCCTCTCCCGCGACAGTCCACGGACAGAGAGGAGGCAGAGACTTCCCACCCAGCAGGCCAGCAATCCAGGACACAAGCCCGTTTATCGAATTGTTGCTACTAGTTTATTCGAAACTAAACTTGTCCATTTTTTACCGAATTTATATAAAAATACAACAACATCTACAATACATCATTTACAATTCCCAAAGATTACAATGTGATTCTTGTACATCACATAACATACAGCACTGAAGAACGGAGGCATGCTTCAATCGTACATCTCACAATGGCTGAATGTAAATGTGGTATGAACACGAGCAACTTGTTCTGGTCTTGTTGCCTCAATCACCCCCAGGTGCATGCTACAGGAAGCTAATCTTCGTTGAGGTGGCCGATGTCCCCGACCTTCTCCAGGATCCAATGGCCATCGGGACCGGAGATGTGGAGAATGGTGATGGAAGTGTTGGGGATCTTCCTGCGAGCCGAGCTCGTCGGATCGGCGTGCCTGCAGATTTCCTGTATGACTTCTTCATGGGAGACCACAATCACCCGCTCACCTGTTAACGCAACACAACGACATGTGTGACAGCTTCAGTTTGCAGCTTCAAATTGGCAGTCAAAGGGCCTATGCATGCAAGTTTTGACAGAATTAGCAGTACTACTAACTAATACTTCTGTGAAAATGGACCTCGATTTTTATCTGCTGCGTTATAATGACTGAATACAGAGAGCACAGGAAATCATGAGGATTGGTGTGCTTACCCTTGTGCTTCTCGGCTATTTCGTTCAAGAAGGGAACGCAGCGCTCGGAAAGCTGATTAAGACTCTCCCCACCACCCTGTTTGTTATAAAAAAAAAAGGAGATGACTAGTGAGTGCTAAGTAGTAACAATCAACGGAGGAAAACAAAAGCCTTCTTTCACTGATTCAGAAAGTCGATTTGTCAGCACATAACTTGGAGTAGTAAGCATGTGGCTGTGCCAAAACGGTAAACGCCTAGTGTTTCCCTACTTGAAATAAGACAAAGTAGGACTTTGGGTGGAGAATGGAAGTTAGTTACAGGTAGTTGTTCGTTTCTGTCATTGTTGGATGCGTAAGCCTTGTAAGCGTCTGTTTTTAGGGCATCGTGCTCGTTCATTCCTTGGAACAATCCCATGTGCCTTTCAGTCAATTTCTGATTAAGCTCCAGCTGAAACAAACAGTAGCCCATTTATTTGGATGAAATTCGTCAAGTGGGAAAAATTAGCACAAACCAATAGTAATTCAAGTTGTTCCGTAATATTCTGTTCATACCTTAGATCCAGAGGAAGCTGCGATGGCTTTGGCGGTCTCGGCAGCACGCTTGAGATCAGAGGAGTAGACGGCAGCTGGCTTGGCTTCTTGGGACAGCCGACGGGCAACCTTAAAACAGAATGAATGAGGATCACATCGAAACATCCAAATGACAACACGTCATGGTGTCACAAAGAGTAAGCAGCGTACGTACCATGGCAGCTTGCTGTCTACCAGTTTCGTTCAGCTCATGATCCAAACGTCCCTAGTTGAAAGTTGAAAGTTGAAAGTTGAAGAGAGTCTCATGGAGAAAACTAAGTAACGGAAAAAGGGCGACAAGATGAAGAACCAACCTGAATGGTGCCGGAGATGTTGCAGTCCGTCTGTCCATGGCGCACCACCACCATCTTCGCGAAGTGCGCGCCGTAAGGCGATGCAGGAACCACAGGTGGCATTGATCGATCGGCGTGTGTGTAGCCGCTGCGACAGAAATGAGATCACACACAGGAATGCTTGCGAAAGAAGGCCCCTCGCTCTTTGTGCTACCTCTCTGCTATGATATCTTGATGCCCTTGATTGCTCATCTTGGAACATTATTTATACTGCTCATAGTTGACTGCAGTATTTGTTTAAGTTGGAAGGATAATGGCTTGCTTGCTTCTGCGCCAAGTCTTTCGCAATTGTGCCGCGCAGCAGAGTGCGGCTATGCTTTCCGATTGGCCATTCAGCCAAGCAAACGAAAAACGTAGCAGAGTCAATTGTGCCGCGCCCGCGCAGCAGAGTGCGTAGGCGAGCGGAATCCGATCTGCGCCCACCGGCTAGCCGCCCACCGGGCCCACCACCGTCGTCTCGTCCGACTCATCCGCGTGATTGCCACCTGGCACCGGTGCCAACGGGTTTGGAAACATCTTCTTGCTTCTTTATTTAGGCCATGGTCCGATTCCAAACTAATCATTGGTTATTCTAACTTTTTACTATTCAATCACTTAGAAAACACGTTTTTCAAGACTTAGTTACAATATTTTTTTCTATAATTCAAACGCACCCTTAGAAACCTTAGAAAGAAAGAAGAAGCCGGACCACGAAGCAGTCCGTCGTCCGCCTACGTCGTGGCTCTGGCTGACACGGCGGAAACTCAACTCAGACGGATTTGCCCATTCTGCCTAGTGCCGACCGTCTAGTATTCGACATATTTATTCAATTTGAACATGTAGAACAAATAATCTCAACTCGTGAAACAAAATGCTATATACAAGTAATAAAGCAATGTGCCTTCCTAAAATGCCGAGGATGATTGTGTCGACTCCATTTCCATGAACTCACTCACTGCACGCGTTAATTACGTGGAGGCACTGTCGCCACCAAACGACTTCTCCAGGGAGCCATTTCCGTCGAGATGGCCGACGTCTCCAAACCTGTGAAGGATCCACCGCCCGGTGACGTCGGAGACACGGAAAACATTCAGCCAAGTGTTGAAAATGTTCCAGTGGTGAAGCCAGGATTAAAATTCACGTATGACGAATCTACTGCCACATATTTGTATAAAAAATAATATACTGAAAGGTTCGCAACTCAATAAAAATTTATAAATCGAATGCTGTGACACCCAATATCATTTATCGATCTATTATCATTTATCAGTTAGCTAATGCTGTGAACATCCAATATTTTCTTTTTTGAAAAGTTTGAACATCCAATATTGGTTTGAAAGTCATTCATTGATCAAATATAAAATATCAATTTATCTGTTGGTGAAGATTGCTCCACATCTGTGCAAGAGAGACTTGGAGACAAATTGACAGAATCGTGGAGAATCGGTGTGCAAGGGAGTGTCACTTACATCCATGAATTTTAAAATTGCATTTTTGGTCTATTAACTTGTTAAGTCGTTCACCGCAGGTCCATGACAGTCCAGTGTGCTGCGTGGACATGGATCTGCGGTGAATGACTTAACATGCATTAGTTGACTATAATCTTTATTTAAGTTGGAAAGATAATGACCTGCTATTGCATTCTCGTGGAACCCCTCTCTCTGTCTCTCTTGCTCTATCATTACCACATGCCTCCTGGGGAATCCATAAACATGCATTAGTTGACTATAACCTTTATTTAAATTGGAAAGATAATGGCCTGCTATTTAAGAAAGAAACATGAGAAGAGCAACAATTCATTTAGTTTCTGAGCCAGGTCTCAAGTCTTCCACATCCAAGTGTGTTTTACCAGCTGAAGATGGGGTATTCAGGCCAAGCAAATGAAAGGCGATTGTAGTGTAATGATACATCATATTAGTACAGTTAAGAGAAACTTGTATTGTCTGCCTGTCTTAAACATCTTGAGCTCTTTTAAAATACACAATACTATTATCTAAGTAGTATATAGTATAAATTAGATCGGATCATTGATTGATCAAGGGTAGATTAATACTCCCACTTTAAAAATGTTGATGAAGAAAACTGATTCCACACGAAATGTCCCTTCACATCTCTAATGTAAACATATAAAAATATCAATTTTAATATAAACATACAAAACCAACCATTACACAAATGCAATTATAATTTTGTATATTACAAAGATGTCATTTAAAGTTATTTCCTATGTTATCCTTATAGCACCTATACTAGTCTTATACACTACTTATATCACTAGGATAGTTTTGAATAGTATACAATTGATCTTATCCGTCTGATGTTTACATATAACATACTAGTATTTTTCAACCACTAGTATATGGAAGTATTGTGTACTGTAAAAGTACTTAACATCTTCACCTGAGTAGCATCTAGCAGACCCAGGTTCAACTCTATGTGGGAGCGATGGGTCTGGAATAAAGAAAAAAACATACAAAAAAATATGTTGGAGTTTCCCCTACTGACTTCGCTCAAAACATCTTCACTTGTAACTGGCAGCAACAGATTGAAAACATCGGTACAGTTATTCACACAGTTTAAATCAATTGAAATATGAACATATAGTCCTAGCCTCTTCAGTACCATATTAAGTTATTAACTAGATTAAAATAGTGCAACAGTATGGCAGTAATTTATAATTTACAAAATACCATTTCAATATACAAAAAAACCTTCAATTTATTGGTATTTGTTGGTTTCCACTGTCAGATTTTTTTTGCGGGTATTCTACTGTCAGGATTAGAGCCTCACTAATTTTAAAAGCCTCTGAAACATCTGGAATTTTATTCACACCATCATCCCAATTAAAGCCTTGGAGATATGCCCCCCTCAAACTCACAACTTTCAGGAAGTCGCTCTGCCTTGTGCTTTAATGCAAATCAATCCATTGTCAGCTTTGACCATAAGCACGTCTTGCCTCGTTACTTTAAGATGGAAAGATGGTGACTTGACAACTAACAAATGAACCCTTCGTTTCTGCACAGGCCTTGTTTAGATCGTCAATTTTCACCAACTTTCCAGTCACATCTTCTCTCACAAACACGCTTACCAATGCACTGTTCATATATCCAACTTTCTCAAACTTCTCCAACTAAACAAGTCATCAATCCAACATCACGCAGCTGATGCTTGCTTTGCTCAGCTAGGCAAGAAAAATTACGTTTTTTTTTCATGCTGCCTCGGTGCTTCTGTTTTTTTTAAAGGAGTTGTTTAGATCGTAGAGATTCATTATTCCTCCCATCATATCCATCTCATCATTTCTCATCCTTTCCTCACTATTCATTGCTACAGTGTATATCTGCTACAGGAAATCTCACTACTAGAGAATGGAGCATTCGTCCCTCACACGTTAGTACCGGTTGTCTTAAAACCCAGTACTAACGTGTCCCTGAAGGCTCCCGAGGGTCCTCGGACTATTTAGTACCGGCTGGTAACACAAATCGGTACTAAATAACGTCATTTAGTACCGGTTGGTGTTACCAGCCGGTACTAAATGGTCCCGGGGGTTTCCGAGGCCCCCGTGCATTTAGTACCGGCTCGTAACACCAGCCGGTACTAAATTTAGTACCGGCTGGTGTTACGAGCCGGTACTAAATGGGTCCGCGGGGTATAATTCAAAAGGAAAACATATCCCACTCAATCACAAGTGATGCATACGTGGGATGGTAGAGGGGGTTACGCACGAGGCCAGAGGTTGTGAGTTCGAATCCAACGAAGCGCGCATGCGCATTTACGCGTGAAAAAATCGCCTCCTGGTAAGCTTACAAATTTTTTTCTTTATTTTTTTGGCTCGAAACCCGTTAGTACCGGCTGGTGTTACCAGCCGGTACTAACTGGTCCGCCCCGCCAACCCTGTGGCCCCGTTAGTACCGATTGCTGCAGCCGGTACTAACGGGGCTGCCCATTTAGTACCGGGAGGTCGATACCGGTTGCAAAACCGGTACTAACGGGGGGTTTTGCCCGGTACTAAAGGTCTCTTTCCTACTAGTGTCTCCACCAATCTCTATCAACTAAACACCCCCAAAGGGTAAGAGTCCTGTTGCTAGCCCAGACGAGCTAAAACTCCTCTCTGACTGCCAATCGAACCAAACGTGCCCGCAGTGGCGCAGTCGCAGTTATCCGCCGCCCTTCTCATCAAGCATTTCATCATACAGGCATGTAGCTTCGTCGGGGTGTCCTTCCTCCCAATGCTGGCAGTTGCCATGGATCTCCCAGGCGCGAACGCGCACACATCTCGGCGTAGGCGACGTCCAAACAGGCCTGTACGCGAGGGTGTGGCGTCGTCCGCAGCATCAAGTCCAGGATTTGAATTGTTGTCGAGCTTGTCCAACTTTGACCAAATTTATATATGAATAGAACAACATCTATAATACACCATTTACAATTCCCAAAGATTACAATGTGATTGATTCTTCTACAACACATAACAATGTGAATCATTGAACACATAAGTTTATTATCACAGCGCTGAAGACCGGAGGCATGCATGTTTCAAGCGTACATGTCACAAGCGTACCTGTGAGCCAAGCTCGTCGAATAGGCGTGCCGGCAGGTTTCCTGTATGACCGGAGGCATGCATGGGTTGCTTAGATATAAATCTCTGATATGGATTAGGAGCAATTCTTCTCTGCAGCAGAAAATAATTCAGGCTTGTCATTCTTCTGCCATTGGTGGCCATTCAGGGGCACCTGTCACTTATATGCGTATGAAAGGGATGTTTGCTTAGACTGGAATGAAGTCAGCTGTTCATCAGTTTGTTAAGAATTGTGTGATTTGCCAGCAAGCTAAACCAGATCGCACTAAATTGCCAGGCCTGTTGCAGCCCTTGGAAGTTCCATCTCATGCTTGGCAAATCATTTCTCTGGATTTCGTGGAAGGCCTTCCTTTGTCTGCTGGAGCTAATCGCATATTGGTGGTGGTGGATTATTTTACAAAATATGGCCATTTTCTACCACTTCGTCAACCGTTTACTGCTGCTGGCATAGCCAAGGTATTTATGCAATAGGTTTACCGACTACATGGTCTTCCTTCAGCTATGGTGTCCGACAGGGACCGTATCTTCACTAGCACATTGTGGAGAGAATTGTTTGCTTTAGCAGATGTGCAGCTTTGCATGAGTTCGGCATATCATCCACAATCTGATAGTCAGACTGAACGCCTGAACCAGACCATGGAAACTTTCCTTCGCTGCTTTGTCAATGCTTGTCCTGCCAAATGGTTTCACTGGATACATCTGGCGGAATACTGGTATAATACAAGTCCACATTCTTCTATTGGCCGTTCTCCTTTCGAGGCATTGTATGGCTACTCTCCCAAGCACTTTGGCATTTCTTCAGATCATTATATATCTGTTCCAGCCCTGGCACATTGGAGTCTTGATCGGCAGACCATGAATGATCTTATACGCCAACATTTGGTTCGCTCGAGAGAGCGTATGAAGCGTCAGGCGGACAAGAAACGTTCTGAACGTCAGTTTGAAGTCGGTGACAAGGTATTCATCAAGTTGCAACTAGGGATGGCAAGGAATAATATCCGCGCGGATAGTGATTTCAAATATCCGTACCCACGACATAAAACCTGTACCCGCGCCCGTGCCCGCTATCCGCTACGGATATGAAAACATGCCCCTAGCTGCTATCCGCGGATATCCGTTATCCGCGGGTTTACCGTATACCCGCAAAAACATACAATAAACCAAATCTAACAACAATTCATATGCCAAATCTATAGCACCGGATGCTTCGAAAGCTGGCACTTGAGATTGAGAGCCGCTAGACATTGCAACTGCATAACAAATAGGAAAAATGGACACAACTTGAACACTCAACCATTTGAGAGAACTAGATCGAGAGTAGTCACTAGTCAGTACAACACCTTAGTTGCCCTAGTTTTTAGGTCTCACATGTCAGTTAACGGGTCTTGCGGGTTTGCGGATACGGATATCAATTTTTCATGTCTGTTAACAGATATCCGTTGGGTTTAGACTCGTGCCCGCGCCCGCACCCGCGGATACAAAACTAGACCCAAACCCGCGCCCGTCGGGTTTACTATCCGCGGATTTGTGGATATTTTATGCCCATTGCCATCCTTAGTTGCAACCTTATGTCCAATCCTATCTTGCTCCTCGCTCCAATCAGAAACTGGCATTTAAGTTCTTTGAGCCTTATGAAGTGCTTGAATGGGTTGGTAAGGTTGCTTACAAACTCTTATTGCCAGCAACTTCTATACATCCCGTGTTCCATGTTTCTCAGCTTAAGAAGTTGGTTGCTGACCATATTCAAGTGACTCCTGAAGTGCCTTCAGATGTCGATCTTCCCCGCATTCCTGTTAAGGTTCTGGACAAACGCCTTGCGGCCAGGGGTGTTCATTCTGTTCAGCGGGTGTTGTTGCAGTGGTCGGACTGGCCTCCTTCCATGGCTACTTGGGAGGATTTGGATTCTGTCAAGAAACGGTTTCCTTTTGCACCTGCTTGGGGTCAAGCAGTTTCTCATGACCGGGGGAATGTCGGTACTACTGTTGGGCCTCGCAGGAGCCTAAGGCCCAGGAAGGTGAATTCAAGAGTGGTGGGAAAGGATTGGCAGAATTAGTGCTTGCATGCACTGAGTTGGGCTGAGCCCATGTAAATGGAGAGACTGATATATTCTGAACGATGTGGTGAGAGACGACCAAAATTGGCTTAGTTAGTCAAAACCGAAACCTCCGGTTTTGGAAACCGGAACCTCCGGTTTCGGCAGGGAGTCCGAGAGAATTAGGAGATTTTGTTAGATTCGTATTTGTAAAACGATTCCTTGCGGGGCAAGACCTCCCCACCCTATAAATATAAAGGGCCACGGCCGATTGAGGGGATCCAATCGAATCACAAACAAATCTATCTTTTATCGTTTTACCTTTTATCCCTTTGCCCCACTTTTCCAACCCCATGTGTTGTTCTTCTCTTGTGTCCATGGCATGAGGAGACGTTCTAGCTGGCCTGCCGAGCCTAGGACAACCCAGAGTGCGCCTGCCCCGACGGGGTCCCTCCCAGGTGGACGTTCTTTGGTTTCTCGCCGGTCTGCCGGTAGAAACCGGAAGTTCCGGTTTCTGAAACCGGAAGTTCCGGTTTTGAGCTACGGCGCTGCAACGTGCGCCACCGCTCGCTGCACGTGCTAGTGCTCTCGTGTGTTGGTCCTGAATTTGCGCCAACACATTTTGGCGACTCCACTGGGGAAGAGAGATCTAGCTATCATGGCCGATTCATCAAACCCTAGTAATATGATGGTACTCAAAGGATTACCTGAAGATCTACTCAAGGCGATGGATAAGACATTATTTCCTCACTGTTATCATGTAGGGGAACAAGGCGTCATTATGATGAAGATATCTGTCATCAACGAGTTGAGGTTGTACGATCTACCAAAGCATAGTAAGTCCACAACTGATTTTATAACTGCTTTGCTTCCATTTGTGGATGACCTGCTTAATAGAAAAAATAGTGTAGATCTTATCTCTATCTACGAGAGTTGGCCAATTCCCCGAGCTGGGAACGTGGCCACGTCGCAGCTAAATCCCGGCCGTTGGATCGGCCGGGCGGAGGGCCAAGATTGTGTTTCTCTTCGTAACTTTGCAAATAACTCCTCAAGTTATAGGGAAATAGAACTCGCCGTCCTCTCATCTCTCACAGGAAATTTTTTAGTGAAGCCCTTACATTTACCGAAATCAACCCGCCATCCACCCAAACTTGCCAAGTCATATTTTCAAAAAAACCCCAAGCTTTTTCTAAAATCAACCCGCAATTCATTTTGTCTCACAGGAAGCTTCATCGAAAAGCCCTCAAATTATACTTTAATTAGAGAAGAACCCGTTCTATTACCTACTTCTATACAAACAACACTAAACGTACAATTCGACCACCAAACGTATTTGAACCAAAAGGTGTGCAGCATAAAATTTGTTTATAATTTCAAGATCTATAATTTTATTTAGAATATATTTCTAAATCAAAAACAATTTCAACACATATTTATATAGGTCCCGTCGTACCTACAATCCCCATAGCGGAACATCCTCTAATTAAAAAAGATTTCAATACAAAAAATAATCAAAATTCAAAAACATAAATCTTTGATACGCAACAAAAATTTAAATTCAAATTGTTTTCATAATTCATTCCCCCCTAATAAAAACCATAATGTAGAAAAAAATAAGAAAACATCACTTGTCAAATTCCCCCATTATAGCTAACATTACGCAGCAAAATTTCAAATACAAAATATTTTGATAATTCGTTCCTAACTATAATTCGCAAAACACCCTAAATTGAAAAAAAATAACCATGGAAAATGCCTCAAATTTAAAATAAAAAACATATTTTATAGAAAAGTAAAAAACAATCAAGCTCACCTTTTCAATTCCTCCATTATAGCTAACATCCAACCACCAAAATGAATAAACCCTAAACCCTAAACCCTAAAAACCCTAAACCCTAAACCCTAAACCCTAAACCCTAAAATATCGAACTCATTTCTCCAATTTCCCCATTATAGCTAACATCTTAACACCAACGTGATTTTAAGTTAACAGCAAAATACTTTTAAATAAACAATTTATCAACATCAAAATTCCTCTAATTATTGCAATCTACAACGTTTCCATGCATACTTTTACGGGTTCAATGCGCTCTACCATTTATTTTTGAAAAAAATAAAAAGAACCGTAAGCACATATATATTCACTGGACATCCGCGGCAACGCCGCGGCCTTTTCTAGTTCCTACTAATCAAGAGTCGGCCGTTGACAAGCCGACTAGTACTATTATTGATCCTTGCAATGATTTGCTAACTTGTGATGATAAGCATAATGCCGATCAAGAAGTTCGGCCGTCTCAAGCCGAATCTATTGAAAACATAAAGATCACATCTAGTAGTCCTATACTCGGAGGGCAATGCAACAAGTTGAAACCAAAGATGGTTAAACCCAAAAAACCCGAGATAGGTGTTTGGATATAAACACGATGGCAGCTGGTTTGGTTTCTTTTGACAGCCGACGAGCCACCTTACAACTTACACCATGTTTGTTTTTATAAATATCTAAATGCTAGACATGGAACTGCAAACAATAATCAGCTCTACATTGTAGTTTGAGCAAATCAACCATACCACAACGGCTTGCTGTCTACCGATCTCATTTAGCTCTGGGTCCATTTGTCCCTGTTGAAGGATTTTGAGTTCTGTCAGTAAGAGAATTTTGTAGGTAAATATGGATGCAAGCCTACAAGGCTGCAGGGATATTGGTCTTAGTCCTAAACAAAATGACAGAAAGAAACACGAGGCTGCCATTTTCTAGTTGTGACAAGTGGACATTGTACTATGAGCTTAGATATCAAAAGTTTTGAGTGTTTGGACTTTTTTTTTAGTTGAAGAGTGTTTGGACTTTTGACTGACGACATAATTGGCATATCAAAACATGCATAAACATACGCAGTTAGAAGACAGAAGTCAGAACTAAAAGGAGGCAAATCATCTGCAACCAGTCATGCTTGCTTGTGACCCACAACCACTTGAAGGATGGCGACGAATCAGGACGGGGTGCGCAAGCGCAGCGACCGACCTGGACGATGCGGGAGGCGTTCCAGGCGGTCTCACCGTGCCTCACCACCACCACCTCCGTGAACTCCTCGCTGCCGCTGGGCGCCGGGGTGGGCGACATGGCTTGGCTCTTTGGCTGGTGGTGCCGGGCCCTGCTAGCCTCAGCTGCCTGCAGCCGAGAGAGAGGGTCAGAGTACCTAGCTGATACAGCCCCGGGGGTTAACGGCAGCTTCCAGGAAGCTGCCCCCGCAGGCCTCTTCTGCTACCTGATGCTTGCCGCCGGCGTTGTTGGATTGGATGCTGTAGAAGTGTGGAACACGGACAGATAGGACTAACTACCACTACCAACAAATAGTCAATTTTGTTTTTTCTTAAAAGAATTGCAAAACAAGGATATTGATATAAATATTTACAATTCTGGCAAGCACGAGGCCACGTTTCCAATTAAGCACTCATCAGCAGCTTCTTTCTTTTCGAAGGGAAAACGGAAGCTTCAGCACTCAGTAGCAACAATGGTCCATGTCACTGCTACACTTTTGTCCATGTCAAAGCCGATCCACGAAGGTGACCGAAATCGAACAAATCAAAGCCCCACCTGACCAGATCACTTGCTTCACAACACAAGTTGTCACGGAAATGAACACGATGGAGTGGCTGTAAGTTCAGAGTTCAGTGTTAGTGTAAATAGAACCTTTCCACGATAGGATTTTTGGATGCCTTCAAGCGTTGTGCTCCTTTCGGTGACGGCAGCATCAGACCATCAGTCACCAACTTGACCATGAGTCCATAACACATACTACTACCAGCACAGAGCATAAAAGATCGGGTAAAGCGCACGCTTTTCTCTAGCAAATCGCGAGAACAAGATTTAACTGTCGAGAGGAGACGCCTAAAAAAACGTTGCCTAGCGTGACGGCGCAGGCATTCACACTGATTTGTGATTTGTTCCAAATGGCACATGCAAAGTTAAAGATCGTTTGGTCAATGGCGCTAGTTAGTGCTGGCTGCTAGCATTGTAGGTTCTTTGTTGGGCACTCACTAGTATAGTATGATGACATTTTTTGGTAACGTGGTTTTTTTTTCCGAACCACACAGTACAGACGCAGACACTCATACACACGTACGCACACTTACCCCTACAAACATACGCACGCAACCCTACCCTCTATGAGCAGCTCCGAAAGACTGGGCCGGCAAATCCTCCAAATTGATGAAGTCACCACGGCGCCTGGAATAAGATTTTCGTAAACTCTAGTAGTTGTTGTTGGACCTGTTCTAGGCTAGCATATGACCAAAATGCATTTTTGTTGGCATCTACTCCACCAGCTGGAACAAGATTAATTAGGGAGAAACCAGCTAGCTTCCACCGCTTAAACCAAAACCTTTTTTTCCTCACTCAGACGCAGCAAAGACTCAAATAGCTAGTGTCCAGTCTCAGACGGATTAAACACATTGCAAACGACGTGAAATCTCTTCATCATCAAGTTTCTAATCAAGGAAAGCACCTCCATTTTTCGAACGAAACCACGCACTCCACCGCGTTCGCGTCGCCTGAGGGTGAGGGGGCCCAACGGCTCGTCCCCTACCTCCCGCTCCCACTCGCTTCTCCATCTCCATCTCTATTCGCCATGCCCAATCAGTCAACCGCAGCGAATGGAACAACCAAATCCAAACAAAAGCGCACGCGAAACGGAGCAGACCCACGCCCAAGCTTCCCACTCCTCAAGTCCAATGCAGCAGCAAATCGATGCGCCGCAGTGAACATTGACTGAGCTGCGAACGAGCGAGCTCCCGGCTCCCCGATCTGCCATGGCCGCAGAGAGCTGCCACCCCCGCAGCCTCTCGTGGCTGGCCAGGTCATGCGTCCCCGCCCACCCCGCCCGCCACATCGCCGTCCCCCTCCCCATCTCCGCCGCCTCCCCCGCCAACCCAGCCTCCGACACCGACGAGTCCCCCATCTCCGCGCTCCCCGACGAGCTCCTCCTCGAGTGCCTCACCCGCGTGCCGCGCGCCTCCCTCCTGCCGCTCCCCGCCGTCTGCCGCCGCTTCGCCTCCCTCCTCGCCTCCGATGGCTTCCTCCACCTCCGCCGCGCCCACGGCCGCCTCCGCCCCTGCCTCCTCGCCGTCAACGTCTCCGCCTTCGCCCGCGCGCTGCTCCACCTCGGCGCCTCGTCCCGCTCCGACATCGAGGTCGCCGCGCTTCCCCTTCCCCCGCAGCTCCTCCATTGCGCGGGGGGCTCCTCTTCCTCCTCCGCGTTCGCGCACGCGCGCGCCGTCGCGCTGGGCCCGCGCGAGGTGTACCTCATCGGCCGCGGCGCGACGATGCGTATCGACGCCCTCACCGGCGCGGCGCGGGCGTGCGCGCCGACGCTGTTCCCGCGGAAGAAGTTCGCGGCGGCGGCCGTGGAAGCGCGGATCTACGTCGCCGGCGGGTCGGCACGGACGGCGGCGGTGGAGGAGTACGACCCGGCTGTCGACGCGTGGCGCGTCGTGGCGGAGGCGCCGCGGCGGAGGTACGGGTGCGCGGGGGCCGGCGCCGGCGGCGTGTTCTACGTCTGCGGCGGGGTGGCCGTGTCCGGCGGGGAAGACGGCGCGCCGCGAGTGGCGGCGCACGCGTGCGCTGGGTCGGTGGACGCGCTGCACGTGGCGTCGGGTGCCTGGGCGTGGTCGGCGCGGCCAAGGGCGGTGCCCGCCGGCGGATGCGTCGTGGGCGCGTGCGGCGGTGGGGATGGACACCTCTACGTGGTGGCGAGCCACGCGGTGGAGCTGTCGTTCTGGCGGTGGAGTGGAGGTGGTGGAGCGACCAGAGGAGGAGGAGGTGCGTGCGGGTGGGTGGCGCTGGAGGCGCCGCCAGTGCCGCGGGGCTCGGTGGGTCTGGGCATGGCGGTCCGCGTGGCGATGGCCGGCGTCGGCGACGGCAGGGTGGCGGCGGTGGTAAACGTGGCCGCCGTGAGGGGCCACAACGCCGCGGACAACTCGCTGGAAGGGATGGTGCTGGTGTACGACATCGCCGGCGGCAAGTGGAGCCGCGCGCCGGACCTGCCGCCGGGGTTCCGGCGGGCCGCGTGCGCCGCCGTCGAGTGCTGACACTGGCCTCCTTTGTCGATGTGATGTGGGTCCTAGGATTTCAGTGACAGTTTAGTTGGTTGGATTGATTATTGGTGCGATGTGAAGCAACATCGTTGATTGTGGGGATTGTTGTTGAGAAATCGATTCATCAAGCTGCGATTTGATTTTTTCATGCATGCTGCTCATGAGCACTAGCAATAACTTTGCTCTCTAGAGTATTTGTCTAGCCCTCTGTGTTGAGTGATGCGACAGCGAACTTGCCAAGGATGGAATGCTTGGATTCTACATTACGCTTGGAATCTTTGAGTCGATGATCACATGGCCAACAAAGCACTCGATCCAAGTCCTCATTTATCTATACGATAGCTGGATGAAGTCAAATTGGCCTCAGCAGCAGGAGTTCTGCAGGTGCCACAGTTGAGAGGGCTCATCCTTTGCGTGCATATTGCTCACTGGAGATCTTCCTTCTTCAACTCGCCATGCTGCCCCGAGCCCAAAAGCTTTAGAGCTAGAGCTAGCCCAGCCTCCAAATAATGCAGGGCCGAACAAAGAGGCAGCCCATCGCCCCCCCTTCGAATTCCACAACCGCCGTGGGAGTGACGTGGGTCTCTGTGGCTAGCTAGAAGAGCAGAGAGGCAACGAGGAAGAATGCATAGGATGCCACGTACAAGAAGCATACCACGTGGTTCATGGCGCCCGAAACCGAGTTCTGCAAGCCACACAGTGCGATGATGCAAAACCCCAGTCCCGTGTCTCGATCACCGGGGCACGTTTTTTTTAAAAAAAATCTATATTTCACAAAAAAATAAAATTTTGTTCTCGATCCAACACATGAAGCACGAAATGCAGAGCAGCAGCCCTTCTTCCCTCGCTCTCCATTCCAATGTTCTAACCACCGAAATCCCCGCTTGATTGTCGCCGTGCCTCAGACTACTACCAGCTCGTGTCATCCCTCGCCGCACCAAATGCGCGTGTATCTGCGCGCCACAGCCATCGCCGCCGCACCACCCGCGCTTGCTCCGGCCGCCGCTCCATCTCCGCCGCAGCGGGCGGCGGCGTGGGCCTCGGCTACGGTATCGCCATCGCGGTGGGCATCCTCGTCCTCATCTCCACCGTCATGCTCGCCTCCTACCTCTGCGTCCTCACCAAGGCCGGCGCCGCGCTCCTCGCCGCCGCCGACGCCCCCTTGGGTCCGCCCACCTCAGCCTCCTCCTCCGCCGCCGTCGTGCTAGGCCTCGACGGCGCCGCCATCGACGCGCTGTACCCCAAGTATCCGCACGCCGGCTCCACTGACGACGGGCCGTGCGCCATCTGCCTCGGCGAGCTCGCGCGCGGCGACGCGCTGCGGCGAGGCAACCCGGGGTGCGTGCACCGCTTCCACGCGTCCTGCGCCGAGCTGTGGCTCCGCGTGAGCGCCACCTGCCCCGTCTGCCGCGACTCCCCCGTGCCCTCGCCCGCCGCCACGCAGCTCGCCGAGGACGTCGTGCCCCTCGCCGCGCACGCGCACGTGCGGTGACATCACTGTCACCCGCATTGCCATTGTCTTGTGTCCTATTGTCCGTTGTGAGTTCGTGTTCGACTCGAAGTCATCGTGTCCGATCGGAGCCCACTTGTGCTGCAGCTTGGACGAATCCGATCGATGACATGCGCCCGCCTGCTCTTCCTCAGTTCCTCTATAAATCTCACGCATCTCCTCCCCTTCTTTGCTTGTTGTTCCATCGCTAGCCCAGCTTTCTTCCATCGATCCCATCCTTCCCTTGATTCCTCGCCGTCGTCGTGTCGTGTCGACATGGAGTCGCCGGGGCCGGAGGTCTTCTCCCTCGGCTTCCGCTTTGACCCGAAGCCGCTCGATGTCGTCTCCTACTACCTCCCGCACCTGATCGCCGGAGCGCAGCTGCACGTGGCGATGCGCCCCTTCGTGCACGACGCCGACGTCTACGCCGGCGAGCCCAGCGACCTCGCCCGCATGTTCCGCCCGCTTCCCAAGACCGGGCAACGCTTCTTCTTCACCAGCCGCAAGCTTCAGCCGCAGGGGAGGGCAGCAGGGAAGAAGCCAAGCAAGGCCATGCGCGCCGCCGGCGCCGGGTCGTGGCACTCGCAGGGATCCAAGGACGTCCTGAACAAGGACAACGAGAAGGTCGGCGAGGTGACCAAGCTGCGGTACAAGAAGGGCGGCAAGTACACGGACTGGCTCATGGAGGAGTACTCGTGCGGCCTCCAGGACGCCATCGTCGGCGGCGACAGGCAGCTCGTGTTCTGCAACATCTACGTGTCCCCTCGTGCTCATCAAGACTCCGTGGCGTACAAAGAATCCGCTGCTTTCTTTGCTCCACCACCACCTTCTGCGCCCGTCGTCGTGATGGCGCAGGCGGCGGCGCCTCACAAGAGGCAGGTGCCGGAGATCGCCTCGCCGCCGTGCCCCAAGCGGATGCGGATTGCTGCCGTTGCTCCTTCACATCCGGTCGCGCAGCCACCGCGGCCGTGCGTGCTTCAGTATGGCGTGGCTCCTCCGTCGTCGACTCCCTCGGTCTCGGTGACACGACCATCGCCGGCTTCAGTGGCTCAGCCTCCGGCGCCAGCTCCGACCCGTCTAGCGACGCAAGCGCCTGCGCCACCGCGGCCGCTTGGGCAGCCCAAGCAACAGCAGCAGATGCCGCCAGCGACTCCACCGGTGGCACGCGCCTCACCCCACATGCCAGTGCAAGCGCCGGCATGCCACTGCCGGCCTCAAGCGTCCGTGCAGAGGAAGCACAAGATACTTGATCCGTTTGAAGCAATGACAGACGACGCAGATGACGAGGGAGACGACTTGGCCAAGTCCTTAGAAGACGCCTTGGCGGAAGCCGAAGCAGAGGACGAGGCGGCTGCCAACTCTGAGGGCTCACCGATGAGTTTCGACGATATGGTCCAGTTGTTGGAGAAGGAAATTGTCTTGGTGCCCAAAGAAGAGATCCTGGATCCAATCGCATGAGGGGACATTCTTGCTTAGACAGGCAAGCTGCAAGAGTTGCAGAAGTGGAATTTCATCCAGAATAGGATATCAACACTCAAAAATTTTTACTTGAAGGTTGACGATGAAATCCTATGCTTCCTGAATGTAACAACGTTGTGTGTCGTGATTCAATTCGTACACTCTTGTGGTAGTACAAGAGTTGCTAAGTTGTTTTATGTATTTGCAAGCCATGAATCCAAGGTATTGCCAAAGTGGCTAACAAGTTCAATGTTTATCTCTTCTCGTAAATGAATGTCTTTGCAAAACCGGACCTGTTTGCTTAGACGCTAGCTGCAGTAGCAGCTGGCCAGGAGCTCCAGAAATAGTACAGGAGCTGCTTGTTGTTTGTTGCATTTTTATTTGTACTGGCAAGCGCCAGTTCTAAATTGTTTCTATGGGTCAGTTTCCTGCCAATTTCTTTAGTTTGTGTGAACAACCTGCAAATTAGACACTGGTGATGGTCACCAACGTCTCATGCATTTGTCGATCAGTAAAACCTGTAAAAAGGTGCAAGGGTAAAATCACCAGAACCACTGCATCAAGCACCCTTAAAGCGCCACATTTTGAGCCAACAGATTATACCGAATGCACAGATACAGGTAATAATATTCACTGGGAGCCAGTTCAATTTCCATCTATTTCTCATCCACGAATGCGTTTCTGCAGCACCGAACAATAGGACATTCGGAAGACACAAATCATTGCTATTTCTCATCAACGAATGCGTTTCTGCAGTTGAACAATAGGACATACATGCCAGTGATGTCTCTTTTCAATTGTTAATACATGATTATTATGAGGAAGCACAGTGCAACTGCAACATCATCGAACCCCTAATACTTTAACTAGGACCCTGTCCCAAATACTGAACTCAGCACAACCATCACGGCATCTATAGATCAGGCATACCAATCCCAGCTTTCTCATCGTAGGTCTTCTCCAGCACAAGCTCAATAGGTGTGTCCTTTGGGCCGGCTGCATGATTGGAAGGAAACAATCAGAGGAACTTCTCATCACATAATGTACATGTGAGAAATACCCATATGGCCAAAGAATGCATTTGAGACCGAAGAGAAATGACAAAAGAGTATATGGCAAAGATATTTATGCAACCTTTTACTACTGATTTGACCTACTTATTTATTAACTTATGCTCATATATCATCTCTGTAGTTAATCAGTTAAATCATCACTAGTGCTCAAACAGAACAATATCAGTGCCAGTGTCTGTTTGCTCCATGTTTTGTTGAGCGACAATTCTCCTTCCAGAACAGGGAAGGTACCCAACATGTATAGCATGTCAGCAGCACCAAAAGGCCCAGGTGAGAGGAGACTAGTCAGCTACAGTAGCTGACATGGAGTCGAGAAATGGAGAAAACACTAGATACAGCCAGATGATATATCAGTATTAAGTACTGCAGTAAGAAGTGCCAATTAGTTCACACCTTTCTTTAGGTAATTAATGTTGCATTGAAAAGCACCATACTGTGAGAATACAATGTGTTTATAAGACATACATGATGCTGATCACCATATAATGATTGTGAAAAGGAAAATTATGAGACCTACGTGATGTGGGTCTTGGTTTTCTTCTCTCCTTAAGAATTTCTGGCCGGGGTATCACAGCACCAGATGCATACATTCCTCTAGCAAATCTGACTTTGGTCCCATCTTCCAAATACTTGTATCCAACCTTACATGCTTTCCTGTGGTAAACAGTGACAAACGATTTTGTAAACTAGGAAGTGAATACAAGAAATATCTTTATGGGTAAAATATGGTCAGGTGTCATATTCGTACCCAGTGACCGGATCAACTACTTGGACATTTGAAACATGAAGTGGAGCTTCAATTGAGAAAATACCGCCTGTGTGCCCTTCCCCTTGCTTAATGTGTTTCTTAACCTGAAATGACAATAGTACAATTACCCATGGATTTCGTTGATATGTAGGAGTATGAGGATATGACAAGGCACAGACAGTGGAAACAATGTTTTCCCTTTTCTGGCTGCAGTTAAAGTACCCAGAATAGACAAGCAAATGTGCAGCATATCTTAATAGTACATAATGATCTTAGATAGGCTAGAAATGGACAGTTTCACAGTTCTTGTTTGGTATTCACACCACAGTTGATTTGACAACACAAATCAATTGGCTCCCGCATTATAAGCTAGTAATTGAGTTATTAAGCATCTACTGGGTATATTTAGGTATCATATAAGTAATTGTCACACTCAGCTCGTATACGTAGCTTCAAAGCAACATGTGAATAAAGGGTGGGTATAATCAAATCACTTCAACGCGTAGATTAAAACCATGAACACAGCTCCAACACTAATCTCAACTCTGAAGAATTTACACACAATTTATGACGGGCCAACTTCAGATGTAATGGTTTGGGGATTTCGACAAACATCTTGAGCACAAAGTTACTGAGGTGTAGGTTTAGTTGGGTAGAGAGTAGAGACAGCCAGTCTGCAGCAAACTAAAATGCCAGTTACGCAAATGTGCTATGTCCAATTTAACCACCAGGTGTAGTATACGATACACATCTTCTAACTGATTCAACACTCAGGCTAATTAAATGAGGAAGGGCATGGAACAGGCGAACAGCGAATTACCAAGTTCTTGCCTTCGACGATGACGCGATTCTGCGACCGAATGACCCGCTTGATGAGCCCAGTCTCCCCCTTGTCCTTGCCTCTGATAATCATCACCTAGCAGTGAAAAATAGAAACGAGAAAATGGGAGATATTGCAATGAGAAAGACAGAAGGATTAACAAGAATAACTGGGGGGTGGAATGACGGAACATTACGTTATCTCCGCGGAGGATCTTCCAGTGCGTGATGAGCTTCTGCGCAGCCTTCCACCCCATCTTCCTTGGAGACGCCTCTTCTCCCCCGCGGGTTTGCGGCGGCGGATCTGTAGGGCAGAACTATGGCGCGCTGCGGTGGCTGGCTGGTGAGGGAGGCGGCGGCCGGCGAGGGGCGGAAGAGCAGCGAGAGGCGGCGCGGGGCGCTGGGGTGAGGCTGACTGATGCGGCTTGATTGGGCCAGGCCGCCGGGGTAGTGAGGACGACAGCGAGTGGGCTGTGGGCCTTATGGGCTGAGTATACGGTTTGCCTTACCTGGTATCCCTGGGCCGAGCCCAAATTGACTTCTAGTCCACACGTTTGCCAATTTTTGTTTGCTCAAAAAAAAAAAGGAACTTAGAATATACTGACAAACAGATATCCATGAAATTTCAGAATTAAGTTCCAACTCTTCATATAAAAGCACATCTATCTAGTAGAAAGCACATCACAAAAAATGATTTTCCCCTGAAGGAACACAAATGGTATGGCTCAGGACAGATTGAAAAGGAGACTCCAAAATGGCCTAATTATATCACGCACATGGTTCAGTCGAGTGGATTCTTTTTAAGTTAGGAGCATAAATTCTGCCAATTCCCCCAGTATGGTGTCTGGAGAAGTGGACGCGTGAGTTCGTGATCAGATTCAGTCTTTTACGCTTTGCGATTCTTCAATCCAGGCGATTATTTTTTTCCCTTTTTTTAAGAAAGAAAAGATAGGCGATTATGCCACATCCGTTTCAGTGCAAACGTTGAAAAGATCACAGAGAAAATAAAAGAGAAGAAGAAGAAAAAAAGGAACTGAGCGGACGGACACACTCACACACTGGAAGGACGCAGTGGTGGGCCGAAGGCCCAGGCGGAGCAGAAGCAGACGGCCCAGCCTCAATTTTTGGTTGTGTCCTCCTCATCCCATTCGGCCATTCCCATCGCGTTTCTTCTTCTTCTTCCTCGGTTCCTTGCCCTAGCTAGGATATTTTCCCCCTTCGCTTTCCAATCCCCAAATTTGCTTGGGGGCAGGTCCGAATCTTTCTGAGGTAACAACTCGAGTCTCTCCGATCAAAGACCCCTGTTTTTCGTTTGGATTATCTATCTCGTTTGCAAGTAGCGGGGAAAATCAGGGCGGGTGGGCGGTGTCAGGGCTCTCAGCTTTTCATCTAGATTCAGTTACTTGATTGCGGAAAAAAAAAAATTAAAGTCACAGATTCACGTTCCTCACCGCATCATTGATCCAGTATTCCATTGACCCCTCTCTCTACGCAACCTTCCTTCGAGGGGCCGAACCGCCAGGGGGGGCACACTAAATATTCCTAATCATGTATTAGATGCTTGGATATATAGGAGGTAGCCTTTACAGTTACACTATCTAATCAGAAAACAAGACGAGCACACCAGATATTCCACCCTTTTCTTTGTTCTGTCATTACAAGGCTCTACCCTGTTTTCCCTCTGAAGACACTAGATTTGGCACAGCACTCCAGCTTGATATCTATAGAATGCCATATTTATTGATAGTGGATGCCTTATAATTTTATAATTGTTTTCTTATATGCAATGAAAAAGTTGATCTTAAATCTTAACATATTTGGGCAACCTTTTTTTAGAATGCATAAAGTAAAATTTCAAGACAATAAGTACCTGGAAACAAGTTAATGTCTTGTATGTTAGGGCCAAGCTTGAAGCAGTATGAAAAATTTTCAGCTGTATAACGTTTTGGTTCTTCCATTTAGTCTCAGATAGTATTTATCTCCATGGAATGATCATGTTCTCCATGTTTAGTCAATCTACTTTTTAATTAGTTGGCTATTTACTTGGGTTCAGGTTTTATTTTTAGATTCACACACAGTGTACATTGTTGTCTAATTCTTATTTTGTTTTCCCCTGCTCCTTTTCCTTCCCTTCCATTCATTTAATGGAATATTTGTACCTTGCAATTACACCAGCCCTCTAAATTATACTTCTAGCATCTTCTTTGCCTGTCCTTGTTAACATACTCCTCATTGACATACTATCGTATTCTTGAGAACCTTCCGTATTGCCCATCTGAGCATACTGCTAATTCTGCATTTGTTCCTTAACATTCACTTGCTTTGAGGTTCCATTTTCCATTTGGATACCCATGGCTGAATCCATTTTGAGCTTATTACATATCTTTTGTTCTCGCTGTTTCTGTTGTTTTTCATCCTATCCAAACATCATCACTTTGCTCCCCCCATATTGTTGGCTACTGTGCTCTTTCCAAAGTTTCCTTGGAACTTTGAGCTTTGGAAGATGCCAAGGAGGACAGAAGATGCTGTTTCTACCAAAGCAGTTGAATTGGTCAAAGAAGAAGACCGTTTGGAGTTTGATGATCCTGACGAGGTAGATGAAGAGGAAGAAGTTGAGTATGAAGAAATTGAGGAGGAGGTTGAGTATGAAGAGGTAGAGGAGGAGGAGGAAGAAGAGCAGGAAAAATCTGAAGTTGCGTGCGAAGTTGATGCAAAGCATGACAGTAAAATGGTGGATGCTGATCAAAAGGACGAGGAAGAAAAAGAGAAGCATGCTGAGCTTCTTGCTCTTCCTCCTCATGGATCTGAAGTGTATGTTGGGGGCATATCCTCAGATATATCTTCTGAAGATATCAAACAACTATTTGAGTCTGTTGGAGAAGTCGTGGAAGTGAGTACTTCCTACTTTCTATGGGTTAGCTTCTGCATTTGTTTTCTTCTGCAATTGAGAATACATTTTTTCCTGCAGGTTCGAATACGAGGAAAGGGGGATAACAAGCTATATGCTTTCGTTAGTTTCAGAACTAAAGAACTGGCATCACAGGCCATCCAAAAATTGAGCAATAAAAATCTGAAGGTTTGATTTCACTTGAACTCATGTGCACCTTCATGTTTGTCTGCCATTGATTTATTGCCATTGTTTATATTGATCTTTTACAAAAGAAGAAGAATAGGCGAAGAGGATATATGTGATAAAGCAAGTATTCCCAAGAATAGCAGTTGGAAACTATGTTGAAAATTGTGTTTTCATGTACTTAGCATTAGGTTCATGAAGACATAGCAAAATACAAGGTTTCATGATTACGCCCACATCTGCTTGATATGTAAAAAAGAAAGTTATCAGCAATTGCAATTTAAAATGCAGAACCTTGCGATGAGACATAGCAAAGGATAAGATTATTTGATTACACTTACATCTGCTTGCTATTTCTGTGAGTATGCAGCAGTTCCACTGTTGAGTTTAAAGTACAAAACCTTGTGACTAGTGACTAATTGATGGTACATCATGTTTTCAACAATATTTTTTTGAGACCTTTCTAAAATATTTCTGGATCCGTATTATACAAACCTACTTTTTGCTACCCAATCATGAACACACTAGTACTTCCTGATTCCTTGTTGCACCTGATTTAAGTCATATATGATGGTTCTTGTAACAGGGAAAGAAGATACGAGTTTCTTCCTCCCAAGCAAAAAACAGGCTATTTATTGGGAATGTACCCCAAGATTGGACACAGGATGATTTGAAAAATGCAGTGGAACAAGTTGGCCCTGGAGTTTTAAAAGTTAATCTCCCGAAGGTATGTATACAATACTAGGATGCTTCAATAACTTTAGTGTGTCATTACAGTTATTTTACACTGTGTTCTTGTCATAGGCATCACGTTCAGATCGCCATAAGGGTTATGGATTTATTGAATACTACAACCAGGCATGTGCAGAGTATGCTAGGCAGAAGATGTCTACCCCAGAATTCAAGCTAGATAAAAATGCTCCTACTGTAAACTGGGCAGATCCTAAGAATAGTGGTGAATCTGCCACTACTGCACAGGTTATTTTGAGTTTTGAGCACCACATAACGAAATGTTACCTTTTATGTTTTCTTCTATTTATGTTGTATATGGATGCATTTTTTTTGTCTTAAGGTTAAATCTCTATATGTAAAGAATCTGCCCAAGACTGTTACTGAAGTGCAGCTGAAAAAGCTGTTTGAGCACCTTGGAGAAATTACAAAAGTTGTTCTTCCTCCAGCAAAAGCCGGTCATGAAAATCGGTATGGTTTTGTTCACTTTAAGGAACGGTACATGGCTATGAAGGCTCTGAAGAATACTGAGAGATATGAACTTGATGGTGAATTTTCTTCTCTAACATCCTTCTATAGCTAGTCAATTTTGCGTAATGCATGCAAAAGGTCATGAATTATTTGTCTCCATCAGGTCAGCTACTGGACTGTTCACTTGCAAAAGCTGATAAGAAGGATGAGACTTTATCAGTACCTGCTTCAAAAGGAGCTCCCTTGCTGCCAAGCTATACTCCGATTGGATATGGACTGGCGGGGGGTGCTAATCCACTTGGAAAAGGACTGGCAGGTGCATATAATCAACTTGGAAATGGACTGGCAGGTGCATATAATCCACTTGGAAATGGATTGGCAGGTGCTTATGGTGTACTTCCTGCTCGTGCTGCACAGGTACATGATATCATCTATTATGCACTGGCCAATGTGCGAGATACTTGCATGTACAAGAGGTGATATATGCTTTCCATTCGTTGCGTTTCTGCAGCCAATTTTGTATGCTCCAGGTGCCCCTTCAGGTTCAACAATGCTTCCAATGCTTCTACCAGATGGTCGTCTTGTATATGTGTAAGTAATTCTGTCTATTCTAGGTATTGTTGTAACATACCGAAAATATTACTTTCCTTTGAACTAGTGCAACTCCATTACTCCAACACCCACTTTGTCTGAGTTCCTTGTTGTCTTGTAATTTTGTTGCCGTGAGTCTATTGATGAAACACTTGGTGCCCAGTTCATACATTAGGTTATTATAGAAGAAATGGTTTGATCAATGTGCACATAGCATCCAGTTATTCAGTACATGATAAGAGTAGTACCCAAGAAATGTAAAAGGGTGACACCTGGCAAAAGTCTTGTCTCCTGTGTTAAATCATATGTAGCTTATTTAGTTAGCATGTGCAGCTCTTAAGGTTGACAAACGACATAGACCTAGAAGTTATTTTGCAAAATTTTCATTGGTCACTTAGTGTGGTGAACTGAGATCATGATCTCATTCCCTCCCTCCTTTTTTTTTATTTTTTATTTTTTTATTTTTGTTTGTTTCTGCATCTTACATGTCAAGAGCATCCCTTTGAACTGCAGCAGCGATATATGCATTATTGATTCATACTTTCCTTTTTCTTTGGCAGACCACAGCCTGCAGGGCAGCAGCCTGTGCTTTCGACGCCTCCGCCACAGCAACAGCAAGGTGCTCGTCGTTATGGTGGCAGTGGCAGCAGCAGTGGTGGATTCAGCTCAGGTGGGAAGCGACAGAGAGGTGATGAACGTGGTAGTAATAGCAACAACAGCCGCAAGGGCCGACACCGTCCATACTGATGTTTGGAGACGTTGCTGTTAGTGCGTAGAAGTTAGAACCTAGCGAAAAGAATGGCTCTGTTGCAGTACCTGGATGTGGATGGTTACCACTTAAAGCTGGAATGTGTGCTTTCTACTAGTATTTATATTCCTCGGGTCTGTAACGAACTGATGTAGACCTGGCTAATATTACTGCATACAGCAGATGTAGGTTGGGATGCAGTTTATTCATCAAGCTTCAAGAATAATTGTGCTGTGCTCGCTGCTATAATCTACCCCTCTGCCCCCATTTTTTAATGACTGCGTGTTCAGTGCTGGGAGGAATTGAATTCTAGTGGATGCTGAGTTAATGACCTCACTCTGAATTGAACCCTGTTTCTATTGTGCATTCCGACCTTAAGCTTAAGATGAGCACTGTTCGTTAAACTATGATGAGGGAAGCTTAGCATAGGAGGTTCTTGGATGAATGCCAAGCAGGTTGCAAGATTTTATGACACGGGTGAAGTCCGTGTGGGGGCATGGTCTGCATGGAGAGGTCGCGGCTCTTGAAGCCATGGCATGGCCGCCATCCATTTCTCCTACATTCCGTTGAAAAAAACTAAAATATGCAAACTGCTGCAATGGAACACAAGACACCAAGCCAAACCACGAAATTTCATTGACGAATGACGATAGGTTCCATGAAACATGGACGTTTTCTTCAAAAGAACTTCTTCTCCGGACTCCAAACCCATTTGGAAGTTGGTGGCGCTGGCGGAGATGAGGAGGCGGCGGAGCATTCGTCACTTCAGTGCAGCCGAACGCCACAGCCGGCGCGACGCATGGCTGTGGCGGCCCCCCTTCGCTGCCGCCGTCCTCCGCCCCAAGCTCACGAATACCAAGAGCACACATTGCCTGGAAGAGCTAGAGGCGCGTTCCCTGGTTCGCGCGGGCTCGACATGGCCACCGGCGATCGGAGAGGGAGGTGGGTCTGTCCTCCATGAAGCCTGTGGCGTCCGTCCTGCCAGCTGCCTCCCTCCGGCGACCGTTTACATCGTTCGTCTGTTCACCTGGTTCAGAATATGTAAATTTGTACAAATTTGCACGGGCCAATGCATGAGATATATTGCATATACAAGAGATGATGTCCTTCTAACTACTGTGTATACTTGGCATTTTTTGCACTTCCACTGTTCCACAGCCAATTTTGTATGCTCCAAGTGCCCCTTCAGGTTCAACAATATTGATCCCAACAAACAACATATATTCAACTGAACTACTGCATCTGGAATCCATTGTTGTCTTGTAATGTTACTTTTTGCTGGGGTCCATTGTTGAAAATTGAAATTAAATACTCGGTGACCAGTTCATATATTAGGTTCAGAGAATAAATGGTTTGGATTTAGTCAGTACATGATAATACTACTATCAGCTCGTGTTTAGATTGCTCGGTCTCTAAGAAACAGCTGTATAACTGATATTACTGCAAACAGCAGATGTAGCTTGGGATGCAGTTTATTCATCTATCTTGCAAGAATAGTTGTCTACTCTGTATCAATTTGATCACCTTGGTGTGCCCAGTACGGAGAGGAATTGAATTTTGGTGGATAACAATTCTAGGCGCAGACGTCCAAACGCATGTGGCTGATAATGTAAAGGCACTAGACAGCGCACCATCTAAGTTTGAATCGATCACGAGCTACGGCTAACAATTGCATGGAACCTGATGTCACTGACCGAGACGAGAAGGTGGACATCCTCTTCCTCTCCCAATTGAAGGGAGAAAAAATTGCAGTGATACCAAAATACTAATCCCAATGTGCATTCGCCAGCTCGGTCGGCCTGATATGATTAGCTGTGGACTCTGGCGCGAGAATTGCACATGTGCCTGCATGCCTTTGCCTGGGCTTTGCACTTCATATGCTTGATGAGATAGTTTTAGTTACTCTAATGAAGTTTACTCAAGGTTAATTAAGTATTGAATAAATGGGACATATGCACGTGCATTAGGACCCGAAACACAATATAAAAGTAAAAAAGAAAGACAATCACATGATCCTTTTTTTTTCTAGAAAAGGGTGCATTTTTAGCTTTGTTCTAACTTAGATAATTTCAAATATGATTAAATTTGTATAAAGAATATCAGTATTCATAATATCAAATAAATATTACAACTTGAAATATAATTTCATGGAATACCTGTTTGATGTCATAAATATAAATGTTGTTAGATGTCAGTAAACCCTTGTGGAGACAATTATCGCACCAGTTTAGTTGATTATTAAGAAATTAATTTGTATTGGTTAAAACATAGATTATGAAAGTTATGTCTTTGTGATGTTTAAGTGATAATAAAAAAACACAATTTTCTAAGAATTATGGGAGAATTAATAAACTAAAAGTAATAATGGGCTGTTATGTTATTTCTTATATATAAGGGTTGTTTTGCGAAAACCTTTAAATTGCCTCGCCGGGCCACAATAATGATCCGTACATGCATCTCCGCTCGCTCTGAAGTCTGAAAACCCCACCCCGTCTCCTCCCTTGCTCACTCGCTTGCTCTTGTTCCCCCAACTCTGAAAACCCCATACTCCTCCCTTGTTCACTCGCTGATTCCGTCTCCAGCCGCAAGAGCCAGCAGAATAAAAATGCAAGTTTAACTGCGGGAAGGGAAAGGGTTGGGGAGGAGAGAAAAAAGTGAGTGAAGAAGAGAAGCGCAGGGGAGGAGTGCGATGGAGCAAACTGTAGGAGAGGGAAGACGAGAAGGTGGTAGCGGCGGCGGCGGCGGCGACGACGAAGGGGGATTTGACCGGGCGTACTCTATCGGAGGGGGAAAGACCGAGGAGGAGGAAAGGGGCAACGAAGCGAAGGGGGAGGAAGGAGGTGGTGCTAACCGCGGTGGCTCCTCCAGTGGTGGGGCAAGTGCCAAGCAAGAAGTAAGCCATGGAGCGAAGGAAGTGGAGGAAGAAGCAGGAGGTGGAAAGCCAGGGGACCAGCTGGTACCAGCCATCCCGTATACAAGGCCCCCTCCTCTCGATCGTCAGGCTCAGGTGAGTATCAAATCACAGAAAGGCTCTACCTTTGTAATCAATTACTGATGAAAGGGTGACCTCTAGCACCAAGATGGCAATTAGGCAATGCAGGCAACAATAAGGAGTAAACTAGGCATGAGGGTGGCGGAAATTTTATGGTAGGCAGGACTTCAGCAATAATTATTGGCTAGAACAGTGGTGGAGCTTTGCAAGAAAAATTTAGAGGGGGGCAACATCCAGTAGAACTTACTATATGACAAGAGAAAAAAGGGGGCAATTTCATGCTTTAACGATCGTATGACTTAGGTGACCATCTATGTGATCTAGTCTGCAATTATGTGCTAGAACCGTAGAAATGAGGATAGGCCTAGTGCCTAGGTGGCGATTAGGCGTGGTTTGTATTGCTTTGGGTATAAATTATTCCTCATTAGCCAATTTGTACAACATGTGTAGTGTGTCTGATTGAATAATGACTTAGATGCCTTATTAGCCTTTATCTGTCTGGTTCCCTTGTTTACATGTCACTTTCACTTTCGCTGTATAATGTTGGATTTATTTTTTGCCAGAACTATACCGTGGTAAATCTCAATGGCACCAGGATCGAACTTCGAAACAGATGGCGGCGAGCATTTCTAGATTACCGTCTCTGGTGTTTCAATAATTCTGACAAGCGCTATGAATTCGGACATGAGAATAGGAAATGCTGTGCCTTACCCTCAAAAGGGCATTTCTTCATCTATATGCATTACAATGGAAAGTGGTTATGTGCTGCAATTGATGGGCCTTCTGGTTATTTGTTTGGATATGTCACAAGGAGTGTTGGAGAGGAAGAAGATGTCCGTGCTTGCGAGAATTCTGAGGCAGGAGAATTCATTGAACACGCGAAAAAACTGCCATATGATGGAGGCTATGAGAGTGAGAAGTTGGTAAAGTGTGGTGACTTGGTTCATTCTTTTGTGGTGATGTATCGACATGTTGAACGCCAAGAGCGTGCACCCCAAGTTGCCGAAGTGATAAGAGCCGGTGAGACATTCATATTGCATTTTACAGAAGCTGGAAAGAATGATGAACTGAATGCCCGCATCCTTGACAACTTCATGGTCGATAACAACCCAGTAGGTAACGAGGCATACACCGATGCAAGAAATTGGAAAACCTCTTGTGGATTTGTTTACAATGCATTAGGCATAAAAGATGAAGAACATGGGGAAGAACAAAAAGATATAAGACGCAGAGATAAGAGTAAAAGGATGACTACTGCACATTCTGCAACAAAGGCCAAGGCAATCCTGAAAGATGTGCGGCTTCTGCACAGGCCGAATCACAAGCGTGGTTATCTGCTCCTTAGTGATATGCCTATGCAACTGTCGAAAGATGGGCCAGTGGATCCTTTATGGGCAGAGGAAGAGCTTAGAAAGAGCCATCAGCTTGATTTGGATAATACAAACTGGGGGTTTCTCACTAAGAGCTTCCCTCAATTTCCTGGCACAAGCATCGATGGGAGTATGATTAAACTGCTAGAGAATGCTTATATGAAGACAGAAGATATTGTTGCAGAGAAGGTATAATTTCTTTTCACATTTGAAGTGTTGTCACTACTTCTTATTTGACTTACAGTAGCATATGTTGCATCAGTAATAATTTCCATTTAGAATAAGCAATAAATAAAAATTGTCTATGTTCCACTGCCTTCATCGTGTGGTTACCAATCAGTGGTGTTGGCATGTGGTTTTTGTCCATGTCTGAACTTACCAAGAATGATAGCAACAGACTTCCTAGCTACACCTAATCTGGCACTTAACAAACCTAACTCATCTGATAAGCATGAAATTTACCTGAACAATATTTGTTCTGATCATAGATAGAGCTGCCAGTCCCCATCAAGTTGCAAATGATTAGGTTGATAGATTTGCCTATTGCTTATCTTCACCTAGATTGTTGTCCCATGCTATACTATCAGAGTAAATAATGAGAAATTTACTAATCTTTATCACAGAATGTGAACTCCAATGTCCAATCCAATCATTAACTGTATATTTTTTCCTCAGCTCGTTGCCTATCATGAAAGTGGGCATGCTATTGTCGCATTGCACACTCCAGGTGCTCGTCCCATACAGAAGGTCACTATACTTCCTCAAGGTTCTTTTCTTGGGATGATCTCACAAGTTGCTGCACAAGATAATGCTTCCACTTGCAAGAAACAAATATTAGCAAGTCTTGATATTTGCCTTGGTGGAAGAGTTGCTCAAGAGCTCATATATGGGGAACAATGTGTGAGAGCTGGAGCTGAACGGGACCTCATTACTGCAAGAGAACTTGCTCATAATATGGTGACTATTTCATCTACAGATTGGGGAATATATTCTGTTAGATGTATGATGTGTCTTGACGATTGTGGTTTCATAGGTGTCGAACTACGGGATAAGTGATACGGTTGATCTAGTGCATGTCAAAGAAGTGCCTAGCGCAGGAGAGATGCAGGCGCAGATAAATGTGGAGGTATTATTTATAGGTCATAAAAAGTTATTTAAGATCTTGGTCCATATATTGTTCATTTGTTACTGCAAGAGAGCTTGCTCATAATATGGTGATTGTTTCATGATTTCATCGACATATTGGGAAATGTTTATTGTATGAAGAGTCTTTACTAGATTGTGGCTTTGTAGGTGTCAAACTACTGGATAAGTGATACTATTGATCCAGTGCGTGTCAAAGAATTGCCAAGTGCAGGAGAGATGCTGGAGCGGACAAATGCGGTACTATTTCATAGGTCATAAACGGTTATTTAAGAGCTAGGTCCACATATTGTTCATTTGTTCTGATCATATAGCCTTGCAGGAGGTGGATAAGCTGCTAAGAGAATCTTATAAGCGTGTGAAGCTCTTACTAGAAAAGGTTTGTCCCTTACTAGTCTGGGAAAATGATCATCAACTTAAGCAAGAAAATCTTTTATGATATATTGTGGTTCATGCATGATGACTGGTCTTATAGAAAACCTTTTACTGAATAAAGCTTTTACCCATTTTTGGTAGCATGTAAGGGAGCTAGAAGCAGTCACAAATGCTCTGCTCGAGAAGAAGACCCTGGCTGCACATGAGATTCTGAGCATTGTTCATCTGTGTCAGAATTTCCAAGGAGGGGAACAACAGTGAGGCAATGACCTCCAAGGCGCATCAGTGACCATGATTTTACAGCTATAGTATTTGCAAATGGGGAGCATTTCATTTTTTTTTTGGCAGAACCTTTTGGAGAACAAGCAGAAGGTGGGTTCTTCAATTGCAAAACGTACTGTGTAATTGTCGTCGATCGTGATGAAAACAATAGAGCTATGCAGTTTTGGGTGCGCGAAGCGATGAAAACAATAGAGCTATGCAGTTTTGGGTGCGCGAAGCCTTGTACTGGTGCTACGGCCTGTTAACATTGTGCCGTACTGCCGTGCACGAGATGTTGATATAAATTACCAGCGACTGAAGTCATTGTCTCCTTTTTTTTTCTCCAAAAAGCGCAGGAGAGCTGCGATTTCATTATAATAAGAAGATGGGTAGAGAACCCAGTACAACACCCAACACCACACTCACCCGGAAAAAAGTCATTGTCTCCTTGCGCAGCAGAGGATGCTTACTCTAGATTCACATGAATCTAATCTGGCACTGATGACAACTTGTCCAGTATCTTACGCTCTAACGCTAGGCATTTTCTTATTCTGTACAACATCTCACTGGCATACCCACAACTCTTACAAATTAATGATCTACACAAAATATGCTTCCTTCAAAATTGTCACACTTGGTTGTGATGAAGAGCAACATAACCTAATGATTCAAATATCAGCTTCTCAAGTTCTAGAAAATAATTCTTCGGATCAATAAGACATGTAGCACACCTCCTTTAACATTTGCAACAAATAGACAAAGTTTCAGCTACAACGGTATCAAAGAAAACCAACAAAGTGGAATTTGTGAACCAACGGAACACACATGATGCACTGAACTGAAATCAAAGGGACATTATTACAGCTCAAAATATAACACCAAACATGCATTGAATAAATTTGTAGGGGATTAACATATCTGAAGATACAACTAAAAACGTCCAGAGACAGACTTCGTTATTTTGTGACAGGGCTTACAAAAGAAAAACTCAACCTATTTTTATAATAGCTTGCTCCTAGTTTCCTATTTTTATAATCTCAAAGAGGCTTATTTAGGCAATCAAGTACCCCCCTTAGTTCTGCACCTTTCTTTCCAAGCATGGTATCTTGATTGTCTGCATTCACCGTTCTTTGGAGCAAAGAACACTCTCACATTAAACTGATCCAAGATTGAGTAATCATTAGGGGAACTCAAAGCTTCAGCAGCTCCATCCTGAAAACTCCACACTAAATGTACATTCTCCAATTCTAAAATAATATCCAATTTTTCCTTTGCCGTCACAGTAACAACATGCGTGAATATTTCACCCTTTTTTACACATTTGCCCTCGAAAAGCACAATCCTATTATCGAAACAACGGCTGAAAGCACTGAATCTCACATGATGTGGACTGTCAAGAATTGTGAGCACCTGTATAACTGCCTCTACACCCTCTGAAAGCAATGTGTAGTCCATATCCAGCATGCAACGGTCACTCTGAATCCGTCCTATGAACTTCATATCAAAACTTAGGCCCACATTAATCTCAGCATACAGAGAAAGTAACTTCTCATCATTTAAACCATCCCCGTCCTTTTTCACCCAAAGATCAACTTCCAATAATGCATGATCCAGTACATATATTCCTCGGCAAGGGCTACAAAGAGGTAATGCAGAGGAATAATCCTACAGTTGACAACTTGTTAGAACTCAGAGCTTAACCCATGTAAATGAAATATTGAATGGTACTTTATCAATATCAGTAATATGGACAGTTTTGCATATTCTTCTTGGTTTCACATAAATCCTTCGGTGATTATGTGGCATGTTATGGTGGCCACAGAATGCACCCCGAAAAGAAGTTATCATATTGCGCTGTAAGATGTATGACAATGGAAATCAAGATCCACTGATCATATATTGAACCGAGGAAGCAAACAAAAGCATTCTAAAATGCTGTACAGGAATGAACCATATGAAGTTGGTTGGGTAAATGTCATGAACCCATGACTTCCAGGGTCACACAATTTAAAAAAAAACTAATTCACATGTGTTTGTACTTGGGTCATAATTTTTTCCCATCTAAAAAACGATTCTAAAGTATGTTTGGTTTACTAGTTAACAAATAAATCTTACCTGATGAATCATGACAGGATCATCTCTAGAACAGTCAAAGACGTAATTCCTCAGTGGCTCAAGGTCATCATGTATAGCGATTATTCCATAAATACTAATGGGATAAGATTTAAAATTGTAGCTTGACAACCTCAGAGAGAAGACCTGCATCATTTGCTGCGGCCTGCGAAATCCAAGGGTTGATATAGCTGGAAAAAGGGAGATAGCACATCAATATTGCTAAGCATACACATATAACACTGTAATTTACTGGATCCTGCATACCGACACTTACTCGTTGAGGTATCACTGGTGATGTATTCACAGTGATAGCAGTATCTTCTCTCAACACATGAATATGTTGTTTCAGGAAGTACTTTCAAAGGCTTTGGAGGATACGAAACAATGCCATCACCCTGTCTCAGAATATTATTGTACAGCTCCGTGAATTCCGCCATGAGTCGGCTGCGTCTATCCCTCCATTTTTGCATAACTTCCTCTACTTGTTCGTTGGTGAAGCTTTGCCCTGAAAAACTCAACGTTGCAGTGCCAATTAGCCTTTCCAGCTAGGCAATCCTATTTTCCACATGTACAGTAGTAGTCTAGACGAACTAATTGATACTGCTCTTGTATTGTTGCACAAAGCTATCGCCTGGAGTTAGCCCTAAACGAGCTCGATCGTGCTGCACGCTTCTGCGTGGGAAAATTGTACAGTTGTTACCTGGGCAGGTCATCTCATAGTCAATCGGGTCCTCCTCCACCACCTTAGGATAGGTGATCTCCATCGCCAAGACGTGGTGGTCATCATCGTCTGAAATCGGCAGTAACTTAATAGCGCAGGGCAGGGCAGCGCAGCGCAGCGCCTAGGTGGTGGCACGGTGCGGGCAAAGCAAACGAAACATTGTGTAAAGGGCAGAACAAAGCATCAAAGAACCACGAACCTTCGAATTCGCTGACAGGAGACCCATGGTCAGGGCCAAGGGTCGGATCCGAGAGATCAGAACTGGGGTTGAGGTACCCGAGCTGCGCCACCGGTGACGCCATCGCCGACACTTTTGTTTCTTTTCGTCCGTGTAGCATACTAGCAGCGGATAGGAGGCCGTGAGGTAGATGATGATGGAGAAAAAAAAAACCAACGACCCGAAACGGGGCCCAGGTGGCACGCGCTGGGCCGTATTTGAGTTGACTGTCTCGGTTTTAAAATAGAAATTCGAAAAAAAAATCTTGAAAAAGAAATAGATTTACTCATAGTTTTGAGAAACCACTCCATTCCATTAATTGGATCTACAGCTCTAACCCAAGCCCCAACCCACACCTCCTCTCTTCCACACGCCCGCCACCTCTCCTGCTCATGGCCGCGCCGCTGTGCTTCTCTCCCTCCCCTGCCCGCCGTTGCTCCTCCGCCGCCCCTCCTCGTCGCGCTTCCTTGCGCTTCTCGCCATGCTCGTCAGGCTGGCCGTGCTTTCCACCGTCTCCCTGCATCATTGCTCGTCGTGCTGGCCGCTGCCGCGCTGCCCTGCCATGCGATGCTCGAGTTGCTGCCGGCGGCGCCCTGCCCTGCGCTGCTCCAGCTGCTACTGGGCGGCAGCGGTGCCCTGCCCTATGTTGCTCGAGTTGCTGCTGGCCGTCACTGCCACCCTTCGCTGCCTGCGCCTGCATGTCATTGCGCTTCTGGCCATCGCCCAGCTCACCGTGGAATAAGCTGCCCAGCCGCCGCCGTTTAACATTTCGAATTCGATATTTTCAACATAGTTGTGACTCCATATCGACGAATTATGCTGACAAAGTCCTCGAGGGGTACTCCGAGAGGAGGGTTTAGACAGAAATTGTCGACAATCGAGAACCAAAGGTGACAAGAGACGATTTAGACATGTTCAAGCCGCAATATGCGTAATACCCTACGTCTTGTTTGGTGTATCTTGTATTGATTGATGTGATGCAATGTCTGACGGCTTTGCTCGATGATCTAATCTAGGGACCCCTGCCCTCCTTTATATATCTAGAGGGAAGGTTACATGGTAAGTCTCCTAGTTGGTTACAACTGAGGAGTCCTAGTAGGACAAGGTGTCATAGTAGGAGTCTAGCTTGCTTAGGAAACCCAGAGTTTCTATACCCATCACTCCAACTTCAACATTTCATAAAAACAGTTTCAATATTTGAACATCGAACGTTGAACACATCCAAGGAAAATGTTTAACAGAATTAACGAAAATGTGAAAGATGTTTATCTCATCTTGTTAACTAATTGGGTCAAAGTAGGCTTTAAAGGTCCCTCCACCACCAAAAAAAATATACCCCTCAAAACAAAAACAAAAAAAACAAAAAAAAATAGCTAGCTAGCTACGTACATACTCCCTCCGTCCCATAATGGATGTTGTTATGGGATGCGTGCACGTGTTACTTTCTCAATTTTGACTCGATTTGTAGAAAAATATGTGCAATATTTATATCTCTAATAAATTTGTTAAAAAACTAGATTCAAATATCTATCTAATGATGTATTATAAATATTAATATTATTTTTATATGTAATTGACTAATGTTGAAAGATGATGTTTTTCTTGGGAAGCGAGAATGACATCTATTTTGGGACGGAGGGAGTACTTGTTCCCTAAAAACAAAAAGGCTTCTTACATACTTGTAATATTATATAAGCGATTTACATTTTGGTATTTACTTTGAATTACACAAATCCTTGCGTTTAACTTAGGACGCCTATATATTTCGTGTACAGATGAATTATTTATTCATCTCTAAATAAAAGCTTCTATATATTTTTCTTAAAATGACAGGGATCCTTGTAGCCCACCAACTCAGTGCAACTCTTTCTTAACTCTGGTCTCCTAGGCATTTTGATTGTTTTCAGAGTTGGTTATAACTGGTTCTTAGATAACAATGCAGTGCTTCATTCAGTTAAAACCCTGACTACTATATATGTGACTACTTTTTGGTAGTTCAGTTGATTAATCACCGTCCATTATTGTTAGGTATGCAGAGTGTAGTATGCTCATCAGAAAATGTATTTCCAATGTCGTATGCACAAAATGTATTGCTAGTGCTCCTGAATGTGTTGGTGCAGATAAGAGCACCACAAAGATGAGTTCAATTGTTTCGTGCCACTATGAACGAAAATAACAGCTGGAGGCTGGAGCAACAAACAAGAGGAATCTATCCTTACCATAAGTAAGGAAGATTATTCTGTCTCCATTCGACTGATGATTAACATTTTCAAAAACAACTCGGACATTTTCAAGCGAACAAGGAAGAAGAGCAAAATTCGTCAGATGCAAGCTCCACAAACAGCTCGCTCGGGTATTTATTTCATGTCCAAACACGGACACACGACGACGGTCGCGGCGGTGGCAACGCTTAGCTCCAGAGCTTGAGCTCAGTAATTTCAGTTCCAAACAAACACTGCAACGACAACCACGGCGGCGGCGATGCCAAGCAAGTAGCCTGCACCATTAATTCCTCCCTAGTTGTCTTGTTCATCGTCAGTGACCTCGATCTCCTTGTAGTTCTCAGCATAGTCCTTCTTATGGAACTGCTTGATGAGGGCTCGCTGGTACTCAAGCACGTTGTCAGTGATGGCCTTTTGTTTGAAATAGGCTTGACGGAGCTCCTGAGAATACGTGGCCAGCTTCTCTTCACGGAAACCATGGAGGGGGTTGAAGGGGTTTGAAATTATGTGCTCGATGGCCGCCCGAGTCACCAGGGTCTTCTTGATCACCTTCTTCCTCCTCTTGTTTCCAGCCGCTGGCTGGAGCTCCTCCTCCTCCGCCGCAAAGAGCTTCGTGTCCCTCTTGAGCCTCCAGATCTCGGCCTCCTCCGCCAGGGTGCGCTTCCTGAGAGCGCCCCCCTCCCTCTTGATCCTCAGGATCTCGGACTGCTCCTTTGCTCTCTCTTCCTCGGTCATCAACACCCGGGCAGCTCGCCGTAGCGATCGCAGCGACTGAGCTCCAAGCGCTCCCTCGTTGCTCTTGTCAAGGCTTGCCATTGCTCCCTCCTTGCACTTGTCGAGGCCTCCCTCCTTCCTCTTGCCAAGGCTTGCCATCCGATCGAGCCCCGATCTCGTCCCTCTCGAAACAGAACAAGCACTGACCTCTGCTTCTCTAAGGTCTGATCTGGGTGTGGGGATTGTTTGTGAGCGGCGGCGGCTATCAGCTTGGACAAGCACAGAAGAGGAGTCCCAGATATACTATATATATATATATGGGATAACCCCTGCCAACCGGCCTGGCGCCAACCCTAGGTGGGTATCGGAGTCGGACCCAAATGGTCCCCCAACTCCCTGAACTGTGCGGTGGGCCGAGCTCCGACTCCGACTCCCCAATCGAGCGCGCCCGAGTCCCTCCCTGCGACGAGCAGACAACTCCTAGGCCTTCCCCAGCTGCCCGTGAAGAGCTGCTGGCCGCTGTGCTTTGCTGGATCAAGACATGAAGAAACGAAATCTTGGATGGGGAGACTACAAGAGCAGAACCAAGGAAGGGGAGAGGGAGAGAGTCAGAGAGATTTCAACGGGAGAGAAGATGAGGACGACGATATTTTACAGTATAGCCCTTGAGAGAGAGAGAAACCAAACTGTGACGGATATAAAATCAAGGAAGTGTTTGGTTAGCTGAAACGTAGCGTAATCACATTACAGCCCGTAACTGAATCCAATACAACTGTTTGTTTGAGGTCATCTGCGATCTATTCACGGTGTAATCAAATTCCTGGCTTATACAATCTCGTTATCCCTCCTCTCCCACTGTAAACAGGATGCGGAGCAGCGCTACCTATTCATTACCGTTACCGTGGTGCAACCAAACAATTGCAGTAATCACCCATACCACCACCAAAAGCTATGTGATCTCATTCCGTTTGCATTTGCAATACCATTGTATCAACCAAACATGCCCTAAGTACCAAATAAATTAGAAAATGCACAAGAGAGTTATTCACTATGGTAAATTAGAAATTCAGACTTTTTATAGTCGATGTTCCCTCTATGATGATATGATTAAAACAGTAGATGTTGGTTGTTGAAATTGTTCTTGGTTTTGTTCATCATTGTTCAGCGATTTTCGATTTGAGTTATCGGTACCGACCGATATCGAGGTGTTATCGATCCGATGGTTTCGTTTCCGATGTATCGGATTTTCCGTTATCGTTATCGTTTCCGAATGTTTCGTTTCCGTGTCGTATCTGAGTAAAAAAAAAGGAAAAAGTCTAAATTACTCCCCTCAACTATAAGCAAAGTCTACATAACCCCCTAAAATATTTTTTGGTTTATTTTACCCCTAAACTATATCATCTGGCCTATTTTACCCCTTGATACAATTTGTCTTTTTTATTTTTATATGTACAAGTGTCATATTGCGTTCAAATTTTGCGATATGGTAGTAGATATCATAATGCATGATATAAAAATACAAAATGATTTTTTGTCATTATTTTGAGGTGGGTAAGATATTTAATAATTAATTAATCCTTAGGATACGAGATTATATAAAAAATAATGACGAAAAATTCATAATATATTTTTTTTGACATACATTGTGATGTTCCCTATAATTATACAAAATTTGAAATTAAAATTCAAACTTGTACATAGAGAAATAAAAAAGACAAATTGTATTAGGGGGTAGAATAGACCAAGTGATATGTTTAGGGGGTAAAATGAACCAAAAGATAGTTTAGGGGATTACGTAGACTTTACTTATAGTTGAGGGGAGTAATATGGACTTTTTCTAACAAAATATGGTAGGAAACGATAATGAATATTTCCAATCATTTTCATCCCTAGGCAAAACGAAGCATCAAAGAACCACAACGAACCTTCGAAATCGCTCGCATGCTCAGGTATCCGAGCAAACAGAACTGGGGGTGACGCCATCGCCGACGCTAGGGGTTCCTTTTTGTCCGTAGCAGCCACAAGCCCACAACAGAGAGGAGGGCCCCAATATATTTTGTGTACAGAGGAATTATTATTTATTCATCTCTAAATAAAAGCTTCTATGTATTAGTATCTTAAAATGACAGGAATCCTTGTAGTCCACCAATTCTGTGCAACTCTTTCTTAACTCTCGTCTCCTATGCATTTTTTTAATTGTTTTCAGAGTTGGTTATAACTGGTTCTCAGATAGCAATGCGTTGCTTCATTCAGTTAAACCCCTGACTACTATATATGTGACTGCTTTTTGGTGGTTCAGTTGATTAATCACCGTCCATTATTGTTAGGTCTGCAGAGTGTAGTATGCTCATCAGAAAATGTATTTCCAATGTCCTATGCACAAAATGTATTGCTAATGCCCCTGAATGTGTTGGTGCATATAAGAGCAGCACAAGACGAGTTCGAGTGTTTCATGAACGAAAATAACAGCTGGAGGCTGGAGCAACAAACTAGAGGAATCTATCCTTACCATAATTAAGCAAGGTTATTATGTCTCCATTCCATTGATGATTAACACTTTCAGAAACAACTTGGAAATCTCAAGCGAACAAGGAAGGCAATTAACATGGATTAGTCTGAAACTCTGAACCACCATGGATTAGTCTCTGAACTGAACCGAAGGCTAATGTGTCATTCGAGTGCAAACGTGGTGATTCATTGCCCACGATTTTGGTTGCGGGCATACGGCATATATGAGCAGGATCACGGCTTGTAAACAAAAAGGAACAGGGAAACGAGCACCCTCTTTCCATTCATAAGCAAATCAAGAAAGTGAACTTTCTTCCAAGAGACATCATAGCTTTAGTAACAATCTTTACATCATTGCTAGGCAAACAGCCAACACAATTCTGAGTTTTTTTTTGAGCAACATTATTACGCATAAACACACATTCAGAAAACTATCACCACCATCTCACAAATCCCAATCATAAAAAGAAAACCATCAGAATTCAATGGAAGCACGCACGCTGACACGAAGACAAGTCTTAACTTCAGAGCTTGAGCTCAGTAATTTCAGTTCCAAACAAACGCTGCAACGGCAACCACAGCGGCGGCGATGCCAAGCAAGTAGCCTGCACCATCAGCAGGGCCTGTCCCCGCCGCGCCGCTGCTCCCGTACTGCGCGCTCACGGCCCCAAAATGGGCGATGAGAAGCAGGAGAGCAGCAGCCAGCTTGGAAGCAGACAGCTGATCCATCTTGCTCAGCTCAAAGCTCAGATACGTTGTACCAAACGGCTGGCTTTATATAGCCGCCAGCACCTGGCGTAGCAAATGGACAATGCCCAATGGAATTGGAAGCATCGCTCGCTCGCGACGGTCGCATCAAAAATCTTAAATATCTCCATGGGTTCTTTTGAAGCCTACGACAGCTGAGTCTGACCGTTTCAGTGGAGTTCCCTTGCCAACATTTGGAGCCTGGATTGATCAATTGACCTGGAAAGTTGGATTGTGGCATATTCGTCTGAAAATTCAAAGAAATGGACAATTGGTGCAGTGTTGCTCGATATACACAGTTTCGATAGCTACAAGGTCGGCCTTGTTTTTATGTGCTCTTGCGGTCATGCCGTTCGTTACCGCATTGCAGCTTTGCCCATTGACAACGGCGTCGTCAGTTCCAGTTGAAAGTCTCATCTTCCTTGGCTGCTCTGCCATTCAAATCAAACTTATTAAATGATAAGGAGCCAATCTATTCTGGACTCTTGAACGAATGCCAAAGCCTAATGCAAACTGAACACTCCTGCCTGAAATTTACAAACAAAGAAGTGCGTCTTTCCACTTGTATCCGGGCATGGGACCGGCATTGCCCCCCAAGACGTAACCCCCACAAACATGAACAAGTACAAGAGACAATACCCAATCCCAGCGCCCCTCAATCACATCAACAGAACCAGAAACAGAAATGCATCATCATAATAGTTGACCTCACACCAGTTCAATGAAAACATGATGAGAAAAACGGAATTAAAAAAAAAAGCAATGGCACCAGTCTAGTCTTTCTGATGTCAGTATTTTGCAGAGACACAAACACAATAAAAACCTTTTGAACTGACAGATGATGGTTCACAAGACTAGAAATTAGAATAAACACAAAGGTAACACAAGCATCTGGCTTCTCTGCAGATGATGGTTCACAAGACTACAAATAGAATAAACCAAACTTAAAACACAAGCAGCTAGCTTCTCTCATCAACAGTCACTATATGATTTTACCTAAGGTAATTCTACAGATGGGCCACCATTTTGTGACGGAAAAAAAATCAGAGTGAAACAACATCAAAAGAAATAATCGTCATTCACTCATAGATCAATAATATTTCCAGTTCAAGTAGGCTTTCATGCTTTCTCTATGGTGATAATTTACGATAAAAAAAAGAAGTCTAATCAAACAGTAGTGCTTAGGTTTTAAAATTGAAACTCAGGCCAACAACACAGCCACCTCTGACCCAAATGAAACCAATGACCACACAATCTTCTTTATAAAGAAGAGACCGAGTAGTAAATGCACACGACCTTCATTTCACCAGAACAACAACCAGGGACCAAACTATCACATAAATATTTGACGAGAAGAATGGCACATAGAAATGTGAAGGAAAATACAGTATGCTTTCTAGCAACTTCCATACATACTATCCAAACTATATATATTCAGATGTTACCCCAACATTGGTGGTGAAATGTGTGATCTTGACAAATGGAGACAGATCTTGTATCATCTCGTACACCGGCATGATAGAAATATCAGCTTCTCAAGTTCTAGAAAATAATTCTTCGGATCAATAAGACATGTAGCTCACCTCCTTTAACATTTGCAACAAATAGACAGACTTTCAGCTACAAGGTATCAAATTAAACCAACAAAGTGAAATTTGTGAACCAACGGAACACACAGAGTTTAGTTCACCAGTGTTGTTTACCATGTTTCATGTTTTGAAATAACTTAATAAATATTAATTTGCCTAATTCTTATTTAACTAGTCTTTCCAATTAAAAGCTATATAGAATATACCTCGGCTTTCATAAGCTAATTTAATATGATTAATGAGCATTCACCTTGTTTTTATGAATAAAAGCTACATAGGTTATATCCGAGCTTTCATAATCACATGTTAACTTGATTAACAATTATTGAATCAGTTTTCATAATTAAAATCTAACTAGGTTTAAACACCGGTTTTGTGCAATCTAAATTAATATGGTTAATTCACAACTTGAATAAGTTTTTAATATAACTTGTTTAGTCCAACGCGAGACATTATGTTACTCGTCTAGATGCTCTCACATGCTTTCTTGCAAATTAAAATATTTAATTGGTATAATTATTATATAAATATTTGCAAATAAAATTGATTAAGCTTTAACCCGTCTTTTCATATCAAAGTATAATTTTGATTAATTTAAATATTGAATATTTCTCTAAATATTCATTACATGCCTTTTATGAATTAAAATAAAAGAAGTATATAGTCTTTTGTTTCTTTTGTATTATAAATCTTTCGATAGTTATATCTTTCCAACCGTTGTTCCGTTTTCAACGTTCCTTACGCCCTCAAGACCGTAGTAACGAGCCTCATCATTTCATACGTTCTTTCAAAGTTTTTCTTTTGATTGGTGTATTGTTCTTAGTTGTATTTATTTCTTTGCCTGCATGTGTGTGCTTGTGCTCGATGTTTGCTACGATTAGAGGAGCATCGTTCCGAAGCTGTCAAGAACAAGAGTTGAAGACTGGGCAGTGGTATTCTTTTGCGGAAAGGCAAGTGTCCCTAACCATCTTTCTATCTATGCTTTATGAGATCATATGTGTTAATTGGAAACCATGGAGAACCACTCAGGATTATCCGTACAACCACAATACTATATGGCTCTGGTCTTGGCTAAGTAACTAGATGAACTATGTGTTGTGTTTGCACTGCTAGTGGTGGAATTTGGGGGCTTTACCTGGATGGCAGGTGCGGGGATCGGAAGGCGAGGCCTTGCCGTTGTAACCGTGGTCTTCCGGGAGCAAACACATACATATAGGGAGTATTTGGAAAGGCCTCGTAGCGTCCCTATGCAATCACACCTTGGAAGTGTGGTATGCGTCTTTTTGTGCAGCATGGTTGGGTCTAAAGTTCCTCGGGACTTTTACGCGAATTGTGGTGAAAGTGTACAACCTCTGCAGAGTGTAAAACTGTTATAACAGCCGTGTTCGCGGTCATGAACGGACTGGACCCTCACATAATTAATTTATCGAAAGTTGACATTAAATTGTTCTGGTTATTTCGGTGGCCTTGCTGAGTACCAACCATAAGTGTACTCATCCATGCTTATTGCTGCTCAGTATTCAGAAGGTGTGTGAATTTGTTGAAGATAATGCTAGGCGTACGCAACCCCCAGTCAACTGCTGCCTGTGGTGAAGAGTTCAAGATTCCGCTGCTAGAAAACGTTTGTATTGTCTTTATTTTGTTATTTCCGCTGTAACTTTGTGTTCTGTTTATTCATGGAGTCTATCATATGTGTGAAACTTGATTCTGGCATATATATGAGATGCATCTGGTTTTCTTTCTAAAACCAGGTGTGACATTTTATATACGCTGATATATAAGTATATAACTCTTGGGCCTCCCATGTACGGGGCCTGAACGAGATCTTCTGTGGTTACAGTTACAAATAGTACTAGCATAAAAGTGAAAGCTATGTGTAACTGCGAAGAAATCCAATTCTTTTAACCCGTTTTTCTCCTCTCTGAAGATGGTAAAACACAACTTTTAGTTTGCTGAGAAACAACCACTTTGTGGGATTCGCCAATCGCCTGGAAGATGCTTTTGGTCTTTTCTCATATTTTTTCTGTCTCTTTCAACCATGACATGACTCCTTGCAAGTTGTGCCCTTTTCTGATTTCTCAAACAAAATGAGAGATATGGACCAAAATCACAAAAAAAAATCTCTTTATTTTCCTTTTCATTCCCTTTGCCCAAACAGTATCTGAACAATTCTTTCTTAAAACAATTGACAAATCATAAATCTTTTAGCCTTAAAGCTTACTTAAAGTGCAGGTGAACAGGCTTCGCCGATCACCCAGACATAATCTAATCTATGACAATAGCACCATTCACACAGAGAATGTGAAAATAATCATATAAAAATATCTACCTACAGGCAGGAACATAGAAGCTAGGGATGTGAGCAAACACAATGGAGTAAGGACCCACGATTATGGGCAGTGTTCCCTCCACCTGCACAGGTTCCAGCTTTGGAATGTCTCCATTGGCATCAGTAGCCAACACATTTCCATTCAGCAACACTTGTTGGCTCTGCAAGTTCTTGTCTTTGGGATCAGTTACTATGGGTTGCAAAAAAAAAAACAAACTTTGAATTGTATGTTCTCCCTTACCGATTTTTTTTGCACAATGTGCATAAGCACGGATCTTATTTGTGCCATTAAATATCGTTGAGAGGACCTTGGTTCCCATGAGGCGATGCCACAGCAAAGCACTGCAGAGAAATCAGAAAGACACTAAATTAAGATGGCAAAGTTTGTTTCTCCTATCATTCACTGAATCTTATGTCTACCTGTAATAGTCGGGATTTGGTTCAAACGTAGTTGTGTTGAGCAGACCATAGTTCCCAACTTCCCACCAACCAAGGTCTGTGTACAGTAACTCTTTGTGTCATACTTTGATGACATCCCGAGCTGATCCAAATACCTGAACATCATCAGTTGAAAGTCAATACTTAATAAATACTTCTTCAGGTGGTACCTTCAAAGTTCATATTCAATCACTGGGCATAGCTGTGTCTACGTCAAACATGCTCTTGGCTTACTAGAAGCTGAACACAAATGCATCAGTTACGAGGTGGTGGCCACTGTTGTAAGCCCCTCCAGTGTCACCAACCCAGGCAATCCCTGAAGACTTCAGTATCCCCTGAAGATTGCTGAACGTGCTCGCCTCGCCATCAAGGTAAGATGGATCAAGAATTTTCTCAATCAGATGATCATCAACACCTGATACATTCAGCATCCTAGTCAGTTATGCAGATTCCAAGGCTCCAATTCATGTACTGAATCGATGGTAAGGCAAGGGGAGCATACCAGCGCCTAAATTGTAGATATGGTGAGTGATCACATCCATTTGTCCTGGCTTTGTTTTGCTGACGAGTTCAGTGAACCAGGCAGTGTCAAAGAAGCCTCCTGGTGCAACTACAAGAGGCTTTGACGGGTTGCCTTGGTAGGTGCTGTCGATAATGTTTTTCAGAGCGATTACGTCTGCCGCATATTGGTCTGCATCAGCCCGGGCTCCAACTCCACTACCACTGAGTACATTCCCTACAAGAATGATGTATTAAGGTTCCGATCACCCGATGTACTATACTATGACGAAGCACTGCTCAGATTAGATTGCTTCTTAAGCAAAACTAGTCTACTATAGAAGTATGCCTTTTGTACATCGACGTGTGAAAAGACACACAAAGCATCATCTATTTCTTTCCCCTGCCTCTTTAGTGATAGCTTAACCAATTATCTAGTACTAAGTGATGTCGACATAGTTGTCTGGATTCCTTCACTTTTTCTACATACTTATCAGAACTCTCTAAATAAAGTGGCTTCAAAACCGTATCATAGGAAGATAACGTGATGCTTTTTTTATGACAAAACCACACAGCCCGTAAGATTAAGCAGAACATACCGAGCTCCCATCCATGGATATCATATCCTTTGTTGCCAGTGTAGCGATTAAAAGAAGCTGCAATCGTGTACTTCCATGTCACCCCTAAAGAACCATCAGACATTGGGACCCGGTCATTCAAAGCATTCAACCCAAAAATAATTTTTGCCCTGCAACATCAAACATATGTCAGGGAATTACCCGCAAAAAAAATAATGTTAGGGAATCGTGTCCAAAAGAAAAAATGAATGCTCCTGAGACTGTCGTGAGGTAGTAATGAGTAGACCGAAATACCCAGACTAAAGAAAATACCCAGATGTTTGGAAGAAAGCATTTAGCTCGTCCCATCTATGCATCGGTAGGCAACCTTGCGAGCCAAACATTGACGACGTGTTCTTCACGAATGGAGTGCATGGTTGCTGAGAATCACTGGCACCATATATCAACATATCTTGCAAAGAGCTGCCTAGCCGGAGCTTCAGAGGGGAGAATGCTGCAAATTTATTAGATTATTATGCCAGGATGACCCACATATCAAAGCACCAGTTCCATGGATTTTATCTTACGAAAAGAACTGCTAGAATTTTGCTGTAGTTGGTTTGTTACCGTCACACAGAAACCGGACAACTGCAATGTATGTCAAGCAAGACCATTGATTTCTTGAATGGACAGTAGGACAAATTTGCTCATGAAAGCAAAAGGGATGGTGATAATGTGTTAGCTTACCTTTCACGGCATTCGGCAGGATTTTGTTAGAGAGATTCTGCGGGGGGGGGGGGGGGGGGGGATATTAAAGACCGGTGTCAATCACCCATGTCTTCGTTTGATTTGCACAAAAGTCTGCAAACCTAAGAGCAACGAATTTGAAAACTAGTAAACGCACAGTTAAACAAGCATGCACCAAATATATTAAATTGCTACCACCTGACCGCTTTCTTCTTTTGATGAATCTCCAACCATTCTCTAATCACGAGCATTAGAATATGGCCAAGTAGCCAGTAGTGTTCATGTGTTTTGGTAGGCTTTACATTTGCACATGATATTGGTAGGAAAAGGTACTAGTACTGAAAATGGTTAAATCTATCATAAAAAATATGGCTAAATGCAGACAGGGCGGCATGACTATAGGTCCATGGAATGAAATCAATGAATCTCCCTAGGCTGTCGAATTCCAAATTTTTAAATCAGTAATGCTCCTACCCGCGCCCGACGCCAGCGACCCCCATCGGACGCCCTCCTCCGCTAGTATGGGAAAGTTCTGCAACATCGCCGCGGACCTTCTGAAACACTGAGGAGATGCTCTCGCAACATAGGGAGCCGATGCTTGCAACACCAAAGGGACGTGCCGAGTGGTCAGGCCACGGAGGGAAAATTCCCGCCGCAACATCGGGCCTATGTCCCGTGCAACATCCGTTCGGGGGTTTCTGAAACATCATGGAGAGGCTTCCACAACATCACGAGACCGCTACCGCAACATCACGAGACCACAACTGCAACATCGTGGATCCACACTTGTCGATTCGGAGGCGATGACGATGGGGAAGAGCGAGCAGACCAGGTGTTTTCTAGATGTTGTATGCACTGGCTTCGTATGTTTCAAAAGCATTCTATCGATGTTTCAACAGGTCCGCGCCGATGTTCCGGGACCGCCCGATGGGAAAGTTCGCGAGGAAGGATTTTGTCTTGATGAGCTAGAAGATGCGGACAGTTACGACGCGCTATGTTGCATGAAACATTGAGCAAATGTTGCGGTGGGAATTTGCTCTGTCCTAGCCGCGACGGTGCGACGTGAGAGGCACAACCGTCCGATGGCAGCACGGCGATGTTGCATGCAACACGACCCATTGTTGCGGTGGGAGTTTTTCAAATCGAAGGGTACGGGCGTAGATGATGTTGCATGCAACACGAACTCAATGTTGCGTGGGATTTTTTCGGGACCACCGTCCGACCCCAGCGCCCGGATCGGACGTCCGGGCGCTAGCAGCGCCATTTTTAAATCGAACACATCTTCACAAAGAGCATGTCGCTGCCGACCGAGCTAGTGGACAGGCCTTGTTGTGCGGTTGGCCCATGGTGGAGATGCTGGGCCGAAACCATAGGGAAGGAAAGGACTTCTGACCTCTGTGGACAACATCTCTCGATTCGCCGCCGCCCCTCTTCTTCATTCGCAATTTCCTCGCCCCCCAACCTTAGCCACCGCCTTGCCGGCGATCGTCGACGTACCGGGCGATCCTGCAGGGTGTCGTACCGCCCTGCGCCTTCCAAGGTACGCCGTACGCGCAACCGCGCACGACCCTCCTCGGTTCCTCACCCCTCTTCCCGCTCCCCTGTGGCTTCAGGCGCATAAAACCCTAGTATGACCTAAGCAGCCGAGGGGGAACGCCGAAATCGCTACTCGCTGCACCACTTACTGTGGCCACTCGGATGTAGTGATGTTTGTTTCAGGTATTATCTAGCGGATTACATGCGTCCATATGATTGGAACGCGGTACCTTCTTCCAGCAAGGTCCGCTTGACTGGGTGGTACAATATTGTTGTTCAAGTGTACAACGTTTGTTTAGGGATCCGGCCAAAGAATTGATGCACAGTTTCGGATTAGTTGGTCAGCATTCCTTTTGAATTTTCGAGAGTTTATTTTCGGGGCAGCATATAAGAGGTATCACCTTGTTTCTCACTAGGCTCCATGGTCGTCCTTCCTCCCTTTTCTGTTACAAAATATGTTTGCATGGCCTCTTCTAGGCAGGAAGATAAGAGGCAATCTTAAACATATATGCTGCTTGACTGCTTTGATAGTTTTGTATATCCGGTCTGGTAGTAGAGCACATATTACATACAGTCCAATGGAGCAAAGCCTAGAGTTGCTACCTTCTAGCACCAACAAGTATGGGCTTAAGTAACCTCTTTTCTTTCAGTTATCTGCAGTAATATCCTTTGCTCCAAGATACCATTGATGTGTATGTTTTCCAGGAGCAAAAATGACACTTTAAATACAGTTGGACAAAACCTAAGGAATAGAGTAGCTGCTAGATACTTCCGACACACCAGGTGTTACTGTGTATACTGTGCAGGCATTTTCATGTCAGTACTGCATGTTATGGTTGATATTTGAACTAAGAAATCATTCTCTTTGGCCATCTTCTTCGGGGACCCCAATTGAAATGATCAACATTTGTCGGTGCCTGATTTGGTCGCACCGGCACCGACGAGTGATTGCGGTGCTAACCACTCGCTTTCCCGATGGCGAGAGTGAGAGACAAGGGTTTTATCCTGGTTCCGGCCACGGGGCCGTACGTCCAGTAGTGGTGCGATGCACCTGGTTACGTGTTGCTTGTAGTAGGGGTTTACAAGCAAGGTGGGAGAAGGAGATAAGCTCCTAAGTCCCAGGCTATGATGTGTGGGTGCGTTCTAGAGTGTGTATGAACTCGTGTGTTCGTGTCGCTTGAGACTTGTGATCTCGTTCCGTCTTCCCCTTTGCATGAGCTTCCCTCCCCCTTTTATAGACCAAGGAGGAGGGAACGGATACATGCGTTCGTGTCGTGACGTGGTCGTGGCGCTGACGTCGTTTGGTGCACTGTGCTGCCCATGCCGTGTACCACGCGGGCGGGAATCGCGCCTTCCTACTCCGGCTGACGGCATGGCGACAGTTGACGTAACGTCCTCGAGTGACGGTCCACGGCTTCGAGGGTAGAGGTCTTCGTACGGCCGCCTGGGTTGGGGTTTGTAACACCCTAATTTTATCATCACACTTAAAATTTATTTAGGTAACAATTTTCTTAGTCTTTCTTGTTTTAGGGAATATTAAATTACAAATTCAAATTTTTTTGGCTCTTAAATATTTAAACATCATTTAAGTTAGAGTCAATAAATTCTTTGTTGCATTCATGCTGTTGCATATATTTTTGAATGCTTGTTTGAATTTGAAAAGAGTTTGCAAAAGTTTAAATCAATTTCAAAACCTTTCTTTTCCCTCTCTCTCTTCTAGCCCAACCCAGTTTTTCCGGCCCAGTTCTTCTTCCGGCCTTTTTCTTTTCTCGCGCTGCGCGGCCCAGTTTTCGGCCCATCTTCCGCGCGCGCCTGCGGCCCAGCTTCTTTCCTTTCTCTCTCCGCAGGCCCAGTTCGCGGCCCAGCCCGTCGCGCAGCCGCTCTCTCTTCTCCCTCTCTTTCTCTCGCTGACTTGTGGGCCCGCCCTGTCAGCTTCGTCCCCGAGCTCGAGTCGAGCACGGCCGGGACTCCTCCGGCGAGTCCGAGCCGTTCCCGCGTCGGTTTGCCCCTCGCGCAAGCTTTCCGGCCTTTATAAGCCGCCGCCCGACCCCCTCTTGCCTCCTCAACCCAAAGCCGAGCTTCCGCGTCGCCATAGCCGCCGTAGCCGCGCTCTAACCCTAGCTTCTAGCCGCCGTCGCAATCCGAGCGTTCGAGATCACCTTCGTCGCTCCAAGCTCGTCGTCGAGGTTCACGTTGAGGTTTGGAACCCGTCTAGTCGCTTTTCCCTCTCTGTCTAGCTCTCTCGAGGTCGTGCGCGCTCGCCGTCGTGGCCGAGCCGCCGTTCACCGTCGAGAGCTTCCTCCGTAGATCAATCTTCGTTTAGATCCCCTAAAATAGGCTCCCCGTGTCCCCAGCTCTCTCCCAAGCCAATCACGGCGAGAAATCGAGCTCCCTAGCGTCGGATTCGTCCTTCTCCGGCGAAGTTCCGGCCGAGCGCCGCCGCGCGCCGCCGCGGTTCGCTCCCTTTGATCTCAGCCGTTAGATCTAAATCCGACGGCCGCGATTAGATCTAGTCGAACCGGTGCGGGTCAGCGCTGGGTCAGCCGTGCAACTTTGCAGAAAACCCCCTGTGTTTTTAGAAATCAACCCGCGGTCCAAGCCAGTTAAAAAATAATTAGATTTAGGTCCTTTTCTTTTCGTTTAGGCCCCTGAGCTTTCTAAAAATAGAACCCGCCGTCCTGTCGCGTAGTTTTTCACAAAAGTCCTTCGGTTTTTATATAAAATTACGTTTTAGGTCCCTGGTTTCTTCTGTTTAAGCCCCTGGAAGGTTAGTTTTAGTTCAAAGAAGCCTCTAAACCTTGTTTTAGCCATATCTTGATCGTTTTAAATCCGTTTTGAGTGATCTTTGCGCTCACGCGGTCGTCTCTTCATCAAGAATAGTTCTAGATACGTCTTTGCGTCTTTAAAAGTTGTTTGGTGTATTGTTTTACTTTTATTGATTGAATGCTTGTGTGAAACGTATAGAGAACGGTCCGTTCGAGGGAGATCAAGATCAAGTCTACGAGGAGGAGCCACCGCAGTACTTTGAGCAAGGCAAGTGGATTTCCCCCTCTGCATACTCTTTTGAACCCATACACATTGCATAACATTAAAGTTTATGTTTTGTCGCGATGCATTAATTTGATGGGTCCTATTTAAGGATGACTAGTCTTTTACACCCAAGCCTTAATAAACCGGGTTTACTTTCATGTTGGGTAGCTATGCTAGTTGCTTAATCTTGGTTCATGATGGGTTCTATCCAACATTGATGAATATCCTTATTATTTATATCTTGTCATGATAATACAAGATCACCATGTTAATCGGAACATGGAGAACCACCCGGGATTTACCGTACAACCACAATACCATATGGCTCTGGTCTTAGCTGAATAATTAGATGAACTACATGCTGTGTTTGTGCTGCCTGTTGGGTGGTTGTTTGTTTGAGGATGTGTTGGTGCGGGGATCGGAAGAGGGTATCTTCTGTTGAAACCGTCGGTACTGGGAACAAACACACATGTAGGATTTCTTTGTAAAGGCTTCGTAGCGTCCCTATGCAATCACACCTTGGAAGTGTGATATTGTGCCTACTTTTGCATAGCATGGTTGGGTTAAAGTTCTTCGGAGCTTTTACGCGAATTGTGGTGAAAGTGTACAACCTCTGCAGAGTGTAAAACTGTTATAACAGCCGTGTTCGCGGTCATGAACGGCCTGGACCCTCACGTGATTAAACTATCGAAACATGAAATCAAATCATTGCATGCATATGTTATTGTTTATGATTTACTTTATGCTTACTTATTGTTAATATGGGGTGGTATATACTTATATCTTAGTAAATAGTTGCTTGTCAATAAAACTTGACCAACTAAAATGCTAACCGCTGCAAACCAAGCCTATCCTTGATAGCTTGCATATTTCCCCCACTTGTTGAGTACCAACCATAAGTGTACTCACCCTTGCTCATATTGGATCAGAAGGTAATAATGGAGCGGAGTACTTCAGCGATCTTGATGAGTTCTAGGCGTGTGTTCCACCAGTCAGTTGCCTGTGGAGTGCTTTTGGAGATATCGTCTTAGTTATCGTGTGAACCAGTTTATTTTGGCCTTTGTGCCTTATTCGTGAGTGTAATAAATACTTTATTTATTAAATATTCATTTGAGTACTGTTTCTGCTATTCACTCACGGTCTATCATATGTGTGAAATTTGATCCTGGCACACATATGAGATGTACTCGGTTTTCTCTCTAAAACCGGGTATGACAGGGTTCGGTAGCTTCCTTCGAGGGTTGCTTTCGAGGGTAGTGGCGCATCCGAGGCGGGCGGAGTCAAAGGAGTGGTTGGCACAGTGTTACTGCCAGGTTAGGTTTGCCGTGCGGCGTGGCGCTCAGAAGTCCACTGTGCGATTGGATTTGACCGATGTCTTCTCCGTGGCGTGGGTGGTGACATGACGCAGCGATTCCCCCGCTTTTTGACCGTGGAGGGACGACATCATGTCTTGAAGTGATAGATCGCAGAGCGAGGGCGTCGTTCCCGGCGTGGCGGGCTCGAGCATGGACCGCATGCTCGAGCTAGCCGACCCTCGTACGAGACGGAGATCCCCGCTCGAGGGTAGTTGTAAACCTCGAGCTCGGTTAGGCTCGATCGTCACGGACATCCCTGCTCGAGGGTGGTCGTCTACCTCGAGCGGGATGGGTTCCAAGGAAGGAGTTGTCGTGACGGGCCTTTGCCGGGCTGCAGAGCCAGGCCGACGTCGTCGTAGGCCTTGTTGCTAAGTAGTTTAGGGCCCAAGTTAGGGTACCCCTTTTCCAGGATCCCGACAGTAGCCCCCGAGCCTTCGCAGGGATGAGGTTCTCATCCTGCGAAGGCTGGAGTTCGCCGAGGCTTTCGAGGCCTTCGTTTCTTCGTGGGTTCCGGGAGTCCGTGGGGGCGCGCTAGCGCACCCGCGGGTGTAGCCCCCGAGGCCTTGGGAGAGTGGTTGGCATTCTCTCAAGGTCTCAGCCTGATGTGCAGAGCATTTGCTGCTTCCTCAAGTGTGGGTTCGTCCACTGTGCCTGAAGTAGGGGGGATTTCGAGCTTTCTACGTGCCTCGAGCCCCTGTTCGAGGGTGCTGAGGAGGAGGCGACCCATGCTTCCCTCGGTGGGATCGAGCCACGGGTGCCTGGTTGAGCTGTTAACGAGTGGTTCGAGCGGACGTCCATACCCCATTCGATAGGGGTAGGCTCGTGGTCACAGGACACGCCCGTAGAAGCCTTTCGCAAAGTATGCTAGATGGGACTCGACCTCATTCGATAGAGGTCGAGGGCTCGATGCTCCCCCTCGAGGGGTCCCTCGATCTAGGCACTTTGCCCGGCCTCGAACATAATCGGCTGGCTCCCTCGAGCGTTCGAGCTTCGAGGGTACCGTCGATTATCCCTGACTCGGTTGATCTGAGGCCCTTGTCGAAACCCTTCGTAGGCCCAAGGTTCGAACCCCTGATCAGTAGCACGATGGCTTCTTCAATTCGAGGAAGAAACCATCGAGCGTGATTTCATGGTTCCGCTCCGCGCGGGTTTTCGAGGCTTTCGAGACCTCTTTCCCTCGAGGGGGCATCCTCGAGCCTTCGAGCTTCGAGGTCCCTCCTTCGAGGGTGGTCGTTTTGAATGCTCCCTCGTTCTGCGCGAGTCATGATGACCCGCAGCGAAAACTTCGCGGTTTCGTGCGATCGTGGGAGAAGTGGGCGCGCTTTCCCGGGCGAGGCGTGCGGGCGCAGTTTGACACGACCGCACGATCTGTCGCGCCAGACTCCTCGATATTTACGGCGCAGTTACTCGATTGCGCGGTTGACGCGGCCCGTGCCGTTACGTCTCCCGGGGCAGGCCTGGCTGTCAGTCTAGGGACTGTCGCGTCAAGGCTGGAGTCCTGCCGTGCTTAGCTCCGCGGGGGGAGTATAAATAGCACGGCAGTGCCCATGCCAAGGGTACGCTTCCCTTTGCGTTTTCGCCTTAGCCTTCAGTTCCCTTTGCCCTAGCTTTCGCCTTCGTCTTCTTCCTTCGTCCGAGCTCTCCCTCCTCCGTCATGGCCCAGTTCGCCGATCCCGCGCCATGGAAGCCGTCCAACGCCACCAAGCATTGCTTGGACAGCCTTGTGGAGGTCGGGGTGCTGCCACCCAACGTCGACGGCGAGCCGCCCGTCTGGATCTCGCCGGGGGCCGCTACGGAGCCCGATCCGCCGAGGGGCTACGTCGTCAGCTTCGCTCGTTTCCATGAGCGGGGTTTTGGAGTTCCGGTGGGGAGGTTCATGCGAGCGTTGTGCTTCCACTACAAGGTGGAGCTGCACAACTTCTCGCCGAACGCGATCTCGCAGGCGGCGGTCTTCGTCGCCGTCTGCGAGGGTTATCTCGGCATCGAGGCCCATTGGGACCTTTGGTGCCACCTCTTCGTCGGCGAGCTTTTCTTGGAGTACGTCTCCAAGGGGGTTCGTCGCCCTGCTCGCGCCGGCGGCCTGGTGCTCCAAGTTCGGAAGGGGCGCAAAGACCTCTATATCCCGAGCTCCATGGTTTCCAACAACCAGGACTGGGATAAGGGATGGTTCTATCTCCGCAACGACGGAGGACATCTGCCGCCCTACACCGGCCTGCTACTGACGGAGAAGCAGGCCGACTGGCACTTCGGAGTGTCGCCGCCGTCGCGGAAGGAGAAGCTCGACCCCCTGGTCGAGGTGCTCCAGTGGCTTTCGAGGCTCGGCCTCACCGCTGGCGGAGTCATCGCCAACTTCCACCGGCGGCGGGTTCTTCCCCTTATGCGGAGGAGGCTCGCGCTGCACCAGATGACCCCCGACGCCGACCTGACCGGCACGGTGATGGCGGCGGAGCCATTGCCCGTCGCCACCGTGGTTCAGCGGGCGCGGCGTGCCGTCGACAAGCTGCCGGACGACCCGTGGACGGTGCCGATGCGGCCCGAGGATGGCTATGTGAGCCTCGTGAGTGACCCTCGATTTTTGCTTTTGCTTTTTTGGTTTTGTTTTCGTGTTTCTGACCTTGCAAATGGTGCCTCGCAGGGCGTATCGCGCGGCCATTACTCCAAGCCTCCCGTCCCTGAGGACAAGGCCGTCAACCGCGCCCTCGCCGAGAAGGCGAAGGAGGCCAAGGCTCGGAGGGAGGCTCGATCGCAGCGGAAGGAGCGGAAGAGGAAGAAGCTCGAGGCGGAGAACCGCGAGCGGGCGAGGCGGGGGCTCTCGCCGTTCCCCGCGCCAGAATCCTCCACCGACCGCGATGGATCTGACGAAGACGGCGGGGCGAGGAGCCCATCTCCGTTCGAGCTTCGGATCGGTGGGCCCGCCCCTGCTGCGGCGTCTGGGGGCGGTGGCGAGGAGGTCATCGACCTTGGGACACCGCCGTCGACCGCGGTGCCTTCCGTCGAGCGTCCGTCGGGGGCGGCCGCGGCTGTTCCCGAGGGAACCCAGGGCCAAGATGAGGCCCCTCCGTCGACCGCGGGGCCTTCCTCTGAGGGTCCATCGGGGGCAGCACCGGCTGCTTTCGAGGAACCTCGGGGTGGAGGCGAGGTCCCCGAGCGGCCGAGCGCCGTCGAGGAGGCCCCGGCCCGTGGGGCGGAAGCGGAAGTCCCCCAAGTAGAGCCCGTCGACTCTACGAGGGGTGAGGAGGCCTCGAGGGTAACCCCCCAGGGGGAAACCGTCGTCTCCGCGGGAGACGAGGCCTCGAGGACGGCTCCTCAAGGGGAAACCGTCGCGGCCACGGGAGGCGAGGTCCCGGGGGCAGCTCCCGTTCCGGCCTCGAGGCCAAAACGGAAACTCCCCTTCGTGCGGTAAGTTTTCCTTGTCGCTTGCTTGTCGTTGGTGTTTCGTTTTTGCCTCTAACCGAGCTTCTTTTCGTGTCACAGTCGCTCTGGGGGGCGGAGCACGCCTTCCCTCGCGCCAACCAAGGCCCTCAAGATCGGGCCTAGCTCGTCGCCGCACCCGTCTTCGCAGCTCCTGGGCCCGACGAACGAAGTCGTGGAGGACTTCGTTACGTTTTTCGACACCCAGGCGGAGCTGCAGGCCCGACAGCAGCCGCGCGAGGAGGCGCCTCCGGTCCTCGAGGGGCCAAGGCCGCCTCAGCTCCTCGAGGGCGCGGTCGAGCCCCACGTCGAGGCAGCTCGGCCCGAGGAAGCCAACCCCGCGCCTGGGGAGGCTCTTCGCGTCGAGGAGCCGTCTGCGGCGCCCGTGGAGGCGGACGCCGTGGTGGTCCCTCCGCATGAGGGGGGAGAGAGGCGAACCCATGGCGGCGGGTTCCCCCATCTGACGGAGCTGGCAGAGGCTCTGGGGGTTGGAGCCCCCGTGGCGCAGGGGCACGAGAGTGGCGGGGCCGCGCCGTCGACTTTCATCACGGCTCAGCCGGGGCCAGTAGCGGCCTGGTCTTACGAGGCGCATGCCCGTGGAAGCGCGGAGATGTGGCAAGCCCGCAGCGCGCTTCCCCAGCGGTTCGTCGACGAAGCCGTGGCAGAGGAGACTCTGTGGGAGGTCCAGTCGTCACACGGCTTGGACGTTCGCAGGGCGCTGCAGGACATCCTCCGTCTTCACGACGATGCCGGCAAGGTCCACCGGGTACGTCTCGGTGTAAGTGATGTTTTTGGCATGCCTTATTTTTTCAAAGAAGGCTTATCTCTTTTTCTTTTCGCAGGAACTCCGCAAACAGGCGCTCGCGAAGAACGACCAGATTGCGGAGTTATCGCTGGAGCTCCGTCGCTTGTCCGGGGCGCTCGAGGCTCGAGACCGCCAGCTGGACGTCCTTCGAGGTGCTCGGGACCAGGCCCTCGCCCAGGGTCGGGAGAAGGGCGAGGTCATCGCTCGCCTTGAAGGCTCGGCCAGCGCCCTCCGCGAGCAGCTCGCGAACCGCAATGACTGGCTGGAGAACGAGCGGGCTGCGCGTCGCGCGGCGGAGCTGGCGGTCGAGGAGGAGCGGCGTCTCGCGGTCGAGGCTCGAGACCGGCTCGAGTAGGAGCAGACTGCTCGGGCCACGGCGGAGCGGCAGGCGCGAGAGGTGGAGCAGCGGGCCCAGGAGGCGGAGAGGGCCCTCGAGGCTGCTCAGGGACAGGTCGAGGGTAAGCTGATTTGGCTCGAGCTCTGACCCTTTCGTTTTGTTGCTTTTTGGCTGACTCTTGTTGGTGCAGCATTGAAGCAGGCGCTTCAGGCCGAGACCGAGTCGAAGGAGGCCGTGCTGGTGGCGCAGACGGAGACCCAGCGTGAGCTCGACGAGCTGGTGCAGGCGGCCTCGGCCGCCTGCAACGAGATTGCTGGTCCCGGCCTGCAGTCTGGGAGCACCCTCGCAAGCCGCGTTCGAGCGCTTGGGGGCCACTTCACTTCGCGCGTGAAGGAAGCCCTTCTGCTCGGAGTTCGGAAGGCGCTTGGAGTGGTTACGACCCACTACCAAGCGGACCTCTCGAAGCTCGCCGCTGGGTACGTCGTCGCCGACAACCTCAACGACGAGGAGGCGGTGGCGGCGATGGACGAGGCCGATGCTGCTGCTGACGGGACGGCGCTAGAGCTTGTCGGCTACTTCGAGGACGCCCTCTTTCCTGGCGAGGACGGCGGCGGCTGGGACGACCTTGGCGGCGGGGGCGATCCCTGAAAATCTCGGGCCATCGAGCCCGATTGTAAAGAAGTAGATTAGGATTTCGAACTCCTTTTTTGTAAGACTGATTTGCTCGTATCTTACTGAACGTCGTTTATTTTGCTTTAAACGTGATGTTATTTTTATGCGGTGCCTTCGCGACATGCATTAGTCCGATGCTTGTGCCTTGAGGGGAGAGCGTTGCTAGGATCGTTCGTACGTGAATGACTTGGGCGGAGGGAAGTGAGGTGTTGCCGTAGCCTCGAGGCGTAAGCGAACACTCGGCTCAGGCGACCCTGCCCTTGTCCGTTTCACGCCTAGCGTGTCTCCTTCGAGGTTTCGCAAAGGATTTTTCTTTTGAAAAGCGACGATTTTTTCGAGGGTTAGCCCCATGTAGCCCCCGAGGGAGGGATGGTTCTACCGAGGGTAGAGCCAAACCTCCCTCGAAGCTTGAAAAGAAAAAAAGTTCGTTTTATTTTCTTCCAAACTGTGGGGGTAAAAGCGTCGACACTTAATTCAAAAGAACTTGCACAAAACTAGAGTATGTACAAAGATTTCGAGGGCCGCGGGGCCACTCTAGGGATAGAAACGACGTAGCTGTTGGATGTTCCAGGCGTTCGTAAAGACGTGCCCGTCCTCGTCAGCTAGCTTGTACGTTCCGGGCTTGAGAACTTCGGCGACGATGTATGGCCCCTCCCACGGGGGTGAGAGCTTGTGCCGCCCTCGGTTGTCCTGTCGAAGCCTCAATACGAGGTCTCCTTTGCAGAGATCTCGGTGCCGGATCCTTCGAGCCTGTTGTCGACGTAGGCTCTGCTGGTACCTTGCCGAGTGGAGTAAAGCCACGTCTCGAGCCTCGTCGACCTGGTCGAGCGAGTCCTCTCGAGCTTGGCAATTTCGCTGCTCTTGGTACGCTCGTAGCCTAGGGGACCCATATTCCAGATCCGTAGGGAGGATGGCCCCTGCCCCAAAGACGAGGAAGTATGGGGAGAACCCTGTTGCTCTGCTTGGGGTCGTTCTCAGACTCCAAATCACCGATGGTAGCTCTTGCACCCACTTGTGTCCAAACTTCTTCAGTTTGTTGTGAATTCTGGGCTTTAGGCCTTGTAGAATCATGCCATTGGCACGTTCCACTTGGCCATTCGTCTGTGGGTGAGCCACTGCTGACCAATCCACTCGGATGTGGAAATCGTCGCAGAACTTTAAGAACTTCTTTCCTGTGAATTGCGTACCATTGTCGGTGATGATGGAGTTGGGAACCCCGAACCGATGGATTATATCGGTGAAGAAGAGCACCGCCTGCTCAGACTTGATCCTGCTGATGGGTCGAGCCTCGATCCATTTGGAGAATTTGTCGATGGCCACCAGCAGGTGTGTGAAGCCCCCGGGTGCCTTCGCCATTGGCCCGACAAGGTCGAGGCCCCATACGGCAAAAGGCCACGTAATGGGGATGGTTTGCAACGCCTGAGCGGGTAGGTGCGTCTTGCGCGCGTAGAACTGGCACCCTTCGCAGGTCCGTACCACCTCCGTGGCGTCCGCCACGGCAGTGGGCCAGTAGAAGCCTTGTCGAAAGGCGTTACCCACGAGCGTTCGTGGAGCGGCGTGATGCCCGCATACGCCCGCGTGAATGTCAAGGATAAGCTCTTTTCCTTCGGGTATCGGGATGCAGCGTTGCAGGACCCCCGAGGCTCCCCGTCGGTACAGCTCCCCCTCGATGATAAGGAACCGCTTGGCTTTCCTCGCTACGCGCCTTGCCTCCGTTCGATCGCTAGGCAAGACGCCTCCGTCGAGCCAATCGAGGTACGGGCTCCGCCAATCTCGAGGTGCCGAAACCTCGTCAATTTCCGTTGCCTCCGCCTCGTCCTCATCTCCCGAGCAGGCTTCGTATCCCATAGGCTCGTCCTTGTCCGCCAAGAGCTCCGCGCTCGTGGGGTCGAGGGCGGACGCTTGAGCGTCGGGTACGGTCGAGGCTCGGGTCGAGGCGGTGAGGGTAATCGAGGGTACGTCGATGTCCTTGGCAAAGACGTTTGGGGGAACGGGGGCTCGCCCCGACGCGATCTTCGCCAATTCATCGGCTCCCTCGTTGTACCTTCGTGCGATGTGGTGAAGCTCGAGGCCGTCGAACTTGTCTTCGAGCTTACGTACCGCCTGGCAGTACGCCGCCATTTTTTCGTCGTGGCAGCTCGATTCCTTCATCACTTGATCGACGACCAGTTGCGAGTCGCCGCGAATGTCGAGGCGCTTAATGCCGAGCTCGAGTGCGATTTTCAAGCCAGCAAGAAGCGCTTCATATTCCGCCATGTTGTTGGACGCAGGGAAGTTGAGCCGCACAACGTATCGAACGTGCTCCCCGCGGGGTGAGATGAAGAGTAGGCCGGCGCCGGCGCCGGTCTTCATCACCGACCCATCGAAGTACATTTCCCAGCAGTCGAGGCTGGACTTCGAGGGAGGGAGCTGGGTGTCGGTCCACTCGGCCACGAAGTCAGCCAAAGTCTGGGACTTGATGGCTTTCCTCGGTGCGTAAGCGAGGGTCTCCCCATCAGCTCCGTCGACCATTTCGAGATTCGTCCAGAGACCTCGCGGTTCTGAATGATTTCGCCCAGCGGAAAAGACGACACGACGGTCACCGGGTGGGCCTCGAAATAGTGTCGCAGCTTGCGTCGAGCCAGCACGATGGCGTAGATCAGCTTCTGGATGTGGGGATACCTCGCCTTGGTCTCAGATAGGACCTCGCTAATGTAGTACACCGGTCGCTGGACTGGCAGACAGTGTCCTTCCTCGTTCCTTTCTAATACTATGACCGCGCTGACGACTTGAGTCGTTGCTGCGACATAGAGGAGGAGAGGTTCGCCCTCTTTCGGTGAGGTAAGGATCGGCGTGTTTGTTAACGCAGTTTTGAGTCGGTCAAGAGCTTCCTGAGCCTCCGCAGTCCAGGTGAAGTGCTCTGACTTCCTCAAAAGTCGATACAGAGGCAACCCCTTCTCTCCGAGACGAGAGATGAAGCGGCTTAGGGACGCTAGGCACCCCATCACCCTCTGTACGCCCTTCAGGTCACGGATCGGTTCCATCTGTTGGATGGCCGTGACCTTCTCGGGGTTGGGCTCGATGCCTCGTTCGGAGACAATGAAACCCAGGAGCATGCCTCGAGGCACACCGAAGACGCACTTCTCGGGGTTGAGTCTTACTCCGTGCGCCCTGAGGCAGCCAAACACGACCTCGAGGTCGCGCACCAGGTCGTCCGCCTTCCTGGTTTTTACGACAATGTCGTCGACATACGCTTCTACGATACGACCTATATGATCCCCGAAGACGTGGAGCATACGGCGTTGATACGTGGCCCCGGCGTTTCGAAGGCCGAAGGGCATCGTAACGTAGCAGTACATGCCGAAAGGAGTGATGAAAGAAGTCGCGAGCTGGTCGGACTCCTTCATCTTGATCTGATGGTAGCCGGAGTACGCATCAAGGAAACATAAAAGTTCGCATCCCGTCGTGGAATCCACAATTTGGTCTATACGTGGTAAAGGAAATGGGACTTTTGGGCACGCTTTATTCAAGCTGGTGTAGTCTACACACATTCTCCACTTCCCACTTTCTTTTTCACTAGCACAGGATTTGCTAACCACTCGGGGTAAAACACCTCCTTGATGAATCCGGCCTCCAAAAGCTTGCGTACCTCCTCACCGATCGCCCGCCGTTTCACTTCGTCGAAACGGCGGAGACGTTGCTTGACCGGCTTGGAGTGGGGGCGGATATCAAGAGAGTGCTCGGTGACCTCCCTCGGAATGCCTGGCATGTCCGACGGGCTCCACGCGAAGATGTCTGCGTGAGCGCGGAGGCAGTCGACGAGCACCACTTCCTATTTGTCGCTGAGGGAAGAGCTGATCCTCAACACCCTGCCGTCGGAGCTATCGGGGTCGAGGGGAAACGGTCTTGGTATCCGCGGCGGGCGCGAAACTCCCCTGCTGCCGTTCGTTGGCATCAGGGAGCGTGTTGACGATCGCTTCCAGATCCGCCACGA